>MBPM02000022.1:600000-937216 GCA_001695595.3 Plasmopara viticola
GTGAGCATTCTGGAGTCCTCTGAGCATCTTAAGGTCGCTTTCTAATAAAATCTTGTGGGCAGCAGACAGCAGCGTCGCACTGACTAGAATGAAGTTTCGGGGCCTTTGGTGACAGCCCAACTCGATAGCATTAAAATGACCTAAAGCACATCTGAATGCCACCACCTTGAGCGGTGACTCAAGGCATATACTCGCTAGCTCTCATGCCGTCGGTTGTTATTGGCCTTTCCACGCACTCAAACGATAAACAACGGTTCTCGCTCGTCGTGTCTTCACTGGTGGCCTGGTTCTATTGTAGTTATCGGTAGACGTGCTCAAGATCAGCTACGTTATGTACTACGCCAGAAATGGCTTCTTTCGTACAAAGTCGACAACTTCTGCAGCAATATTGACTTTTTCGTCGTAAAAAAAAAACTCAGATAGATAAGAAGACAGTACGATATCTGGCAGAAAAGCACATGTTTAAAGAATTCTGTTAGATGCGTATTAGAAAAAAATACTATGCTAGGTAGTACTTGCGCATACAAACTGACTGAGTTTTTATCGCTCAATTTAAAAAATTTCTTCTCACACTTGAATGCTGATAGTTGTATGAGGCGTTAGTGTCAAATCCATACTAAATTCTGAGTCTGACAGATAGCATTCTGCGACTCATATCGATCCTAAGTAAAGAAGGTCGGAAACCTGATGTCACACTTCCTCTTAGTAGCTTTCTCGGACAGCCTTGATGTACCTAGTAGGACTAATTCACAATTACAGCAGTACGCATGCTCTTTTCATAACATATCAAATAAGCGATAGGAAAGTATTGATGCTGAGGAGTTGTCGCATCAATTGGATGCAATCATCTTTTTGCGATCCGCCGAAGAGCACCTGAATACGCGCCCACGCAACCCACTCTTACTTGCTGTCGTCACTAACGCAATGTCTATCTGCATCGATTCAATGCTGCTCATCCCGACATGCACGTATGAAGCACGAGAATCAGCAAAGGTCGAAAGCACCTCAAGATTGACGACACGTCATTTTCATTGCCTTAGTAAAAAACATGCATGTGGCGATTCTACGTAGCGCAATTGTCGCCATTGAATTTGTCGACGGCGACCTTGGCCGAGACGTTATCCACCGAGGTCATGGTTGTTGGACTCATTATTCGTTAGTAACGAGCGAAGCGTAGTCAAAGTGAAGTTGGGGGAGAATTTGTGCAGACTATTCTGCGCGAGGATGGACCGAGCGAAGACACTTGTGTGGAAAGAAGAAAGATTTCAAAGTGCATATGATCATAGGATATCATGTTCGCAACTACGTGATACCTGTAACTCGACCACGGAATTTAGCCAATTAAAGAGTTTTGCCAGACGGGCGCAAACATCTTACCATCCAGCTTGAGTGTGCCTATCCATGCGTCTATCCGTGACGTCATCGAGAGCCGGTACAATTAGAGTATACCGGTTACCCGCAACGATTTATTCACCTTAAAAATACCAAATTGCGACAGCGAATTTAGCAAGATTGTCTTTCATAGTGCAATTAATTTTAATTGATCTAAGACAGTAGCATAAAAAAATTCTAAGCCATTGAACGCAAATGTCATTTAAAACCCCCATTAGGACTAAACCGTTCGCACGTTGCCTACTTTTTCATCGGAATCACGTCCTTGTGGAACTTATCGCGTAAATATGACCGCACGGGGCCGAGAACCACCACGTACTCAAATAAAATGCAGGCAACGACATTACCAAGAAGCAGAGCAAGTAACTTCACGCGAAAGCTTATGGGCATTGGAATATCTGGAAGGCCGACGACATTGGTACCACTTGAAATGCGAAAGCGGTCAGTAACAATGCTCGGCTTCCCGAGAAGCAAGTAGAGGTCCAATGCTCCAGCCGCAGTAAAAAAGGCCACAAGCAGATAATTTTTCCAAACCGGTTGGCGATATGTTGAGCCAAAACTGAACACCCACGCTGCAATGTGCTGCTGGAAAATGGCTGTAAAGAACAGAGTTGTGGCCAAGTGGTTATCCGACATCAGCCACCACTTGGCAACATCTACATCGTCCGGCGAGAACGGGCAATACCAAACTTGAGACGTCAGCATGTGGATGCCACAGCTTAAGAAGATGATATTGATGGCCTCTTGTCCCAGGATAGATGAAAGCGTCGTAGGTCCAATCAGACTCGACGTCGGCCGCTTGTTTTTCAGCTCGTCCAGTGGCTTGGACAATGTAATGACGTAGGAGCACCCCACGAGCATAAAGCCTTCGGCCAGAATCCAGCACCATTGCGAAATGTTGATGGCGTGGAAGTACATAAACAACCGAAGCACGGAACTAATGAGGCCGTACATGATGAGGAATTTCACAGATGCAAAAGATGTCGCTACACTGCAACGACCTTCACGACACAAGTCCACGACCGACTCGATTGTCTTCGACTTACTTGTAAACGGCGACACAACGGAAGCCTCGGCATCACTTAATGCGACACCAGCGTGTGCAAAACGTAAAGCACCACAATCATTGCCACCATCGCCACACATGCCAGTCACTGCGCCCGTCTCCATGTGTAGTTTGACACACTCCACCTTTCCGTCTGGTGTCATACGACTAAAAATGCGGATGTAGAGCAGTAGTCCTCTGATCTCTCCCTTTGCCACCAATTCGTCAAACGCCACCCCCGTGACAGCCAGTTCCACGTCATCACCCCGCTCAACCATCATCTTCACTGCTGCCAGGTCGTACTCCTCATCCAAATCTACATCGCGCCACACGAGCTTCTTGCCTTCAATCCTTGCCACCATTTCACCCAAAAGCACACGCGAACTCGACGACAGCATGCCACTCTTGCGCGCGATGTAGCAGCCACACATGGCATTGTCACCCGTGACCATGACCGTACGGATGTCTCCTGCTTTCAGCTTTGCAATGGCATTTTCTGTATCGTCCTTCAGCTCGTTGCGGAACAAGATGAGACCTAATAATGACAGATTCTCGTCCACAGATTCGCGGTTGTTAGCAAACGCAACAACTTGCTCGTGCGTCCAGTCACTCGGCAGCTCGCGATACGACAGACCGAGGACGTAGCACCCGTCCTTCGCGAAACGATCGGCTACGCTCTTGTAGTCGGCCGGGATACTGCCTCGAACACTTAATTGTTGCATACGTTCATACGAGCCCTTGCAGAAGACGTAGTACTTGCCATTCTTGCGGTTTCGTACAATGACACTCATCGACATGCGGTGGTGGTCAAAGTCATAGCGCTTGATGAACTCAAGCTGGAGTGCTGGGTCGACCTTTGAACGCACATACGGCTGCACCCCTTCCTTCTCGACCAATTCCCAGCCTGTGGCTTTAAACATCCGTACCTCCACTTCATTTCCAACAAGACGGTCTTCAAGTGATCCAACGGAATGGCATGTAGTAAGTGCGTACAACAACTCTTCAAATGACAATGTGTCCTTTATATCATTGACAATTGGAGTAAAAACACAATTCTTGACGGGCTGTACACCAAGAAAGTCGAGTCCTTGCTTCGTGAGCGTACCGGTCTTGTCAAAGCAAAAAATGCGCACTTTGCCACAGAGTGTGATCCGTTGAACATTGAGCGAGAACACACCAAGCTTTTCAAGACGCTGCGAAGCATTCATTTGACCGACTGTAATGACAACGGGGAGTAGAGGACTAATGACGCCCGAGAGGACAAAGATTGCGTAGCAGAAAGCAGCGTACCGGTTGTTCAGCTTTCCGTTGCTCAGTAGAAAGTTGATCACGAGAATACAGGCAATGACGGCGTAGACGAACAGTATGGCAATCAACACCTTGAGATGTTCGTTGTACTTGAAACGCATCGGAATTGGGAACAGGATCGACTGAATCAACTGACCCTTTGTCGTATGCGCACCAGTAGTCTGTACAATCGCCACAATCTCTTCACGGCGACCCGAAGACAGCACACGAGTACCAGCGAATAGTGTGTGCTTCTTGCTGCCCTTTTCAGGATCATACACTTCACAGCTGTTCTCGGGGATCGGAAACTTTTGCACAGGCATTGACTCGCCTGTCAACATTGACTCGTCACACACTGTGGTGCCCTTAATGATGGCCATATCACATGGCACGATCCAATTCTCAGAGACTTTCACCAGGTCACCAGGGACAATATCAGGTGACGACAAAACCCGCCACTCGCCACTACGAAACACCGTCACATCTGTGCGATAGTGTGTCATTTTGACAATAGACGACTGAATCCTACGCTGCGTGTAGATATTAACTGCAGCAGCACCGAGGACGACGACAGTCATGACAATGCCCATGTTCCAGTATGTAAAATAGTACCAGACGTAGTAGCACATGATCTGATAGATGTAAAAAAGCGTGAAAAATTCCTGTGCAATGGAGACGAGCAGCGATGGCATTGCAACGTCAACGGAATTGGATCCGACTGTGTTGTAGCGGTACTTCGCTTCACCATCCGAAAGACCGCATGCCTCTAGTTGCATCTGATCGTAAGTGTGCCCGAGTGCGACTGCACCGGGTACAAAGCGCTGTTCAGTGTCTTCGTACACGTACCGAAGATGCTGAAACTCGACAAAGCGAAGGCCATCAACTGCGACAACTGGGACTGTCTCCCGGTAGCCACTAATTTTACCCTTGGACGCGAAAAAGCCCTCAACTTTAGCAACAAAGTCCGAGACCCCCGATCGATCCGCAAGCAACACTTTGGTGTCGTCACGCTTGAGCATGTAGACAAACTCGCATCGGTCAAGCGGCACGCGAAGGCGAAAGAAATTCGAGATCCGATCTTGCATTGCCACGATAATGACAAACCACAGGGCGGTAATGACCCATATAATGATAAACACAAGGGCGTTGTCTTCGGTCGTATCGAAGAGTGGCGGGGTAAAGTTGCCGTAGTAATCGTAAATGATGATAATCAAGAGCACATTCAATGCGAAAGAGGCCACGACGACACACCCAAAGACCAAAGTGCCAATCATTGACTTGGAAAATCCCGTCTGGAGGATCCCTTCGGCTGCGTCGAATTGCAAACGAGTGTCGGACATACGGACACTCGTGTGACGGTCGAGAGTATTCCCCGCGACGGATTTTGACGGCGTCGACGATACGTTGATCAACTTTTTGGTCATTTCATTCGACGATTTGCTGGAGTTTTGCATATAATTCTTGTACACGACCCATCCCCCAAGGATACTAAAGAAAGCAAAATACAAAAAGTAAATGGTCACCAACGTTGCTTCTGTGAACGTAGTAAATCGAGGCTGGACAGTAAAGGTCGTGGTTTTACACTGGTCCATCAACTCCGAGTCGACAGTGTCATCGCTCAGCATGAGGCTATAGCAAATGGCACCACTCGGGAACGTGGCATTGTTGTTGCGGACATTGGCCGCAAATGTCCAGAACACTGAGCTGTCTTGCGAATCCGCTGCTAGCGATAAATTAGAATCCGCACACTGCAGTTTTTCCGTCAATTCGTCCGTTGCGGGGTCGACCGCGGCCTGTAAGCGACAAACAGTGCTCGGATCGTTATAGTAGAACTCGGGCGTGGATGGATGGTGCATGGTGTATGGAAAATTGACTTGGCGCTGCTGATTCCAGCCATTGACGTAGTACGACTCGTACTCACCGCCAAACGGTCGGTTAAACTTCGTGTATACCACCTTGGTGGATTCCGAGTATTCACAACAGTAATATTCGGGAGCATGGCGGACCGGACACGCGGCAAAGTCCATTTGGTCGGCTGCTGCAGCGTGTACGTGAGTAGGTGCAAGCACGGCCAGTGCCAGCGGTGGAAGGAGCGTCGAACGCCAGCGTGGCATGTTCACTACAAAAACTAACGAGTGTGCGAGAGATCAGGACACTTTTCGATGCGTGCACCACTGTAAATGGACAAATGATGTGCCTGATCCCGTGTCTAGAGACGAGATCTCGTGTCTTGTGCAGATGTACAGTGAGCTGCTCGAGGGAAAGCATCCAGCACCAGTCTCTTGCAACATTATGTGAGATGTACTTAATTGAAAGGTTACGGAGAAAAATGTGAACGGCTATCAAATCCGCAGGTTTGACAAAACGCGTAGCAATTATTTTAAATATCTATAATCTTTGGGCTAGAGAATACTCAATACAAAACGAGTCGATGTGCGATATGCAGAAACAAATCTACCCGGTTTTTGACATTACGATTTACTGCGCATTTGTTCATTTTCAAGGTGGTATATATTGTCTTATGTAACTTACACTCTCGCTATAAAATGTCAGTCATCTGGTTCGCTAAAAGTAAAAAAAAGAGCTGTTATTTTATGTAAGGAACATTTCTACTCGAAAAGGTCTAAGGAAAATACGGTTTGCAAATTCTGTTGCCGAATTCCAAGTGACCTGACGTGCTGTGCCAAGGAAGACTCACCCTCCAAGAGTGCGCGATGCTGGAAATTGCGTCTTCTGATTTCTTGAAAGGCGACGGCTCGTCTTGATTTAGCGACAATCCAGTAACACTTTTTCTGGCATAGAGCAGTTTTATTTTTTACAGACCAAAGCGATTGATATTAAAGTCGCTCCATATACATACAGATACTAATCGCACGCCTTCTAAGAGTATAATATTACGAACTCTTCAAATACTAATAGCAGACGGGCTTTCGCAGCTGCAATGAAATGTTATTTATCCTATAAGTACCAGGACACTGCTGTATACGCTCATATTTCAGCGTCTGGGTCACAAAAAAGTCGACTAGTATGTTATCGCCAGATGCTCAAAAGGGGAAGATCAGATGCTGTCTATAACCGATTTTTTTTAGTAAAACCGAAGCTTACTCGCTTGAAAATGACCGCTAAATCTATTATATTAGCTTGATTGGGAGTATGAAGCCACTTGAACAACCAAAGTGGTTCAACAAACCGAAAAATTATTACGAATTTAAGCGATATATGTGTGGCTCACCACGATATTCTAGGGTGTTTTCAGAGGGCGATTGCTCTTTGATCAGTATAAATATCAAAGCTATTAATATTATGCACTTAACCTCAATTACAAATTCATAAAAAAATAACCTCTACAAACCGCTCTAGGAAAGTACTATAGCAGACAGGCGTTGGCACGTGGACTTTGAGTTACGTCGCAGCTGCGACGGCATCACTCGTAATTGGAACACTGCTCCACTTCTGAATTGCATTAACATCAGATGGTAGACCAGATGCTGTCAATTACCTGGTCTTTTTATAAAAATCGAGCCTTCATGATTTGCCATCTCCAAACGACAATTGAGCCCAACGACTTGATCGTAGCCTCTATGTAGATGTATAGAAGCGCTTAGATTCGACGAATTGAGCAAAATACTGGTGGTCACTCGGTCTTGACACTGAGGATCGAAGAGGACGGCGGGTTGGACTTTATCGGGCAGTCAATAACAGCCCTGGTATTTTTTCGGTATTTGGCGCCTAAACAAGTCATCAACACCTGTACATTTTCCTCTGACTCTCTGTCGAAATTGCTGCTACAGTAGGGTATGTCATTTAAAATGGAAAGGCGTCCTTATTTAAATAAGCATTATATAACTGTCACGCTCTAGCTGCCTATCGAGAGTCGTGTCAGTAAACATAACACAAATACTACTACCGTATGATATGTATGATAGGAAGGCTTTTGTCTACGGGCTTCATCGTCAGCTATCCCTACATTGCGTGACGATAAAGTGGCTCACTAGTACAAACATGAAGCAGTTTGTTGCTTTGCTGGGACAAAAAGGATTCTCGTTGCGAGATTTGTGCGGAGTTTAGAAAAAGCCGCAAACCTGCAGTAACCTTTATTTATATGCGTATCGATAATAACGCACTCATTTTTCGTGAGAAAATTACATTTGTCCGTCACTGATTGAAGTGTAGCTTCATCCTATAAATTTATATATCTTTAAACTTGTAAACAGATGTCTCATATATAGAAAAAGTCCTACAGGATTCGTATTGGCTAAGGAAGGCATGACATGCTGCGACCAATAGGTAAGTACTTTTTATCTCCATCATCGTATCTCAAATTTGTCGGGACAATAGTTTGTACAGATCGTAAAATAAGCGGAGCGCAAGTCATTCGGCGTAAATGGTTTGGCGGGATCCATCTCATCGAGTTTGCCGACGCTACACACGACTTTTACGTTTCTGCGTGTACTCCATTTGGCCTGCCACACATTTGTCGATGGCTCAAAGAATACTAAGCCGCCAAAATGTCTCATGGGGCGACGATGGTGTCCAGACCTTTACTATGGACCTGAAGTTCCTCCGGCCGTTCCGTACCTGACGACTTCCGGACACTTGTGTTTGACATTGAAATTTTTCGGCCGTGGGATATGGCACGAAGGCAACTCGACTACAAGGCGATATCGATATGGCAAGGCATTGAGTACGTGTTGTGTGTGAAATTGACCCCGACTTTGCGAATGTCGAATCTGTACGATGCTCGCTCGTGCAGCTGATTTCGCTTCTAATCATCGCTCCAAGTACCGTGATGCAGTTGAACGGACGCCGAGTACTCGGTAGTTTGCCAGGAATGACGCTCTCGGTAGGTTTTCCTGCATCTCTGCTGGTAAAATTGTACCTTACGTCGATCTGGGCGAAAATCAGACGCCCGAAAAAAAATTTCGCAGCAACTACCGACCATCATAATGACCCTATAATGGTAGTGCAAACAAATACTGACCAACGATACTATCATTATTCAATGATGTGCCAAGTGATGAAGGTAAGAAGCTTATTTGTGACTTTCTTTCCTCCCTTCACTTGTTATAATGTTTTGAATAAGAATTTAGACTAAATCTAGACACACAACCGTAGATTAAATTTTCCCTGCTATCGTCAAGCTGGATCACGTGGACACTTTCCGTTGGTGTAAGCATTAAAGAAACGACTAGCGGATTTAAAAGATTGCCTAATCACACTATATTACAAGTTTGCACTGGGGACTGAGATTGATAATATATATCATGACGGTGCATCAGTATCGCTTTTGCATCACGTCAAAGAAGAATTGGTCGTAGCAACTGTGTGTCCTAATTGTGTCCGATCGCAAATGGGTCAGTTCGATGATACGGAACGTTTTTTTGAACTAATGGGTTACTAGAAAACAAACACTTCGATTGATTAAATTAAACACTTGTCGAATGTTGATATTTCGATTTTGGCGGGAGAAGTAACTTTACTGATGCATCTAGAGTGCTTTTTGGCTCAACCATCTCTTAAAACATGTCGACGTAGTAAATTCGGCTCTTGTTCGTCTTTATACTCGTGGGTCCATTACGTGGTGCAAAGCCGGCATTGAATTGATGATGATGGTGATAGACCCTCTTGTGTATTTCTTAGTTACCCTGTACAAATCGTTCTGTCGAGATGTGGCTGGTCGGGTAAGAAGTAAAACCCGAAGTGAGCAGATTAAAAAGCTTGAAATCTGTCCTTCACAATTCCCTAACTATCTCCTGCTGTCCTCCTTGTTGTTTTCTTCTGCGTGCTTATGCAAGCATCACCAGCTTTGCTTCTGAAAGACTCGATCAAGTTAGCCAATCTCGAAACGGTTTGAGGAGAAACGAACCAAACATCTAGCTGAACCGTGCAAGAACGGTGTACTTGATGACTTCCACTCCCCGTTATTGCGCGTTGACAGTCTTTATGACATCGTTTCAGTCGCGCAGAAACTTGAGCGTCTTGTTCGTCGTCAGTGTGTCCGCCAACTGGTTCCTTTTGTCGATGTACCCAATCTTGACCGTTCCACGCTCCGGAGCATGGTTATAAATCTATAAATCAGTTTATTTAAACTGTGGATTTCTGAGTCAACTGTAGCAAAAAATGGTATTTTGGGTAGGTGATCAATGGTGAATGAAATCGGCAAAAGCGAAACGAGTTTTCGGAACCAGCGTTCGCTACGTTGATGGGGATATCAGGGATCTCCTCCTACAAGTTGTGCAGAAATCGGAGCAGGTTTCGTGGAGATATGCGACCTCGAAGAGGCCATACGAACCTATGATTGACATGCCTGCCAGTTAAAAGATATCATTTTTTCGAAAGTCACCGTTAATTTATGCAACATTTGTTTATGACACGTATTATACTGCCTACGAGTCTGCTTCCGTCGATTCTTATGACTGCTGAACTTTGCCTTGAGCTGACTGTCTGATAGCTTACCCTCACTGGTTAAATCACGGTCGAGCAACGATCCAAAGAACGCATCTGCAGCTCTAAAACGCACTTATTTCTGCTCACTTGATGAACTAGGCACAATCGAAGTCGGAGCGCGTGGCTTGACACTCATCCGAAACTTTGCGATTTCTTGTCGGATTTCGTTCTCGCTGGGGAGATCATATCGGTCTGAATAATGTTGCTGCAGTATCTTAAGCATTCCTCCAGGCCCAAGCTTATCTGACTGTCGCCATTTTCCTTGGAGAAATAGCTCGTACAGTTCTACGCGAAACTTAGCTGCATATCGCCTCCCATACATGGACCCTTTCTTCATTCGCATACCTCAGCCCGATTTGAACCTATGCGAGATAATATTGTCACCGATTGCATCCGTCACGAGTGATACAGTTCTTGAATTACGCATAGTAAGATCACTGATCCGCTGCATCTCGAGTGTACGCAAAACAGCATACGAGACAGCGTCCCGAGCAGATAGGTCGGCATCGGACGAGCCGATCGTTGTTGACGCCTCTGAAGTACGATTCCATCGCCGAGTCCGCTGGCGAATCTGCCCATGAGTTGCTATCTTCACGCCTGTAAGTGGCCCGAAGTAGACTGCTGGATCGATGACATTGTGTGTCGTCGCAGGCAATTCCTTAATGTCTATATCTCCTTCTTCGATCCTCTCCCCTACGTCAATCATAATCTCGAGATACTCATCGACATCATCAGGGTTGATGTCATCGTAATCGTTGGGGGCTCGATAGTCTTCTTCAAGTGGGATGGCGTCGCTGGTGCAATCTGATTGCGAGGCGAGCTTCTGATCGCTTCCATTTAAGACTACACTGACCGATTGCTCACTTGGCGTGATGAGCAGCGTCTGCCCATTTTCGATGCCCGAATACTCGTACACCGTCATCGTGAAAGGAGGGCATACAGCGTACCCATCCGTGGCTGAGCCTAACAGCTCGCCATGCAGAAGATCGAACTAAATGTCGTTCGCGCGCTTTACATATCGCCGCACAGCCTTCTCGATCACTTCCACTGCCTTCACCAGCTTCTGGAGAGCAACTCGATCATGCGTGACCAACTCAACGACACAGTTGCGTAGCCCGCCTCGGCTCGTTAGACCCACGACGGCTTGCGTTGGTGTTTTGCAGTCGTTTCCTTCTCCCACACGTCCGCGTGGGCAAATTGCGCATCCAAGATGCTTTTGCCCTCTATGTGTTTCGGTGGGCACGAAGCGAGATTCTTGAATCCCGTGAATGGCCGACACCAGCGGAAGCAGGAGTAGGATAAACGTGTTTTGGTAGGAAGTAGCATTGTCGGACTAAAACAAGATCCTCTTGATGTGCAGCAAGTCCACCTTCAGACGCATCATGATCGCTTCTATCACAAACGCCACAGCTTGTCTTGCTTTGTGTCAGCCATCGACATGTGAACCTAGTACAGCCGTTGGTGGACCGCGGTCTGACTCTTAGGATCCAATACGAAGTATTATACGAGGGTTCCATGCCAACTCACACCCCTCTTGCCATAATGATCCACCGTCTTCTCACGATGATACAGAGGCTCCAGCTTCATTTTAAAGTCCACAATGATCAGCGCTTCGTCTGGTGACTCTTGCTGGGTACACTGTTCCTGCAACAATGTGTGCGATGGCCTGTTGCTGATTTACAACGCGAAGGCGATGCCCGAGAAACAACTTGGACTTCTGTGCGCAGTCGTCGATCACGGTGAACACCGACGAGCGAACGGCAGCAGCCACGAGATGCGACTTCAACCGTGTGTAGAATTGAAGGACGTGCCAACCACTGCGCTATTTCGACGGCGCAGTTTGTGATGACAATCCGTCCTTGAGTTGGTCGAAGATGAATCTGACTGATTTCAAAGGCTTTATTTCGCGCAGATGTCGGTCGTTCTGTGCTTGGCAGTGGCGAAGAGACCAAATTTGATATCATGATGCGCACATCGTCATTCTGCAGTCTTGATGCGTGCGTCGAAGCCGTACTTTAGATAAGCTTGGACTCCATCTCAACGAGAAGTTTCTCCTTCACTGAAGGATCAGTTGTCGTTCGCTCAACCATTTACTTGAGAACGTCAAACTGGTCATTTATTAGAAACCCAACGACGTAATCGACGGCTCTTCGCTCGTGAGCGTCACCAGCAGTCACAGCACTGGCGATGCGATAAAATGTAGAGACCGAGACAGTTCCATCTTTGGGATGGCTCGTCAACGACTCGTGTTAATAAGATTCGAACAACGATGCTCGATTGCGTCTGCGCATGATAGCAAGTAGAACCACTACCACGCCATTTACTCAAACTTTCTTCACACCCCACGAAAGAAACGACCATTTAACCGGGCAGAATATGGAGGCGAGTACTGCATCGACGATGCTTGAAGGAAGGCGCTGGACGGTCCGAGGTATTCGGTCAAGACTAAGGCCACTGGTGAGCTTCTTGAGATTTTGTCGAGCTCTTGAAAGCGACCCTGAGGCCAACGTCAGTACTGGCACAATCTCACGAAGCTGAAGAATCGTATCGCGTGGAGCACAGGAAAGACACGCCCGTAAGACTCGCTTCTCCGTGGATCCTTTCTTGGCCATTCACCGCGCAATTGTCTCGAAAAGTGTGACCTGGGCATCGCCCTCAGGGTCCCGCAAGCCACCACCGGGAGACGTGATCCGCTCCCATAATGCACCTCCTGCTTTCTCCTTGCCCCCACACAGCGCCACGCAGATTTCTTTTGCAGCGCGAGCTGCGGTCTTGATGACGAATCGCTTGGACGTGTCAAGCTCACCGATCCAAGACGATGGATCCTCGCGAGTCTCAGCTGTGGCTGCGTGCCCATACTAGGATTCGATGGCTTCTGGAGAATAAGTGAGAGGCCTCAAAACATTGCCAGGTTTTTCGAGAGACGTGAATATGGGTGTGGGCTCAGGAAGCGGTACCGGTAAGGAGTACTCTCCTTTCTGGGCAGAGATTGGCTTGAACTTGAGTGGTGACTTAAAGAGATCGCCATCCACGTAGTCGACACACGAGCGTCTTGGGCGCTTGCTCTCGGGGACATTCTTCGAAGGGCCGTGTTGGCCTCTCTTCCGCGTCATCTTGACAGCTACAGGGACGCTGTCGTGGTTGCATCCGCAGCGCTTGACACGAAGCACCGCTCATTCTTGTGAGTACAGCTGGGCGGCGCCATCGCGCTGAGCGGCTTGTCCGCTGTTGCTGAGTTGGAAGAGGAAGTGCGGCGCGCACGCGATATGGGTCAATTTAAATGGCAAATCTCCAGCGCGAAGCCACAACCCGAACCCTTATATGAAATATGCCGGTTTCTTTAGACGTTTCATGTTGATGAGGCATGTCATCGAGCACCCAGATGTCGCTCCATACAAAAGCAGATTGCGAAATGTAGAACATGCTTTAGACTCATGAAACGCAGCCGTATCCAGTGGTGCATCAATGTGGCGGTTCTAGGCTTTTGCCGATTTCACGAATCGGTGACTACCCCCCGTTTTTGGTACAGTTGCCTCAAAAATTTAATTTTTAAAAATAGTAGATATAATGTGGGAGGTTAATTTTTGTATGTCGTCCCTAAGGTTCAACAGCAAATTTTCTATTTTAAGTCAAAAATAATACAAACTTACTCATAATAATGTTTATTAATGCCCGAATGACTAATCAGTTCAAAATCAAGAATTGATGTTAGAAAATAAAAAAGAGAGTCATCATGATTCTTTAACCATGAAAAATGCTATATGGGCTTTATTTTTCGTAGGTTTTCTAGATGGCGGTTTTTGGCAATATAATGCGGGTTTTTCAATTGTACAACCTTGTAATGTATGTAATGTATTACGTTATCGCGTTGCCAATTTATGCACGTGCTAGGCTCAGTCTGGCTAGTCCACGGCATAGAGTGGTGTCCGCATACGTCGGGTCTCGTTCGGCGGGCAGTGCAGCCAGCACCGAGGTCGTGAGGGTCTTCCATTATACTGCTTAGCTCTGACTTGGTAAGAGCCCAGGTGGCGCCCGGTGCTGGAGACTGTCGCGTCGAGGGTGAGACTCGTTAGAGACCTGCAGATGCCCGAGAGCACCTGCCCGAAGCGCGCGAGCATTTAGCCCCCGCGCTTGGAAGGAGGGCGTCACCCCAACCTTTTCCCTGCTTGACCAACGATACTATTTATTTAACACTATTCAATGTGGTGCCAAGTGATAAAGGTATAAGAACTTATTTGGGACTTTCTTTTTGGGTAAAGGTTGGAGTGACGCCCTCCTTCCAAGCGCGGCTAAATGCTCGCGCGCTTCGGGCAGATGCTCTCGGGCATCTGCAGGTCTCTAACGAGTCTCAACCTCGACGCGACGGTAGCACCGGGCGCCATCTGGGCTCTTACCAAGTCAGAGCTGAACAAAATAATGGAAGACCCTCACAACCTTGGAATCTATTAAATCATTGGGACATTATCGAAGGATTTACGTGCTACGGATCATAAAAGTATATCAGTTACCGATATAACCATGCAAACAAAAGTAAAAAAAGGCCAAATGAAATTACAAAATGCCATGGACTTGGATCTAGTGTGGTTTTGAGTGTTTCGAGTGAGCGTTTTGAGTTAGAGCGATAGCGCCCTGGTCAATCGTGTAGTGTTCCGTTAAAGCGTGCATATGTCTGTTAGCATCGCACGCATCCAAAGTTTTCAGAATGCATAGACTCAAGCCATGAACTCAGCTTTCGCTGGGTCAAGGGCAACTATTCTCCAAAAATTGGACTTGAATACCACGAGGGCTCTCCCGATCATTACAATGACACCCAAGACGGAATGCTATCATGCAGGTCCGTACCCCAATAGGCGTCCGAGTATGCTTCGAGCGTGACCGTGCCCGTGCCACCTTAGTACAGATTCCATGCTGGCGCGTCAGATTGAGATAAAGTAGCAGACGCACTACAGCCTTTCAGTTCTGCTCGAAAATGCGTATTTTGATATGGCGAGAGTTGCGTTACCACAAACGCGATGTCCGGACCGGTGCATGTCGGTATTTGTAGCAGGCAGCCGATCAGGGGACGATACGGATTCGACTACATCGTGATCCGTATTCGTCCGTTTCTGGTCACTGGGTCTCCAACAACTTGAGCCCAGTTACACGCGGATTGTCCACAGGTATATCGTTTCCTTGACCAAAGGGTTCCGCTACGTCACAGATGTACCGTGTCTGCTTGATCATGAGCATTGTGGCCGTCATATTGTGATCGATTTTCATTTCAGGCTGAAATATATCGGCCCTAGCTCCTTCATATTTAGGCGATCTTCAGCACCTCCTTCACGGCCTGGTAATCCTCGCTTGTCTTCTCCGCGATAATGATGTCGTCGACACGAACATAAATCCGATCTTTGAACGCGTGAAATAGACGCACTGGTCTGCACCGCAGCTCTTGGAGCCGTTCAAGAAAATTACCCGATGAATTATCTTGTTCCAGGCACTTGACACTTGCTTCTAAGCGTCCGGCACTCTAAACGGTTAGCATATTCGGTGCCGAAGGGTAGACACGGTCATTTAGCTCATTATTGAGGAACACTGTGTCTGCGTCCATCGCGGACCGAGAGTACGACCCAGACTGAGTTTATATTTTCCACCGGAGAAAATGTTTCGAAGAAGTTGATGCCGAACTTCTTCCTAGATCCTTTGGCCACCAACCATGCCTTGTAGCAAACCTCGCAGTCGTACTGGTCACGTGTCTTGGCAAATATCCAGCTGCACCCTAAGGTACGGTCGGCCGTTTCTCGTGGCGTGAGAGTCCATTACCGCTTCAATCCTGACGGAGCGACTCCGTGTCCATAGCCTCGCGCCATTGCACAGCTCGTCATACGCCATCGCCTGAGAGTACGTCGTCGGTATGTCTATTGTATCATCAATACTGACAGCGTACGCGGAAACACCTCCAGGGAAGCCCGTCTTCATCGATCGTGGTACGCTTTTGAGGGTGTTGTCCATCACCGTATTTTTACTTTTGTTCCTCATCATTTATCTATCTTCAAGGAGGAGCACTGGATCACGGGCACGCTTGGAACGGTCGATGGGAGGATAGCACTACTAAATCTTTCTTAAATGCAGTTGGTGATGCACGGTACGGCTTCAGTTTCAGTCAAGTGGAAATGGATTGATCTTCTAGTAGTAGTAGTGGTGGATCTGGGTATTATTCTGGCGCGACGTTTTCCATGTTCATGTCCGGCGAGTCGTTCTCGACACCTTTCATAGGTTCTTTGCTTTTAGCTGGCGGTTCACCGACTTAGGCATGACTGCTAATAACGTCCTCAACAACGTGAATGACCGTTCCGCTCCGTGTTAGATTGTGTCCACCTCACGCGCATCCAATCTGGCAGAGCGCATCATTTTTACCTTGGAAACGTCCAAGTCACATACACGACATTCCTTGACGTTTCCAGCGTACCCGAGGAGTATGCACCGAATTCCAGCTTGACCCTCTTTGCCTTCGTACCAACGAAACCAAAATACACTCAGGTGTTCCAGCGTAGATTCACTTTTTGACTCAGCTTGTACGATACCACGCTAGGCGCTGCGTATTGTGATGAGAAGCATTTGGGTACTACAATACGACCCACAATGAGCTGATCAAGCAGAACAAGGTTGCAAGGCTTTAAATAGAGCAGTATGCGCTATGTTACGCTTAAAACACGTGTCTGCACGTCCAGGAAGCTTAAGGCTGATGCGGTACTCACCGCTCCAGCTCACTATTCCGTTGTGACACTCTTGCGATGCAACATACTTCGTGATGCTAGAATTCACCCCTTCTGCTACTCTGTTTTGCTGAGGGCTATACGGCACGGTACGTTGACGTATGACTATACAAATCTCCGCCCCCTCCTTGTTCGCAATTACCGTTCGTTGTCGGACCTAAGGCACATGAGGCGCTCCCTTCCCTGCTTCTCGTGGAACCCCATGAATTCCTTAATCTTGGTAGCCACCTCTTTTTCTTTTTAAAAAAAAGGGCCACCCGACACCACGAGTAATGATCTACAAAATTCAGGATTTAACTTTTATGACGTCTTCTTTGACCCTATCATTTTTGTGTGGACCAATTCCAAAACGCGAGACATCTTTGATCTGGAACGGCTTGGAATTGCTGGCACCATTTGCTTCTCCTTCGTATAGCCACCACAAAAAGTCTGAAATACTTTTCTCGCGGCTAAAATACCGTTCGTGGAGCGATGTGTCGTGGCCAAAGCATCTGTGTTACGATGCCCCGGGTGAGCGTGCCACACGTCCCACTGGTTGTAAACGTACTGGATGAACTGTACTTCGCCCCGATCGCAATCCTAAACGTACGACTTTTTGCCAGCACAATAGCGCTCGTGTTTACCCAGATGACGCATGAGCAAAAAAAAAGTCTGAAATGCTTTTCTCGCGGCTAAAATACCGTTCGCGGAGCGACGTGTCGTGGCCAAAGCATCAGTGTTAAGGACCCCCGGGTGAGCGTGCCACACGTCCCACTGATTGTCAACGCACTGGATGAACTGTACTTCGCCCCGATCGTGCTCGTGTTTCCCCAGATGACGCATGAGTAACGCTGAAGTTCTACATTTAGAGCGCGTTCCGCTAGCTTTCTCACTGACAGCAGCCTTCTGCCGAGACCGGGGATGTACGTCCACCATCTTGATACGCTTCCAGTTCATGTCTTACATACGTGTCGTTCCTTGATCTGCTACCACCAGTTTCTTGCCGTGGTCTTAATGCCAGCGTCCGAAATCTCGTATTGAAAATGGTTTAAAGTCATGTGGGCTGTTGCATTACCGTCTATCAGACACCCGTCAAGGCATTCTGATTCACTGCAAAATCCGCGTTGTCGTCGTGCCGGACAGTGCCGCTTTATGTGCTCGAATCAATTCCACATTAAGTGCTTGCCTCGTAGGTGACCAACACTATTATTTAAGCCATTTCACTTGTGACCGTTTCCCTCGACGCCTTTAAACTGCCCACCGTTAATCTTGAAGCGCGTTCCGTGGTCGTATCCTGCTTTTCCATGCGCTTTTACATCTTGAGCGACTTCTCCTTGACCACTTTTTGTGCTGCTGGTAGTAAAGCCACAAGACTCGATACAACCAAAATGTGAATTTTGTGTAGATTTCTTTTCGTGACACACGCGTATTGGCAAGCTGAGGGGACCAAAGTAGGCATCATCTTAGGTTAAGATTGCTTACTAATACTTGCCTTCGATATAAGGCATTCCCATATTTCAAATACAATATACTTTGCCATATAAATTTGATTACATTATAATTATTTGTAGAATATTTGATAAAAAATGATATAATTATAGTCTGTGTTCTGCTCCTGATATTTCCGCTTTCGCACGTTTTGTCGAGCTAGCTTTAGTCAAGACGCTCTGAACTATAAGCCAAACACTGGTCGGCCAAATTCAGTTTATCTTTAAACAATGTTTCCGCAAGTCGTATGTCATCAGGTTGCCTGTTAACCGCTTCGGATTCTTCACAGCGGTGCTGCTTCGATTACTTTGACTGCTGCCAATACTATCAATAAATTGGTACTTAAGGCCAGTATATAGCTCGACCGAAATGAACTATGATTCGTATGTTAAACAAGGCCCAACCAGCAACTTTTTATTGGGTGTATATGCGAATGCAGCAACCAAGGGTCTAACGGAGCTGCACAAGCGCTCGATAACTTGGTGACAACTGCTAATAGCGTCGATGATTTTGGCTCAGCTAACTTCTACTCCAATGGACTTGCTGCGCAGCTATCGATAATCGCTGCTCGAGGGGGAAGCTTGCAGCTGCTGTTATGGTAAAATAGCGCAAATCTCGGATCCTTATCAAAACCTCGATCCTATGTGACTCCTGCTGGCGCTGCTGCTGCTAATTTGTCATCTTACGTCGCGCATATCTGGCTCTGACGCATTCCCGAGTCATTGTTTATCAAGTTAAAGTATTTACAGTGCAAAAGTTACGTGCGGGTACATCTACATTATCTACAATATGCATTTTCACAATCGGTTCTGCCGGCGCTGTTGTGACTGCCATCTAATTTGTGCAATGGTACATTTTTTTGGAAACACTTTTTAGGACTTCAAACCTGCAGTTGCTTTTACGATGTTAGCCGACTTCAGCTGCTGGGACTGGCAAAATTACATCGCAATCGCCTTTGCGTCTTTTCGTGACAGCATACTGCCTCAACCCACACGCTGATCATACGCTATCTCAGAATTAAATGCTCCGCTACATTGAGCAAACAACTAAAAGAATTCACAATCTTTCCAGACGCTTCCTTCACTTGGAATATCAGTAACGGTGTCAAAACCCGAAGGATTGGATCATACAGCCAGTTATATCCCAATTTATATTTTGCCGGACGTAGTCAATTCGCTCCGTTGTCCATTCTCTAATTTGTCTCCGCAATTAAATCATCGAGATAATTGAAGCTCGCTGTGGGTAACGCTCCGATTAAAAACAATTCAGTGTGTTTTAGCATATGTGGTTTCCAGGGAGGAGTAAAGAATCCATCAAACAATAATATAGTCTATACTTTGAGATACAAGAGCACTTTGTTAGCGAGGCATTTTATAAAAGATGCTGACACTTGTATCTTTATGCAAGTATCATGCAATTTACATTTGCAAAAAAGTCAAGATCGGGTGCTATTGGTGGTCTTGATGATGTTAAATCGGCTGATTTGCTATTTCGGCGTCAATGGAAATCTCTGTATCGATTTGTTTTTGTTGCTATTGGCTGTCGACTTTTAAGTGAAGAAAAGATTTTGTTCTCTGGTATCCAACTGTGACTACACCCTATATTACCACGTATTGGGTGAGGCTATTGCAAGCGTTGAGACGACTGTCAAGGGTCAGAACTTGATATCATATAATGTTTATAACCTATAAATCCAATATGATATGCTTGTATAAAATTGATTATGAATGCTTTTTTCATCGATAACTGAGTAGAGCAAACGCAAGCGATCGCTATTACACTGCGATGGGGAATTGCTGATGAGCTTTGTCTTACAAATGATGCAAGTGCTGATTTACTCGCGAATTTGCTCTTGTAGGTAATGGTGAGAACCGATATACGACTGTGATGAAGGCAAGATATATCAACTTTGACCTCACCCTCACTTTTTTTATCGTTTACGTCGGTGACTTCACCAACAAGGACATCTTAAATCTGGTGCTTGCATTTAGAAATCTTGAGCTTTCCTTCTTTATGCGAACACTTCCGCATGACCAGGGAGTCTGACGACGGATCTAATAGCATTGTGACGTACCCTCGCGCGATTCTATTGACATATTGTTTCTTAAGCACTGACATTCAGCTTGGACTTCACCGCAGCCCTAACGAGCGAAGCGTGAGACGAGCTTTTGCCATTTCATCGAGCAGAGGTGAGAATTTTGGTGGAAGAAATTTCGCGTTTTGAGTAGAGAACTAAGAGCCTTTTATTGCTTATACGACTCTGTGAAGAGCGAGCTATAGAAGGTTTACCGCCCACGGCCCAGGTGTAGCTTTTTGGCAGATGTAGCCGTAAATTGCAGGCGCTGCCTCTGTTATAGGCGCAGCCTTAGGTACAGAAGTCTTTTTGCTGTAGACTTATCTGTGAGAGCTATTAAATTCTTCTTTTGGTCAATTCAAGTAGGATGCGATCCAAGTCTTGGTGAGGGAAGATGATAGCGGCTGTTACATCTATATTTTGGTACAAGCCTTTTATCGGTGTTTGTAACATATGACATACTGAGGAATTCCGAAGAATATTGAAATCAAAGAAGGCTCAGCTGCAAATGGCAAATATTACCGCAGATAAAACATTAAAGAAGGCTTATAGGCTCTCCGGTAGTATCGAGGCCTGCATCCTCCTCGTAAGCATAGCTTAGATCCGTGGAGATCAGATCGCGCGGTCGATGTTCTATCGCTCTGCAGGAAGCCCCCTCCACAATTTAAGGCAATCAACGTCAAGTTTACGGCCTTCCCAAAAGAAATAGAGTTCTCGCAAAATACATTCGTTCGTTCTGTGTCTGTGCGCAGTCCTTACATAGATACAGCAATGGCATCGCAATGTTAGTGAGGGCTACCGCCGACTCAGCCAGAAGAAGCCCTTCCTCTATAAGAAACTATAAGCTCCTTATTGCCCTACTACGCTGTAGAAAAAGCGTACACGGTACGCATAGTTTGGCGGCGACAAAATTTTTGTGAGATGACACTTTATCTCATTCCAGGCGCAAAATGCCGTATCAAAGAAGTATTGCTCGTAAGTGCTTATTCGCACGTTCACCTAGCGAGCAAAAAAACAGCAATCGTGCTCTGTCCATACCAAGGTAGACATTATGTCCATTTCACCTTAATCCGAAGTCTTCAAGTTCACCGTAAATACCTTCGGTTTACCGGACCATCCGTCTTAAGCATCAATGCCATCGACGCAGACGACTTCGTCATCTAATGTTGAAGATGCTTTAACAAAGTGCTCTCATTGCTTGGAATTGCCTCGAGACTCGCGTTCATCGCGTAGCGTCTTTGCGATTAGATACTGCTCTCCCAAAAGTTTCGTGAGACCGTCAGCTCCTCTATCTCTCTTGCATGTCATGAGGCAAATGAGTATATTGCTCTAGCCTTGAAGAGAATTAGGCTCCACGTATCAGGTGTGTATGACTCCAGTTGCTGTCAAATGCAGCGAGGCTGCTGTAGCTATATGCTTATAGGAAGCGTAGCAGAGCTCAAATGTTCCGTATGGATATGCATCCTTTATGAGT
This sequence comes from Plasmopara viticola, assembly GCA_001695595.3. Taxonomy (NCBI): domain Eukaryota; phylum Oomycota; class Peronosporomycetes; order Peronosporales; family Peronosporaceae; genus Plasmopara; species Plasmopara viticola. The sequence goes on from MBPM02000022.1 coordinate 621,942, forward strand.
GCGATACGATACAAAGAAAATGTGCCGTAGACCAGGCTGGATGCTCCTTTATAACCATCATCGATCTTGTGTTATAGCTCGCCCTGCACCCATTCCAACAACTCACACGTCATTGCATATGATTAGCTTATCCAGTGTCCTAATTAGGGGTTATATGGCTTTCGTATCCCTTCTTCAATGTTGCTCGAGGTTAAAGTAGCTTTCTAGCCACTAATATCAAAACCGAAGCCGTCAGACTTTCGATACCGTCTCTGTCCTCCCTTTGATGCACTTTAAAAGACTCGCCATCTCCAAGTAAGTGTCTATACCCCTCACTCATTACCAGCGTTTTTGATAATATTTTGGGTTGTCTTCATAATTTTATTCTTCTTCGCACCTGGGGCCCGATGTAATATCCTTGTACGCGAGTTGGGTCTCAATCGGCTGACTTTGACGGACAAAGTGAATACAAAATTAAAGCTTGAAGAAAAAAAGCAGCGTTTTCTCTTTCCTTAAGCCAGACTTGTGTTGTATGCCCTCTTTTTCTCGCACGTTTTCGACAGTATTCTTCTTTTGATGGAAGTAAAGGAAGTCTTAAACTTCTCGCGTAGCTGAGAATGCATCCCAACACAAAGTTATGTTACATAAAAATATTTGGCAAACAGCTTGTCAGATTTCCTGTTGATATTGCTCTTTCCTCTCCCAAGCTGTGCGAATCGCGTCCTTTAAATATGAAACGGGCCACAAGACCATGCTCTCGTCGACTAAGAGTCAGGTGTATTGATGACACTTCATCCGGCAACAAAATAAATTTGAATGCATCTGATCAAGCCGGCGTATTAGATCATGTCCATGCGTGACGTTCGACCGCCTTATGCTTAGCCGTTTTGGTTGCCCATCATGCCGGTCGTTCCGGGTTGCTACTTAACAAGAGATCTATTAGTACTTTGCTTTATCTATAGCGGCTTTGTATGTTAGACCTGAGAAAGCTGATAAAATTGCGCAACAATTCCATTCGCATAGATCACCAGCACACCGCTATGTGAAAAGTGACGAGGTGTCCTTTTGATAGGAAATGCGGTACATGTCACCCCGAAGCAAGCTTAATTTCATAATAGGGCAATAACAGACTAGAAATAATAGCTACCGTAGTAGGTAGGTCACTACGAATTGCGTTTGTACCTATCAATTTCGATGGCGTACCCAACTGCTCATTCCTTACTTAGTCCTGCTTAATTCTGAACGAAAACTTTGACCATTTAAAGCTAATCTTGCCTCTTTCTCGTGGAATGGGAAAGAAGGTAGAACACAAGCTTAATTAAAGCGCTTATGCTATGTGCTCTTCAAAAAAAAATCCAAAAGTAATGCTGAAGGGTCATGCGACTTGCAGTACAACACTTCATGTGAGTATAACAATCAAGTATTGCCATCAAGCCTTTATACTTAGCAATGAGACGATCTTTGTTATAATACTAGTATTACTTGCGCTACAGAGTTATCTCTCCTGGTCACACCCTACCAATTACTTTACAAATAAGCAATGCGATAAGCGATAAATAAAGAAGTAGACATTTGATTGGAAAGATCAAACCTTCATCAATAAATGGAAAAGAGTAGATTAACAAGCCAAGAAGTGTAAAGGAAAGACCCAGACGGCCGATCAGTTATCTTTTTTTAAAGTTTACGGCTACAGCACACAGATCGGTATTAAACATTTCAAGCGAATGGCCGCCGATTCAAAGTCTTCGTACGATTTTTTGCAGAATCGAAACAAGTAATTTTCTTGCCTAAAACGCCTTATCGAAACGAATTTCTACCTCTTCTAGCGATTAAAAAAGGTCGTTTAACCCAACTAATACAATTCAAAAATCGCGCGATAGCACCCCCACCTAATCTTTCAACCAGTGTCATGGCAATTAAATAAACGAAAAGCACCGTTTGTGTTGAGGACAACCATTTATCGGCAAATTTGATTGCCTTTATTGCTGCCTCCACTACCCGACCTGTCTGATCCTTAGCCTTCTTACCATACTCATTTCCTTATACGCTGGTGTAGCCCTTTCACACTATCCACCATCAAAAATATGGACTCCAAGAGTTCATTCTCCTCGAAACTTTCCTAGGAAAATTTATGTCTACCCGACATCGCTCAGAAACACCACATTGTGCTTGATACCAGTTCTTTCAAGTCCAAACGAGTATGAAATAAAGACGCAAGCCAAGCTCATGCTCGCACGTCATCTTGGCGTAAGTGTACTGTGCCGTATGATAATAATTTCACTGCTCTTGGTGCACGCGCATCGAAGATTCTCTGCTCGAAGTAAACAAGGCCTAAGATCCATGGTCGATTACGACCCGCAAACATTTGAATCAGAAGGTGAAAATCTTTTCGACGAAGTCCGAGCCCGGATCCCGAGCCTGCAGTTCGTCCCATAGTCCACGTATCGTGCAACACGTGCTCACGAGCGGCCTTTGCGTTCATTTCTCTCACTGCACCCTTCAGGCACTTTGTACCTGCTTTCAAATCGACTGAATTAGTGCACAAAGTAATATAATGAACCTGAAGGATCCATCTGATCACTAGTAAAAAATGGGTCGCGCGAGACCAGCCCTTGACGTTACCATCTTGTCGAGATTTACGCCATAAATTGGCTTGGTATCATGGGCCTTTACCAAAAAATGATAATGACGCTGAAAGGTCTTTTTGGTATGAAGCATTAGGAAAGAACGATTTAGGTTAGTAGATTCCAAGCTCGACGCCGATATTATGTGTCAGAAAGCCAAACGACAAGTAGCGCACCGTTCACGCCTTACAATTAGCTCATATAGGTCACCATCTTGGCATAGACGCCAATATCTGCAATGAGTTGATAAACCCATGACAGGAGACACAATATACACTACGCTCGACTTAGCCTACATACATATCGTCGCAAGGAAAACTATATCTTTGACCGCGGTCAGCACGCCAAGTGGTATATTTTGGGATCGATTGTCCATATCCTAGCGACTTTTAATTGTCAGGTGGCGCAACTGTTCGGTCCCAATAGCCGCGTACACATTCACACTATGTTGGCATCTATATCCATCGTTGTGCCGTACATACAAAGACGGACTGGTGAAATTACATTGTCTTTTTACGAATGATGTTGAAAAGCATGCGTACAAATAAGCACTCAATTGTGCAGGTAAATGCAACTTTGGCGCAATAGATACTTCAAAAGCGCTATATTGACATTTTTCGGCCCGAATTTGCTGAAAATAAGACCATTGTGTAGTTTCTATTGCTATGATGGCTTTAGGAAGTGGATTATCCTGGTATTTTCTTTTGCTCATGTACTGGGGAAATTAGACAAAAGTGGCTAGGACTCTATTAAAAAAGAAGCAAATATGGTGTTTGACACGAAGAGGCGTTCGGCGAAGTCAACGAAGAGGTGTTCGGCGAAGTCAAGGAAAGCCGATCGTGGCCTTGCCGGATACAATATGGTCGCTCAGTTTCGACTGGGACATGTTGGATAATTTTATTGGTATGTCAAAGCATTATGTGAGTCGACTCCAAATCCGCGCATAATGGCCCGGTGGCTTTTCTTTTTGCGAAGTATAATTTCGAGAAGTTGTTCAGGCAGTTTGCGCGGATAGCTTTGGTGGACGCGGTATTGCGTCGCTCAAACTGCGAGCTGGCTTATGTCGCAATTGTTACTTCATTAAAAAAAAGGTTTTAATCCGGTTTTCAAGATGACATGTATGTAGCTCTGCTAATTTCTTTAGAGGGAAGAGAGAGCTTTAGCAAAATGGCGCGAGACCACGTCAGCTCTCGATGTAAACGAGGTTGTTGTATATAAACACTGATCACGGTGATCCACCGTGTGTATTATTTTAGTGGTGTAAATCAACAATTTGTAGTTCAATTCTTTTTTCTTAATTTGTTTCGTTGATTTTTGATATAATAGAACAATATGTACGAACATGTCAATAATTTTGTTCATTTCTTTGTAATTGATTCAATTTAAGCTGCAGAAGCAAGCCGCGCACGTGCAAAGTGTGCCAGTGGGTAATATACTCCCAAAATACGGCCGCAAGCTTGACGGTGCTGTTGGGCTGTTGGTTAAAGCCCATTAGTATATAGGTTCTGCTCGACCTGCCAAAACGTTTGGCAGGCAACACATAATATTGTATTTTTTTCGACTAGTTGAGCAAAATGAATTATTTATGGCGTGCTGGACACGGTTGAAGACGTCAAATCTGCAGCACTGTTCCTCCGTTATAGATGAACTCTTGGAATTAATCAAGGCATCCGTTCTGCAAGCTTTATTGGACGAGTCTTTTTTATGTGTTCGACATTAAGCTGGGCATATCCAACCTGCAGACGGATAAATGGACAGGGCGAGTATATCGCGCAGTCGAAGACATATTATACGGTATGTGCGCGGATACATCAAGATGTTAAAGCAGCACGTTTTCCACCCTTTGCTCGCTACACGCAGATTTATGCGATTAGAAAAGGCAATCCACGAGCTTTTTATCCGCTAATGCCTCAAGCCACCATGCATCAGCCGAACCTTAAGTTCCACTATCGCCACCGAGCGGCTTACTGATATCAGCCTTTCCACAGCTCATGATTTTTGTGTCAGAATTATGTAGTGTCCTTGAACACGTGCGCTATACAATGGCTAAATAGGCTCTTTTATGGACGAAAACATAGCCAAGCTAGTTTGATGCAAGCTAAAAAGACATTACTTCTGGATGAAGCGATCTGAAAAGATATCTCAGACAGGGCGAGTACATCGCGCTGTCGAAGACATATTATACGGTATGTGCGCGGAAACACCAAGATGTTAAAGCAGCATGCTTCCACCGTTCGCTCGCTTCACGCCGATTTACGCGATAAGAAAAGGCAATCCACGAGCTTTCTATCCGCTAATACCACAGAGCCACCATGCATCAGCCGAACCATAAGTTCCACTAATGCCACCGAGCGGCTTACTGATATCTGCCTTCCCACAGCTTATGATATTTGTGTCAAAATTTTGTCGTGTCCTTGGACACGTGCGCGATACAATGGCTGAATAGGCTCTTTCATGGACGAAAGCATAGCCAAGCTAATTTGATGCAAGCTGAAAAGACACCACTTCTGGATGAAGCGATCTGAGAGAATATTTCAGGCTTTGTGCCAATAAGCCAACGCTCATAATTTCTAGCCTCGTTAAGGCATAAGAGCACGACGTGCAGTCCCAGCAAAACTAAACTCGTATGCATCTGAATCCTCAAGAGGGCTACACAATTTTTCCGATGAGATATTTACGATCATTAAAAAGTCTACATTAGGTACCATGGGTGAATTTGACGTTGGAATTCTGGTCTTCACAAACGTTCAGTTAAGCACGTGCAGCCGAAAGAGCCAGAAACTGTGCTTGTTCGGTGGCTTGGAAGAGCGGAAGCTCAGCGCCGGTACTGGATACCGTACCTATCATACTCACACCTTATAAAATTTCTGAGGATGACAAAATGCGTTTTAAGCGTCAGGCACAAAAACACAAGAGCTTTCACACTTTTCTTGCATTGCGCAACAGCTTCAAGAAAGACAGTGTGCAATTAATTGAATACGCTAAACAAAACGATCAAATTGTCGATGACTTGAACATCTCGCCAAATTAGGATATCAAACTCTCATGAGTACTCGAAGTAGAAATTTTTCTATTACATCACAAGATAATTAAAGCTATTTTAGAGACGGCGACGCGTGGAAATGCCCTTTAAGTGGCAGCGGTACCCTTTTCCTCTACCAGAGAGAAGAAAAAGAGAACGGTTTCACAGCAACATACGTGCTATTAGCTGTGATATCCCTCGAGACCACCACTTGGCGAAAACAACTCAGTAGATGGCGAATAGTGACGCTGATGATCTCGACTGTCTTCATCAATACATGCACCGGGTGCCGCTCTCCAGGTCTTGTCCGACTGGCTTTCGAACCTCGAGGCAAAGTTGCATCGCTCTGCAAGCTAATCGCTTGAGATAAAAGTTGCGGCACTCCGTATTCAGGATCTGTTCTAAGACCGACTGATTGCTCAGCCTGTCGTGGATGTACCAGTGTATGACTTAATACAAGGATTCCGCCTTCACCTATTATACGGCTAAGTAAGCCTTCACATCGCACACCGGTTGCTTTCGAGTCCTCTAGGAAAATCAAGCGTATACGCCGAACTTGTTTTGGTGAGGGCTTAATATGATTTAATTGAGCGCAAGCGATTGAGTCTTGTAGTAAGCCGTCACTGCATTTGTGGGTAGCTTTTAGCATTTAATTTCCACTTTGAGCATCGTCTATTGATTTCTGTTCTTTCGATCAGAAAGTAATCGCTCTAAGCTATTCCATGGAAAGTTTGGCCAGCTCAAACAAAACATTCACTCAGGCTGAGTTCGCCTATAATGGCCGCTATCCCCACTAATAAGGCTAAGCCCTGTTTACCACCTGATTTTATCTGAAGCTCGACAGAGGTAAGCTCTTTTGCAGCAAGCTTCTCCACGCCTACTTGGCTTTAACGTTTCCCCTCGGCATACCAGACGTCTAAGTTGTCGTGAGCTAACCGGCTATCTAAATCTTAACAATCTCGGCGCAGGGGACATGGATGAAGGTTATCAATATTGACAGATGTTTATACGCTAGCTCGCAAGTCGGAGTTCTGCATCTTTCTCATCGGGAAAGCTTAGGTCCATGGCGGCTAAAATAACTGATGACCACTGGCTCTGCGAGTCTCCTGTCATTTGCAAGAAGGATAAACTTTTTACAGCGAGCACGTTCACGGCCTCCTCAAAAGAGGGCAGCTTCTACGTTAAATACATCCGTTCAGGTCCATTCCGTTCATTAGCCATCTCTATAGAGAGAAAATTGCTGACCATTTCAGCCACCAGAGTTCGTTGTCGCTGGACTAAGTCCACCAGATCTTTTTTCCCCGGTAGGTTGCAAGAAATTGTATCCACACACGGCACGCATAACTGATGGCAAAAAGGCTTGCATCAGCTAGTGCTTCAGCTTGTCCCAGGTGAATAACGCCGCTCAGTTGAGATATTCCGTGAGTCTCAATTCGCGTGCTGCCCTACCGAGCATCAAAATGGCCAGATCGTCTTTCTGTTCCTACATCTTTAACCGTGCACGCGCTATTGCCGTTTTGACTACTTTCATCTAAAGCGAGAGGTCTAATTTTTCCTTCTCCTTGGCAGGTCTTCACGCTCACCGCGAGCAACTTCAATTTGGGTTTAGCACTCGCCTCAGGCGCCGGCGTCCTTGACGCAGACGACTCGATCCCTTCCGACTGTAAATTTTTCAGCTTAGCGCTCAAAAATTGAAAATAGCCTCTGCTCGCGCATGGATTGCGTCAAATTATTGCGCTACACCCCCTTAGGTATAAAAAGACTGCTAGTTTGTATGATTTTTTGCATGCATTGAGGCAAATAAACATCTCCACAGAGTGTCAGTCCAAGATGTCGATCAACACCAGGTGCTATGGGTCTACCGAAGGCATGTGCTAGAGCGATGCGAGTAGCAGAACTCAAAATGCCTGCAACTATTTGTCCTAAGCTCTGAAAAACGAACTGAATAATTAGCCTTACGAGGTAAATATTCTACAACTAACATCTAGCATAGTAATTATACATTAAGCAGTGGTCATTAGACTGTATCCTGCTTTTTTTGTTTGCTCCTCAAAATTAAGTATTGATGCTCGAATGATCACATGACAGATGTCTCACAATATGATAGACCATCTACTATTGTGACACACAGTGGGTTCGTATAAGCCCTCGTCTTTCCTGACACATAATTTAATGTTTTGCTCATAAATCGCATGTCACTCCGCCATTTACACGAATAAAATATGACGACGTTTCATTGCATGCGTCGACTTCGATAATGGACACTGACTCGATGGTGAGGAGTACGACCCGTCTAGGCCGGATCCTTCAACTGCATATTTTTCGCCCATATCATCTGATTGTAATGAGATTTGAATGCCGGCGGGCAAATGTGCCCGTCTCAGGGTCGGAACAGCATTGTAAGTTCACTTGGAAAGAATTAAAATAACCTATACATAAATACAGAATGAGGGTTCGACCTCAACTCAATCGGGTGAAACTCGGAAGCAGAAGCTTTAGTACTTTAATAGTTTTTAAATATTTTGCTAAATAGGCGATTTTGTAGTTTTTAAGGCGAACTTGATACATGTGCGTAGGAGAGAGATCTTGATTACACAATTGTGGCGCGGCACCCACTAGCACCACCTATCTTGCCATACAATGAAAATTCTGCTCACCAGCTTATGACCCAAGTACTGAGTTTTGTACCAATTAATTTACCATGCAAAATTTGCCGTTACCGTATAGTTTAAACGGTATTTTTTCTGCTGTAGCCGCCGCGGTTTTTCAATGTAAAAAGTACTTCTTGTATACTGCTGCCAGCAAAGAGGCCGGTATAGCTGCGATAGAATCAACGCTAAGGTCCAATATGTTCGGCCCATTTAAGAACCGTTTCTAGCCAGGCTAGACAAATTTATACCCGGAACAGCTTAACGAACAGATCGACACACGAAGTCGTTATTTGCAATTATATAAGGCTTGCTAATCAATGCTTTTGTTGCGAGTGGTAAGGCTTCGGCTCGGTCCACATTTCGACCTATCCGGTTAAGCCTTTTGTAACAGATTATTTTTCATAAGTTCAAGTCCAAAAATTATTCGGCTCTTATCTTCGACAGGAAAATATCATATGTCCCTTACGCAAACTGAACACGTATGTTTGCGATTTCTAAAAATGAGTTTTGTGTTATTTGAACGCAATTCGCCTCGCTAGAGTCGTCACCAATTTTCAGCTTTAAAAGTTTGATCCAAACACCACGCTTCCTGTCAAAACTGCCACTTTGTCATCTTGAGATACGCTGGTCCAAATCGCGGAGACGATACGATAGTCTCTAGGAAAACAACTATTTAATTGTGTCCTAATAAATTTTTAAAGCTTGCACCTATAAAATTGTCTAAGTTTTCTGTAAGCCGAAGCAAGCGATGTTTATAATAATAAACGAGTAAGACGAAACATTTATTACTACTGCACTTGATCGTGTCCGACACAGCTATTGAACGAGCCGTTTTGCTCGATTGGTCAACAAAGACTACACTATCTGTGTTGCCTGCCCAATTCCTAGGCAGACGAGCACTATATTATTAATAATGGACTGCCACCAGCATAATGGCGCCGGCGAAGTTGACAATGGTGCAACTGCATTCAGCGAATGTTTAATACTTTGGCAGTGTGTTTTCATGTTCAGGTCATATCAGCCAACTTCGGTCACCAATAGTGGATGCTTACTAAGCGGTATGTGCTTTTATCGACCGAGATGATTGTCAGGCGGTGTAATGTAAGCCTATAGAGGGTACATACGATTACTCAAATTCTCCTGATGAGGTAGTATAACAAAATGAGTCTTCTGATCAGCGCTGCAATGGCTTATGTCAAAAGCCGCTGTAGCCTCGCGCTTGACCTTTCGACGATTTTCTATCTGGATCTTAAGCTATTTGCTTTCAAACCCTTTAGCAGAGCTACGCAACGTTAATTTGCGCTTGCGTGCACGAAGTCGATTCAATACAGACAAATACTATGAGCTAAATTAGAGTCTGAGCAACGCAATAGCACATCAGCCAAATCATGCTGCATTCCTGGTTTATACTTTAACTCGAAGTTATGCTCCAAATAGAAAATACGTTTAATGCAAGAGGCAAGACATCCCTGTCTTACGGTGCGCAGCGATGCATAATCTGTTTATATAACGAAAGCATAGCTCACTGCAAGTACTTCTCAATATGAAATAAGGCAAAGCTCTTCACGGCAGCTCAAGGCTGGTGAGAGACCAACGCAATCGCTCTTTGGCAGCGTGCCGATGACGACTCGTCTTAGATGACAATGAAGAGTGCGCTAAGGCGCGCTCATGATAGGCTTGCGCTGACAATGTTAAGCGCTTCTTGAAGTTGGCCCCCTCAAACATGTTACGTTTTTTAGAGATTGATTGGCCAACGGCCTTGCGGCATTTTCACATCTTAAAAGTCACGCTTAATCGCTTACAAATCTCGCATCGCGATCATCGGCATCACAACAAGTAAGTGACAGCCTAATGTTGATACCTTTATGCCATTTTATTGTCATGCACTACCGACGCCTCAGAGACAGCAGCTTATAATATTTATGATTACAAAAAATATATTTTGCAGTACATGAATATGCACGTCAAAACCCTAGGACGTAAACGTATGTGGAACACACAACGCGCAGCTGCAAAGTACTGAGTATAGAACCCTACTGTCGCAGCTGCGTGTCGTGGCTGTAGGCGAATAGTCAAACAGGTACTTAAGGTGACTAATATCGTTTCTAACTGCCCGACTTGCAGTCCCAATGATATAACTTCAGACATTGTGAATCTCCATTCTCATTCAGAACAGTGATGGCCACCCAAACTTTAGCTGTATTCTGTGACAGCCTCATGATTTGTCTATGTTACGCCTGTTGCTCAAGCGCTTCCACCGGGAGGGGATAGAAATGATGAGTAAAGCCTAACAACCAAGAGAGAGCGCCTGTCGGACGTAGTGTTTACTTAAAGAAGACAAACATGGAGGCGCAAATAAACTCAAGACTAATTTATCGACAGCCCTCGCCGAGCTCCCCGCTAGACGGCGCTTGAAAATGTGGACGCACATGACTGGTGACTAAAAACGTACGAGTCCGTGCAGCCTTCCAAAGCACCTGCGAAATTTATGCAACGCCCGTCTTTTACTAAGACTGTCACTCGGCTGGCGAAATTGAGCTAATCTGCATAATACTGATTACGCTAAAAACGCATGGACGGGCGATTCACCCTCCAAAAATCATTGGATGGCGCAATTACCAGCACCCCACACTTGTGGGAGTAATTCTCTCGATGATAGCGATATTTATATCGCTATTATCGTAAAAAAAGATTTAAATACTTCAACTTCAGGGCTAATTAGGAGAGCCCTGAGGGCTAGGGAACTATCTTTACAATTCAGTAATAGCGCTTGTCGTACGTAATGTTCTGAGACGACCAATTATGTAAGCTCAACTTAAAAAACTAGGTAATTGATAGCTTTTCATGAGTGGAGGGCCTTCGTCGACTGAGTTGCGATTTAGAGCTGGACAAGCATACAGCAGTGGTTCGATAATTTGCGGGAGCAGCGAAACCCATAAATCCAGGAATCAACGCCTGTCTGCTACAAAATAATCTTAATACGGTTTGCAAAGGTACGTAAATGCTCTTTAAAAAAGGGATTGTCCACCATGTGCTACCACAAATCATTGGACGGCGCTCACCACAATTGCGGGATTTTCTGGGTCATCATCCCATATGAAAGTTGCTCTAAGGGTCACACCTGTTGGAAGCCTGCAAAAGAGCCCTTTAGGCCAATGAAGTTAGCTCAACACTTGATAGAAAGCACTAGTCGTACGTAGTGTAGTGTTGCGAGACAACAAATCACGTGAATTCGCTTTCTTGTATAATTGACAGCATCTGGTTCACCATCTGGAGAGCATCTGTCGACTTAATCGCGGCTACTATGGACTCAGTGGATAAAAACTTACGGTATTCGTAGCCAGCCTTCCATCGCAGCTGCGAAACCCATCGTCCACGAATGAACGCCTGTCTGCTATGAGTACTGCTGCAAACGACTTAGGTAGCCGTTTTGGATATGAAGCCACCCACTGGAGTACACGAGACAAGTCCGGCAGATCTACAGCTGGTAAGCACGGCACGGGAGCATGTCGGGACGCATATCATTTTCCAACTTGCATCGGAGCACGCACAGAAAGTTGATATAGTCCCTCGCTTAAGTATTTAAGTTTCTGTGTCCATCCCATATCGAAAATGCCCCGCTGGAATTTAACGCTTCTCCCACCGTTGGCACTGGCCGTGCTTGCGCCTGCTCAAGTACACGCTGCAGCAGCCGACCAAATGGACTTTGTCGCGTGTCCGGTCCGGCATACCCCTGAATATTACTGTTGTGAATACTCCGAGTCAACTAAGGTGGTATACACGAAGTATAACCGACCGTTTGGCGGTGACTTCGAGTCGTACTATGTCGATGGCTGGAAGCAGCAGCGCCAAGTCAACTTTCCATACACAATGTACCGTCCATCCACGCCCGAGTTTTATTACGATGATCCAAGCACGATTTGTCGATTACAGGCCGTGGTGGACCCCATGACGGACGTTTTGACGGAAGAACTGCAGTGTGCGGAGACCAATTCGTCGCTTGAAGCGGATTCGCAAAACAGCTCAGTTTTTTGGACGTACGAAGCCAATGTCCGCAACAACAATGCCACCTTCCCGAGTAATGCCATTTGCTATAGTATTATGCTTAACGGCGACACCGTCGACTCGGACTTGATGAACCAATGTATAACCACGACGTTGAGTACCTCGCCTCGGTTTACTACGTACACGGAGGCAACGTTGGTTACCATCTACTTCCTGTACGTTGCCTTCTTTGCTATCCTTGGTGGGTGGGCAATCTACAAGAATTTCATGCAGAATAACAACAAGTCAGTGAGTGAAATGAACAAGAAGCTGATTAGCGCCACTTCGACGTCACCGGGATCTCTTGCGGGAAATATACTAGATTGTCACACCAGCGTGCGCATGTCAGACCCTCAAGGACAGTTTGACACTGCTGACGGTATTTTGCAGACGGGGTTTTCCAACTCGTACATTGGCAACTTTGTCTTTGGGTGTGTCGTCTTGGCTTCGCTCGGCTTAAATGTGCTTTTGATCGTTGTCATTTGCGACTACTATGGCAACTTTAGCCCGCCACTTTTCGACCCGTCACAAGACAATGCCCTTGTTTTTATCATTGTTTGGGTCGTTACCGCTTGTTGGTTTGTCGTGATTGTGGCAATACAAGATCGTATTCTGAACTTCTTTCGCCTTAGCGTGCCACTTGACAAATGCGAATTTGTTTACATGCTTAAGCGTGATGACACCAAAGTGTTGCTTGCTGATCGGTCGGGGGTCTCGGACTTTGTTGCTAGAGTTGAGGCCTATTTCGCGTCTAAGGGTAAAATTAGTGGCTACCGGGAGACAGTCCCAGTTGTCGAAGTTGATGGACTTCGATTTGTCGAATTTCAGCATCTCCGGTACGTGTACGAAGACACTGAACAGCGCTTTGTACCGGGTGCAGTCGCACTCGGGCACACTTACGCTCAGATGCAACTAGAGGCATGCGGTCTTTCGGATGCTGAAGCGAAGTACCGCTACAACACTGTCGGATCCAATTCTGTTGACGTTGCAATGCCATCGCTGCTCGTCTCCATTGCGCAGGAATTTTTCACGCTTTTTTACATCTATCAGATCATGTGCTACTACGTCTGGTACTATTTTACATACTGGAACATGGGCATTGTCATGACTGTCGTCGTCCTCGGTGCAGCTACAATTAATATTTTCACGCAGCGTAGAATTCAGTCGTCCATTGTCAAAATGACACACTATCGCACAGATGTGACGGTGTTTCGTAGTGGCGAGTGGCGGGTTTTGTCGTCACCGGATATTGTCCCTGGTGACCTGGTAAAAGTATCTGAAAATTGGATCGTGCCATGTGATATGGCTATCATTAAGGGCACCACAGTGTGTGACGAGTCAATGTTGACAGGCGAGTCAATGCCTGTGCAAAAGTTCCCGATCCCAGAGAGCAGCTCTGAAGTGTATAATCCTGAAAAGGGCAGCAAGAAGCACACACTATTCGCTGGTACTCGTGTGCTGTCTTCGGGTCGCCATGAAGAAATTGTGGCGATTGTACAGACCACTGGTGCGCATACGACAAAGGGTCAGTTGATTCAGTCAATCCTGTTCCCAATCCCGATGCGTTTCAAGTACAACGAACATCTCAAGATGTTGATCGCCATACTGTTCGTCTATGCTGTCATTGCCTGTATTATCGTGATCAACTTCTTAATGAGCAACGATAATCTGAGCAATCGGTTTGCTGCTTTCTGCTACGCTATTTTTGTTCTCTCGGCCGTCATTAGTCCTCTACTCCCCGTTGTCATTACTGTCGGTCAAATGAATGCCTCGCAACGTCTGATAAAGCTTGGTGTGTTTTCACTAAATGTCCAACGTATCACGCTCTGTGGCAAAGTGCGCATTTTTTGCTTTGACAAGACTGGTACGCTCACGAAGCAAGGACTCGACTTTCTTGGAGTACAGCCCGTCAAGAACTGTCTATTTGGTCCAATCGTCAATGACGTTAAAGATGCGCCATCATCTGAAGAGTTGTTGTACGCACTTACTACGTGCCACTCCGTTGGTTCACTTGAAGATCGTCTTGTGGGAAATGAAGTGGAGGTGCGTATGTTTACGGCCACAGGCTGGGAACTGATCGAGAAGGAAGGTGTGGAACCGTACGTACGTTCAAAGGTGGATCCGGCACTCCAGCTTGAGTTCATTAAGCGCTATGACTTTGACCACCACCGCATGTCGATGAGTGTCATAGTACGAAACCGCAAAAATGGCAAGTACTACGTCTTCTGCAAGGGCTCGTATGAACGTATGCAACAATTAAGTGCTCAAGGCACTATCCCGGCCGATTACAAGAGCGTAGCCGATCGTCTTGCGAAGGACGGGTGCTACGTCCTCGGTCTGTCGTATCGCGAGCTGCCGAGCGACTGGACGCACGAGCAAGTTGTTGCGTTTGCTAACAATCGCGACTCTGTGGACGAAGATCTGTCATTATTGGGTCTCATTCTATTCCGCAACGAGCTAAAGGACGATACTGAGAATGCCATTGCAAAGCTGAAAGCAGGAGACATCCGTACGGTCATGATCACGGGTGACAATGCCATGTGTGGCTGCTACATTGCGCGCAAGAGCGGCATGCTGTCGTCGACTTCGCGTGTGCTTTTGGGTGAAATGGTCTCGACGATGGGTAATAAGGAAGTTGTGTGGCGCGACGTGGACTCGGCTGAGGAGTACGATCTGGTAGCAGTAAAGACGATGGTTGAGCGCGGTGATGACGTGGAACTGGCTGTCACGGGGGTGGCGTTTGACGAATTGGTGGCTACGGGAGAGATCAGGGAACTACTGCTTTACATTCGCATTTTTAGTCGCATGACTCCAGACGGAAAGGTGGAATGTGTCAAATTACACATGGAGACGGGCGCAGTGACTGGTATGTGTGGCGATGGTGGCAATGATTGTGGTGCTTTGCGTTTTGCACACGCTGGTGTCGCTCTTAGTGACGCTGAGGCTTCCGTTGTGTCGCCGTTTACGAGTAAGTCAAAGACGATCGGGTCGGTTGTTGACCTGTGCCGTGAAGGTCGCTGTAGCGTAGCGACATCTTTTGCATCCGTCAAATTTCTCATCATGTACGGTCTTATCGGTTCCGTGCTTCGATTGTTCATGTACTACAACGCTATCAACATATCACAATGGTGTTGGATTCTGGCCGATGGCTTTATGCTCGTGGGGTGTTCCTACGTCATTACGCTGTCCAAGCCACTGGACGAACTGAAGGATACGCGTCCGACGTCGAGTCTGATTGGACCCACGACACTCTCATCTATTCTGGGGCAAGAAGTCATTAATATTATCTTCATGTGGTGTGGCTATCTCGTGCTGACGTCTCAAGTATGGTATTGCCCGTTTTCACCGGATAATGTCGATGTTGCCAAGTGGTGGCTTATCTCCGATAACCACTTGTCCACAACTCTCTTCTTTATGGTCATTGTTCAGCAGCACATTGCAGCGTGGGTTTTCAGTTTCGGCTCAACATATCGCCAACCGATCTGGAGGAACTACTTGCTTATGGCGTTTTTCACTGCAACTGGTTCATTAGGTCTGTACTTGCTTCTCGGGGAGCCGAGCATTGTAACTGACCGCTTTCGCATTTCAAGTGGTACCAATGTCGTCGGGCTTCCAGATATTCCGATGCCCATGAGCTTTCGCCTAAAGTTACTTGCTGTGCTTCTTGGTAACATCGTTGCCTGCATTTTGTTCGAGTACGTGGTGATTCTCGGCCCTGTGCGGTCATACTTGCGCAATAAGTATCACAAGGACATGATCCCAATGAAGAAGTAGGCAATGTACATGCGTAAGTTCTAGTGTCGGCGGTGCCATTTATTATTAAAGGCATAAGATGAATCAATGTCCTCTGTGACGCTAGTAATTTTTTTTTTTATTTTATCAATGAGTGCTTTACAGCAAAAGACTCGTTGTTGTGATAGGTTGATTTGTTCGGCAGCCTTAAGCTGTATGGATTGGAATGCAATGTATCGCTCATGACAGTCCTCATCGATTTGCAGAACCGCGCAACTGATGGCACCGTCCATGCGTCACCAGCAACGCTGCGCGGCTTTGTCTAGTCCGAAAAAAATAGACAACATGCTTGCTCAAGGCTTCCTCGACTCCTTTAAAAGCTTACAAGGGTGGCTTTTCCAGTTTCACTCATTGTTCATACTCTTCAGTCTGATGTAGCTTAACAAGATCCGTATAGCCAGCACTGTATTTTTGTGTAGGCGCCAACACAGCCATAAATCGTTTTTGGGCCGTGGTGTAGGTCAAGGAGACGGCTTTAGTTTTCCTAGGGTCTACTTAAGTCTCTTGGCTACCAACAAAAAAGCCGAAAATTTGAGTTTCTTCTACTGCGAAGACACATTTGTCGATGTTGTAAGAAAAATAGTATTGGTCGTTGTAGCCACAAAAGCTGGTTATGAAGGCCTGGATGTCATAAACCGGACTTGCCCCTTTTAAAGCGGCTATACACGCATCTTTACAGGCGAAAACCCAGAATGGTCAGTTGCGGTGCGTGACAGAAAGCAGGCTAAGCGTCACCGGGGTATTAGCTAGCTCTTATGGGATCATTAACCACTCCTATAGCATGTTACAAGATGTTTCTATCCGCTTAGAAGGATCAACTTCCCTTATTTATTTTTGAATTTAGAAGAGGCCATCTAGTAAATCTAGTGCGCTAGACAACGTGCACACGGACATATTCCAAAGCAACACGTCTTATTCTAAAAAGCGTTTGTAGAGGTACTATTGCACTGTTCAGATCGTTATAGGCATGAGCTAGTGATTTTGACTTATCCGGTCGTAAAAACGCAGATATTTTGAAGATGAGCGCGGGAAATGCGTCTTCGGCACCATGGCATTCTTTGCCTCCTCGGCAAATACGTCATCAATGATTTCACATTGCTCTCCTCACTTCTCTCGATGATAAAAGCTTTGACGTTGGGTTTGCGGACAAATCGTTGATACCATTAAATCATGGATGTACAGGATCCTTAAAATCTATCAGAATTTCTGGCCAAAGCGACACGTACGCTGTTTATAAGGCTAATCAAGAATTCCTCTGTTTACAACAGGACATGCAATAATGTCCTCAAATGGAGATACTTCTTATAGATAAACACCTCTTAGATTTTCCTCTCAGCCAAAAATTCTGTATGTTTGCTAACAAATCCACCAGTTACAATATCAAGCTATTGAACTTCACACACAAGGACTACGCTGTCCTCAATGATGGAAGCTGGTGACTATCCAACAATTTTTGATGCCACCTTCCATACCCATGATTACGATTTACGCTATTTAAATCAGTGAGGCACTAGACCTCCCAGCCATCAAATCACCTGTTTGAATGCAGGTTGGTAGGGAAGTCACATTTATAAAGTGTGATTGCTTGTCCACTCTAGGGAGCCATCTTCAGCTGCCTCAATAAGATCCTTCAAAAATTTAGCGATACACCTTGTTGAGTGCCCAGCCACTGGAGCCACCAAGTCGACTTAAAGCGCACTTACCATGCTAAGTGATTTCCACTAATTCTGTGGAGCCAAATTATCGTGCCAATTTTACAAACGGTCATGGCGCTCACTATTGCGTCTTTGCTTCAACACGCACGTTGCGCTGAAGGCTCTTGGACCAAGGAAGTTGTTACCACCAATTTTTATACCTGAGAATAAGTAGCCCTAACGTGAGCTCGTGTACGCGCTTGAAATTGTTCTCCTGGTCAAATCTGAGCTATTTCAGAGCTCCAGTGGATCTTTAGGAGAGTATAAGCCGTCTTTACCATGTACTCACGATCGTTACAACCCGATTGACCGCCTGTTATTTAAGTGCAAGGTATCAAAGTAGGGTGGGGAAGCTGTCCTCCATCGTTGTTATCTCCAAGCTCAGCTGGTCTAAAGCACACTCCCTTTCGCGAGCTTAGTTCCTCAGTCTAATTGGCTCATACGGCTGTGGTAGGTGTCACAAGGAGCTGAAGAGACGTCTTTTCACGCATATCAAGCGTTCCCACTGGCTTTTCAGGTATCAATTGAGCTTAAGCTCAAGCGACAATCTCACTATATGGTCGCTTCTACCGTAATCCCGAAAGCTCGCTCAATTGACTAGAATATTGACTTCATCATCCAAGCATTTATCCTCAATTTATTAAGGGATGCTCCCTTCATTTTTGCTTCCCATGAAGTGTTATGGCTACAGCCACTCTTTTTGAAAGGAAATGTGAGTCCAGGTTTCTGGTTCTTGCTGTATACTTGCGCCAGCTCGAGTTTTGTACCGGATTCCGAGAGTTTTTAATACTTTTGACATCTAATTTGCACAACTTGATATGTAAGGTGACTTAATTTACGTGTATAAATACATCTGTGAAGTATGTATATTCTAGCATAACACTTTTACTAAAAGGCGCTAAGCAGTGGTCAACAAATTATGTACTGCTTTCCTGTCTGCTGCTTAGTACTATGCCAAACAAGCTAATCACTATGATCAAAAGTGTTTACGATGTCAGACCAATCTTGCCGAAGTGGACACCAAGCCTATGAGTTATTTATAAGAGGATAATCCCTTCAAGCCACAAGCAACTGGATCGGATACTGGTGAAGGCGTTGCTCGAAAACGCACTTTACGTGTTGGAGGCACTCCCACGCTTTAGCAAGAAGAGCGAGAGGAGTTCGATGTATTCGCATCTTGCAGCGCACAAATTGCTTTTCGCTATGACGTGTTGTTCGCAATCGACGTCTGGTGCAGAAGCTGAATACGATCATGCCGCCGACCTCGAATTTGTTACCAAAACATACATTAGGTGTCTCCGCTCTGGTTCATGATTCTCTAGCCCATAGTTTCATAGCTCTGCGAGCACTCGACTTGCGCCCCTCTATTAGGAGTCGTAGCACTTCGTGTGAAGCCATCAATTTTTAGTTCAGCCAATGCATGGACCTTCGTGACTGTGTTAGCGTATGACTCAGGTCCATGACGCCTGGCGCGTGTCATTATACGACTTTATAAAAAGCTTATAGATTTCTTAGTCTCTTCTGATTTACGCCAAGGCTATTTTGTCAATAATGTTAAACGGTCCGATGAAGTGCAGGCGCGATTCAGCAAGCGCATTTAAATATCAATTTTTAGATTTCAGTAGATATAAACTCCGATTTAGTATTTCGATTGCTTCTCTTTCTTTGATCAAACTGTATCCCTTTTTTTGGCTTTCAGTCCTTTTGTCAGAATCAAATTTCATGGCGAGCAGTCATTTGTCATGGACAGGATAGCTCGATTCGACAGACTTAAATGACCACAGTTTAAATGTGATCAGTCGATTTTACCTTCTAGATTCCGCTTGGAAAAATACGGTGGTGATAACAAAGTTTGACGCGTGACAATTAACACTGGACAATCGTTCTGGATCGGACAAGGCCAAAATTGGCGCCTGTTTTTTCTACTTCGGGATACGCCTATTGGTGTCAGGGTACCCATACGCATTACGTACTCTTTATAAGAAGGTTGGACAGTGATCCAGCCAATAATTGACCAGGACGCACCACTTTAATAGTCGACTCCATCATGATTTACGCCATACCAGTTACTTTTTACAATTGGTAGGGAAATCTTGCGAGGCCCTTTCTGGCTTGATGAATCACATTGACTTGATCTCAATGGGACCTGTCTGACGGCCATGTTTTCCAATAGAGAGCCTAAAAGATAGTTTCGGCTTGAATAATGCACATGTCTGCACTAGCATAGAGACGATTGCAATGCCACTTCTGAAACTTTTAGGAAGAGGAGCTGCCATTCTGGAGGTTGAAGTCTTTACTTGTCTACAAAACAAACTAAAAACGCCAATTCCATTGCTGATTCATGCACTTCGAAGGTAGTGCAAAGCGGGCCTAAATTTAGGTCGTCCATGATCACAATTACCTTGACTTGCAAGGACGCTCGTATAGCTACATTTTTCCTTGCTTAAAGGAACAAAGCGCGAGCTCTGGCGGATCACAAAAATCGTCGGAAGGAACGTTGTTCCTTTATGTATTCTTAGGTTACAAGCAACTCCGGTGAAGTTGTTGCACGGATGAGTGCCTAGCTTTTGGTTTGTTATTGCCACATGTGCATGTTCATTCGTAATCCAGACCGCCTTGTTGGTCACCTTTACCTACTTATTCGAAAATAGAAAAATCTGACTTTCCTTCAAAAGTAAATCTCGTAAGCTTCAATGGCTTACACCACACGTCAGGCACAATCGCTGGGGCTACTGGAGCCTGTATTATCAAGCTCTCGAGCCAAGACTTTGCTTTGTAGAGCTCAAGCGCCATGACGCGTTCCAGCTGCTTGGCAGCAGAGAAGGTTGCAAATAGCAAGTCGTCTGAATAGTCGGTGTGCTTGTCCAACATGTACAGAAAGAATTCCTATCTGTCTCGAGCCTTGAAGATATTTCGATAGGGTGCTCGCCGTGCACAAGGAGCCTTCATACCTTTTAGAAGTTTTTACGGAACTTCGGCTTTTACGACAATAGCTGGGCTTAATGTGAAGGTTTATCTAATAAGTGATAGAATTTACAGCATATTATAGAATGGCTTTATGTTTCTGGCCAGAGAAATTAGATCTTCTTGCGTCTTGGTCAAATAACCGGATGGAACACGCGATCGATAGCCAATGTCACAAATTATGGTTCTATTGTGCACTTCCCTGCATAGTCCACTTGATTACAACAGTTTTTTTTTGTACAAATACCACCACATTCAATTAAATTACTTTCAATTGTTGAGGATTACATGACACTGGGACACTGGTAGCTTGGAAAAGGTCGGGGTGACGCCCTCCTTCCAAACGCGGGGGCTAAATGCTCGCGCGCTTCGGGCAGGTGCTCTCGGGCATCTGCAGGTCTCTAACGAGTCTCACCCTCGACGCGACGGTCTCAAGCACCGGGCGCCACCTGGGCTCTTACCAAGTCAGAGCTAAGCAAAATAATGGAAGACCCTCATGACCTCGGTGCTGGCTGCACTGCCCGCCGAACGAGACCCGACGTATGCGGACACCACTCTATGCCGTGGACTAGCCAGACTGAGCCTAGCACGTGCATAACTTGGCAACGCGATAACGTAATACATTACATTACATGGGACACTGGTACCCAGTAGAGGCATATAGTCACTAAGTCGTATGTACTGATTTTAAGACATCTGCCCAATGATACAGTAGTAAATTTACCAATACTGTACGTGCCGCCAAGTCCACGGCTTGTTATGAATTCCGTAGTGCACAGCTTTGCAGCCAAGTGTCGATACCGATTAGCCGCGTCTGACTGATTCCTAATGATATCGCGGTGGTGGCAGGCAGGCTGCTTGACCGCAGTTGCAGAGTAGAATTATGGTGAAGAGACGAGCAGAGGAGCATGGCTGCTACCATATACAACATTATTCTAAAATCAAACTGCGAGAGTGTAGAAGCACTTTGTCCCCGATTGTCACTAATGCGTGCTGCGCCGACGGTGCTTACCACATTATACTTGTCACAATGAAACTGCTTATTCACCGTCAACGACACCCATTCTTCCAACAGCCAGGGGTCCTGGCTACGGCGTATCGCCGCGGTATAGCTCACTTAAACTGGTCCCAACCCTGCCAGCTGCAGCGTTGAGTTGGCAGATTGTGCACAACCGTGACTGAGCTTAGGTAACAGGTTCGCAGCAGTACTCGAGCTGCTATACTGAACAATACAATAATGCGTGTACTCTATGAAGCCGCCGGTTTAGGTTTCCCGTCGCACTGTAGTGAGCCGAGCAGCAGTGTAATCGAACCTGCTTCTTGATCGCCAAGACGAATTTAAACATAAGTAATTGTCGACATTCGAGTGCCAGCAGAATTGCAAGTCGCTGCAGGGCCATATGAACAAGAGCTGTTGTTGCCATATCGTAAAGAGCGGCACAGACAAGACTAGACTGCAGAATAGGTACATAAGGTATCTAGCTTACAAAGCAAGAGCCACGAAGAGCAATGAGTGAGGCAACGAATACGGGAGGAGTTCTGTACAGTACATGTAGAGCAATGTAACGTTAGACTTCCAACTCCAGCCTGTCTGTCGTCTGCGCGAATGAAACCTTCGATCGGAAGTGCAGAAAATTCGGTAGAACGTTGCACGTGGTGCTGTTTTCTTATTCGACGGCTTGGTTTTGTACATTAGCTTTTAGGATGAAGCCGGCTTGACGCATAAGCCGTGGGAGCAACGATCGATATTGAGGCGATTTTTTTTTCTGCGTAAAGTGACTAAAAAAAATCCTCATCTCATTTTGCTCTTTGCACAACAAATCAATATAGAAAATCTAGAAAACGGTGTACACGCGCAGTCAGCATAAATGTCCATTTACATTTGCTGAGGCTGATCAAAGTCCATACGCTTCATGTCATTGTAGTTGCTGTACCTAAACTTGTTTTGAACGCTCGGCGGTAGCGCGACTAATTCGCTTTTTCGCGGCGAAAGAAATTGATGACATTCCCAAGCTTTGAGAAGTTCGCTTTGACTACCAACGTTCTCGATTATTTTGCGCTACCATTGCTTACCTTAAGTGGTGCTGACACTTTGGCAATTGCAAGAGGCGGCTAGCTTTGCGCGTGGGACTAGCATAAGGTCAGCATACATTCATAGTATCGCTAACGGCTGTACGCAACATGGTTGCCCTATATTCCGTTACCTAAAGCTTGATCTTCGACTTCGGAGCCTTCTACAGAAGAGCTCGGTCTTTGCACACCAAAATCCTTAAGCATTTTTCCGTTCAGCTGTTACCCCCACCCCAGCCAGAACCCGCGCCAGATTGGCGCTTGCCACTTGTAGCAACGCACTTGCTACTTTTAAGCTTAGTGGTTGGAGGTCACCGTTGCAAACGCACCACCTTTTGTCGCTCACTTCACTTTCTTGCCCGCCAGCAGGTTCCGCCCATTTTGAAACACACGCTGTACCAGCTAAGCTTTTGCTATCAGGTCTGATCTACAACGCTTTTGGTGGCTCTGCGATAACTTCTCTAAGCTGTATGCACAATCCTTCAGACCGCGAGCAAATTGACTTAGGATTGCAACTGGATAGCGCCGACAGAGGTAGTGAGGTGTATCGCCAACGGCGTCTAAAGCGCAAATACTACCTTATGAGCTCCCAGGACGACGACTATAAGGTAATCAGCTCACTCCGCGGTGAGCAGCAGCAGCTTCTGTGCAAATACAAGTCTAACAAGTGTTCAAATCCGCGCGCCACAAAGCGCAACGGCCAGCTGCACACCCTCTGCCATTTTCATCGGGATCGCCAGAACGAGCATCAGCGCAAGAGCGATCGCAAGCATCGTATGATAGGTGTTGCGCGACGTGCCAAGCTTGGAAGCGTTGGTGTCGGCAATGAAAGCACGCGCCGACATAGTCTGCACTCTATAACGTCGCTTGAGGCCACTTTCCCGAGCGAATCCTCCATCTCACCGCTAAATCGCTATGACCAGAACGCCTCGGACGCTTCTGTAAATGCGCATTTTGCTCCTGAAGGCTTAGCCAGCAGTCAAGGAGAATTGCCATCACCGCCTGCAAGAACCACACGATTACCGCCCATAAGCTTTTTAATGCCCGGGAAGCTGGACGGCTATCGCGCTACCAGCACCGCCACACCCACCCTGCCGCCCACTAGCTTCATCATCGAAAGTTTGAGTGGCAATGCGGGCAAGACGGCATGATTCAATACTTTGGCTTTTTGCTTTCTGCTCCTGAGTTTGCAAATTTCCATTCAGCTCGCCCGCGCGCTCAACGCTGCTTCGCTCTTAGTAAGTGCCGTCACTTCAAGCCTTAACGGAGAAAAGATCAGAGTCTTCGTTGTTGGAGGGACGAGGTGTGCCGTACCACGCTTCACTCGAAATCGCTGTTACTCGCATAGCACTAAATTCCATGCGTGCTCACTCAAATACATGCTCTGGATTTACAGCGCTGCTATTACACTGCATATTGTAATTATCAAAGTAAGGTCTCGATAACGCAGGAAATGCTGGCTTGCACAAACTGTAAATGACTCACGTATGATCTCACGGACGCAAGAGGTATCGTGCTAGGCTCCGCACTAGACTTTCTTTACCCCACTCTACTCGGCTAAGCTCAGAGTAATCCGACGTCTGGGTATTAATCGCTCGTGATGCACAATCCTGTCTGCGCTTTTTGGCAAGCATTTCCTTTCAGTGCGTTATAACATCGTCGCCGCGACGTAGAATTATAATTTGCAAGTAAAGCGTACGCTTGATGCGATACTCTGCCAACCATATCCAACTTTGAGGTCTGAAATCTTGACCTTAGCTGCTTTACATGCATGCAGTTATTAGTCTGATCGTTTCGGATTTCCAATAAGTCGTCGAACCGGTTCAACTTAGTACACCGGTACATCGTGCTTTTGTAGTCGCCACTTCGTGCGACTTTCGCGCAACCATTTTAAGGGAGGATTTCTCACTTACAAACAACAACAACGAGAACGCAGCCGGGTGAGGCCACGCGATCGGAGAAGGAGCGAGCAAGGCCGCATTTACTGAATTTCCAGGCCGAAACACGCGGTCTTTGAAATCGACGCAGACTTCCACTGGTGGAATTGAGTAGCTACAAGCAACATTTAAACGTTTTAGCAGGTTCGCCTGCAATCCGCAGCACAACGCGCGAAAGTGCAACCTTCCACTCTCATCTCGACGAGAGGTCACCACTCCGGGCTTAAACATTGAGATTGAACTATTGTTAAAATCCTTCGTTATCCCTATGTGGCTTTCCTTTCTGTTGTGGAATGAGAGTGAAGGTTCTTTTGCATGTATCATCATTTCTCATTCCGCACTCACTTACTTACGGCTCGCTGGTTTATTTACTATTGCGCTATAGGAAATTATCTAGGCCTTACTTCGATGCTGCAATGAGTGCCGATCAGACTTCACAGAATAATCAGCAGAATGGTGATGGCGACATGATAGTGACGTCGCCCACGTCCTACGCGCTGCGCGAGTCAATTCGTCATTCGTTGTCCTCGGCGTCAGCAGAAATGGATCCGTTGCCGTCGCAGTCCATCCAGAGCGCCGATCAAATAAGGCTTCCTCATTCCTCATCGCGAGGTAGTATTTTTAGTCGGGCGCCTCCCCCGCCGCCACCGCAGTCTTCGCCACAGACTAGTGCCGCGTCTCAAAGTGGTGGCAGCACTAATTTACTGATTCGTCCCTCGTCGAATCCAAATCTTGACATGCACCTTGAGCAAAACTTTGAGGAAAGCGAGTGCTCGGGTCATTCACTTGGCCCTACCTCGGCTCTTTACAGTGGTAATCAGCACTTTGCCAGTTCGGCTATGCCTCTCGGAGCCGCTGGGGGTACTAGCTTCAATCATGCTGCGACAACTACGTATGGAGGCTCTGATTTTAGTCAGACGGCACCGATAAACAACGCAAGCAGCCGACGTTCTGTCTCGCGACGCAGTATCTTCAGCCGTGAGACTTTCATGCTCACGCGCGGCGAGAAGGAGTCACGTATGACGGTCCCAGAAGGGACCCCCACAGAAATCAAGTGTGAAGGATACTTGACCAAAAGAGGACACTTGTTTACGACTTGGAAAACGCGCTACTTTACGTTGCGGGGTGACGTGCTGGAGTACTTTTCAAGTGAGGAGAAGAGTAAAAAGTATGGTGCCGTAACAGTTGAAAAGGTGGCCACGTGGTCAGGTGAAGCGCACGGATTTATGTTTTATACCTCTAAGCAGATTCCCTATTATGTGTACGCCTCGTCCGAAGCGGAGCGGTCAAGATGGTTACGAGCTCTCAAAGAGTTTATGGTTGAAACAGAGGACGTGAGCTGCGAAGGGTACCTCACTAAGCGCGGTCACCTTGTTCCAAGTCAACGCATGGCGTACTATGTATTAAATGGTACATCCTTGCGTCACTATACAGATCAACAAGCATATCGCGAAAACCAATCAGCGATGGCAGAAGTGGAAATACGATCTGTCGCGCCGTGGAATGGCGAGGCGAATGGCCTAATGTTTATGACCGTGACAGGAAATGTTTTTTACGTGATTGCGGACACTGCGGGCGAGCAGCAAAAGTGGCTCTCAACGGTAAAAAAGTCGACAGCCAGCATCCCGGAACCGGTGGCGTGTGCAGGATATTTAACTAAACAGGGTCACAAGCGGAAAAGCTGGAAAAAGCGCTATTTCATTTTGCGCGGAAACACCATTTCGTATTATTCAGATTATGATATGGCGAACAACGCAAAGGGTAAACCACTTGCCGAAGTACTGGTTGAGGACGTACAAAAGTGGGAAGGCGAACCATTTGGTTTCATGTTCATAACCAATGAGCAAGTGCCTTACTACGTGTATGCTGATAATGACCGTGAGCGTACGAAGTGGATGAATGCATTAAATAAATTGAACACAGTCGAAGAGGAACATGTAGAAGAAAAGAAGCGTTGCCCGAATTGTTATGCGGTTCTTACTGGCTCTCGTTTTTGTGGAGCATGTGGCTTTAATTTGCGTGGCACTACCACAGGTGAACGTGCTTCTCGGGCTCAAACTCTTAATGGCGAGGCAGATGATGACATTGACGGACGAGATGATATCGATGATGATACAACACCGTTTGACGAACTTGAAGCTTTATCAGAGGGTGCAAGAACACTTTTACTTGCCGTGATGCAGACCCCGGACGGTGTCGACATCAACGACAAAGAAGGAATGTATTCGAATCGGATGACGAGAAGTCCATCGCAGCAGCCGATAGAGCAGGTGGATCAGAACAAAGTTTTCGCAAGGTTTGACGAAGAGGCTGCTGATGCTTTTAGCGAGTCCGAGACTCTTGAAAAACGCCAAGAAAAGAATATGATTAATGAAGATATCAAGGCAAATTTAAATGATGCGAAACCGGTTCCTCGTGCAGTAGCTCGACGTTCGAGTGAGGATTCTATTGGCGGTGTAAAATCTCCAACTTTGGCTGTGCAAAAACCACAGATAGCCTCATCGCCGAAAATTGCTCCTCCTAAGACCAAAACGTCTAAATTGGAGCCCAATTTTGGCATTGTCGAGCCCGAGCCTAAGAGAAATAGCTTTACCTCCTTCAGTGATTCTGAAGGAGAAGAGTCAAAGGTAGAAACGAAGCCTACACTTAAACCGGGTCAATCCTCTTCTCGATCGTCAGCAGGCCTCAATATGGCTGGTATGGGACGTCGTAAAACGATCGCAATGTTAGCGATGGAGTCAAGTAGCGACGATGAGAGCACAGATGATACGGAGCTGCCGACGAGGCCACAAATCAAGGCGGAAGCTTT
Organism: Plasmopara viticola; assembly: GCA_001695595.3. NCBI lineage: Eukaryota > Oomycota > Peronosporomycetes > Peronosporales > Peronosporaceae > Plasmopara > Plasmopara viticola. Next base: position 649,528 of record MBPM02000022.1, read on the forward strand.
GAATGATTCGGATAAGAAAGAGTTGAAGCCGACTGAGTACAATCGGGAGCGCAAGAGCTCAGCAGAATCATTAGAGCTGGACACTCGCGGCATTTCCGCCTTTGATGAGCCGGTAGTGCTGCCTGTGCTTAAGCATAGTGTTAATCCTTCGATCCGCATCAGTGAACGCAATGACAAAAAAGACATTTACAACTTTATGGAAAGAGAATTGGATTTTACGCCTCAGTTTGTGCCATCGATCGAGTCTCCTGTTCGGTGTCGTTTCTACAGCTCTATGGCATACACAACAGCAAAAAAGATCATTATGTTCTTGTCTGATTCTGGTCCACTTGGCCTCTGGAAGCAGGACCCAGAGAACGCGACTCTGACGATTGACCACAAGTGGTCCATGACTCCGTATTTCAGTCGTGCACAAGAAGAGGGCTATGGTATTGTTGTTTGCAATCCGTTTGCCAACAATGCTGTCGTTTATGAGGCGGGAGGGTTTGAGCGTGAAGTTCCAGTTCCGAACTCTTCCACCCCAACGGAGCACGTTCTTTTTGTGTGGGATCAGTTTATAACAAAGTGCAAGGGCCAAGTCTCGATTATTGCGTACGCCCGCGGTGGTGCGCTAGTTAAGTCAATATTAGAAACATACGAGCAGAGCGCTCGGGAAAAAATCCACCGCATTGCTTTGATCGAGTCTAAGCACGAAATCGATCACAATGAATCCCCTGGTATCTTGGAGCTTCTTGGGCGTCGATCAATCAATTGGGAAGCATCGTACGAGCCGCTCGGTGCCCAGATCGTAGATTCACAAGCACGCGTTAACTGCGTGTGTTTGTCCTTGGGCTTTATGCCATCTCAGGAAGCTGACAACACACCAAAAACACTAGAAAAGGCAGAAGATCCTGCTTTTGCCTTCGTCAATGCCAACCCGAGCCAGCCTGGCATGACTGCCGTTGTAAAACATGTTCGAGCGGAGCTGAGAAAGAGAAAAAATGCCCCAAAGCCTACTTCCAATTCGCGGCGGCAGTCCAATATAATCGTAATTGGTGAAACGGATGGCGACGAATCGAGCGATCTGTCTGGTGGTGCTGATGAAGGCAAAACTAGAAACAAAATTAATGGCAATAGCAATGACAGTGAAGACGACGGCAAGATCAAGGCTACATATTACCTGCCCAAGCCAGTGCCAAAGCCAAAGCGCTGCTCTAATTTTGTCAACAGTGATCCAAACGATAAGCAGCAGCGTTTAGTTTCTGACAAAGACTTTGAATTGATGAAGGTTGTTGGCCAAGGTGGCTTTGGCAAGGTCTTTTTGTGTCGCAAGATCACACCGCCACGCCAAGGTGAGCACTACGCAATGAAGGTGCTGAAAAAACAGCAAGTTGTATCGTCTGGCCTGGTGAACACGACCATGGCGGAGCGTAAAATACTGACGGAAATTTCGCACCCATTTGTTGTTAAGCTTCACTACGCTTTTCAAAGTGAGTCGAAGTTGTATCTTGTGATGGACTATCTCAGCGGTGGTTCTCTGGCTACGCATTTGCGTCGGCGCCGTAAATTTCCGGAGGACTGGGCTCGCTTCTATGCCGCTGAGGTCGCTGCGGCTATTGCACATTTACATAGCGCCAACATCATTTACCGCGATGCTAAGCTTGAAAATGTGTTGATGGACCACGATGGACACGTGCGTATCACCGACTTTGGTTTGTCAAAAGTTGGAGTGTCGGGCCTTAAGGGTGCTACAACTTTTTGTGGCACGGCTGCATATATTGCACCTGAGCTGTTGAGAGGAAAGGCTTACGGCAAGGCTGCCGACTGGTGGTCGTTTGGCATTTTACTGTACGAAATGATTGGAGGTAAGCCGCCCTACTATCATCGCAACCGTGATATTATGTTCCAGACGATTCTGAAGCAGGATTGGGTCACATTTTCGCCTAGTTTCTCGGATGCTGCAATTTCGCTTATTAATGGGGTACATGGCTTCATTCTTTTGCTACTTGATGTCTTGTCACTTATGTGTTTGCTCTGTTGTTGTTATCATTACAGCTGCTCACCCGTGACCCGATGATGCGCCTCGGAAGTGGCCCACGAGGAGCTGATGAGGTGTTGACCCATCCATTTTTTGAAAGCATTGACTGGCCAGAGTTGTTGGAGCGCAGAATGCTACCACCATTCAATCCGGGTGTAGGCAAGATGGATACGCACTATGCTCCTCGAAACATGAACGAAATTACTGCGCGAGATCGCGAGCCGAGTGTAATGATGGCAAAGACTGACCGACCGAACGACTTCGACGGATTTAGTTTTGTGGGACGGCCTTCGTCTCTGTCAAATGTGTGAATAGATTTAATTCAGCAGGATACGCTTGCTTGGCCCACCTACAGCAATGTGGCGATAGCGTAGATAAAATTAACAAGGGAGCGGAGGTACTGGTTTGCGGGCCCAACGCCTTTAAGAACGCGAGCCTAGTAGAAAACGCGAGGAATATCGTGCGTAATGGCACTAGCGTACCGGCAAACAAGTGAACATGTTTAAAATTAAAGTCAATTGTCGTGCTTGTTCTTGAGTCGAAAAACAAAAGGACAAACAAAATACTTAATTGAAAAAGATGTTGTTTTGTCTAAAGTATATGGCCACATTTGTAATTATATTCGCCTTTCCCCTATCCCCATCGCTTTCTCCTCGTTACGCGCCAGTTCATAGAGACGCTTCTCTTCTTTAACGTAATAAATCTGTATTTATGGCACTCAGACTGCCGATAGCGCTCACCCTCGCGTTTCCAGCTGGCGCAAAGTCTCACGGTAACGGAAGCAAATATACTGCTGTAAATTTTGTTTTGAATTATAAATGATCTTTCCATTTTATTGCGTTGACCTGTTTAACGGCCAAGGTATGCTTACCAGAGCATTTATCAATGTTATTACAGCGTAAGTAGTACTTCGTGCAAATTATGAATGTACAGCATTAGCCATGTTTGTCTTTTTTTGCAATGTTTCAGACATAAAAAGAAAGGATTGATAATGGGCCATAATTTAACGAAAACTGTGTTAAATTGAGGCGCGACCCCGCATTGTATTCAAACGAGTACAAACTCATGTGTTGCAGGTACTTCTTTAATTCTGATGGCGCTTCAAACGTGATATTAAAAGATGTGCACTGACGTTTATAGCTATAATATCACCAATGGTAGTACTGACGACTGCGACACGGTCAATAACGAATTCTAATCAATCACATCCACCTCGAAGCCACATACCAGCCAACACTTGCACTGGTGAAAAGCCGCTTCAGCGTGAGCAGAAGCTAAACGCGCTATTCGCTCATGATTGTGTTCACAATTAAATAAGTATTGCCACTAGAGAATCAAATTTGCCAGAAGATTCGGAATTTCTTGTGTCAACATAAGTCTCTGTCATAATGCTTTTTGGGTAGTGAAGGGTCCTTCGAGCCATCCAATGCACTATACACAGTGCACCTGGACATCTTTATAATCCGTGTCTTCAAATATAGTCGCTGTTTGCATAGTAATATTTAATTTAAATTAAAAAGAAAAAGGACTCACTATTACGCCAGCGCCGATGTTTCTGTATTTTACCACCCTTGCTTGATTTGGACTTGGTGAAGGATATCAAAGCCTCAAACTTTCTTCGAGTTGTGGCCGTGTTAAGTCCTCGTATAGTGAAGTATTACCCTTTACAGGCATTAAGTGCTGCTCTGTATGCTCGACTTTAAGTGGCTAACACTGGTGTTGCGTAGATTGCTGTATTTTGCGAAAAAACACTAAAACATTAAATGCATGAACAGGCTTGGCTGGCACAACCCCTATTCTAAGCCTTAGTTAACTAATAATAGGTCAAAAGCACCCTTCGTAGAAGTGTGTCGATGCGGGGGCCCCAGCTTCGGTTAAAAAAATCGCCTTTCACAGCCATAACACAAAAGCGAGCAAATTGTGCTATCAGTGGCGTGGCATGTACGCTGTACTTGTCCACACATACAGCGCCAATTTTTGAAAGTAAAATCACTAAATCGGCGCAACCTTTGACTTCCATTTTGGACCATTCATTGATGTCGCCCTACCATTTCAATGTTAGCATGGCAACTATCTCGATCCGGAGCGACACGGAAAGGCTCGAGTCGAAGGACCAGCCTTTTTCTATCACATCGCAAGTTAGCCTCCTATTTGCACGGGCAATGTCACTTTCGGATGGAGATATGTACAAGTTGACGGAAGTCTTTGCTACTGCTACGCCATCACATGCAGTGCAAATTACAAATGTTATAAGCAATAGAGATTGACACCAGCGATGGCGCCCGCAATTGCCAACAACAAGATTGCATCGTAGAAGATAGCTTATGGCTCTGTTATATTAAGGTTGCAGACTGTGCTGCATTGCGCTTGCAGCTCGATTAATTGTTAGTCGGCCATCGTCTTCGCCAGAGCAAGGATGGTGAACCGCACCTCACCTTCGTCCCTGGCCATAAACTTTTTAATGATCTGACAGGCGTCCTAGGGAAACAAGAAACACCAATAGAGTTGATTGCTCGAATGTTGCCCCAACAACGAAAGCAAGGTCCTGTCTATACCTGGAGGATAGTGTCCGGGCTCGACGGTCCATGGTTAATCGGTTGTTTTTTTCGCCCATCCAATTCGTACAAATTGCCATCCACACAACTGCCGACGACGACAACAACACGCTTATGTCGCAATCATTGTAGTCAACAATTGAGTGGGCAAAGCATACCTAAAGCACACGAAGTGCGTGTTGATAGGATCGTCCACACTTTCCAGTTGCTATTGGAGCAATACAAAGTTAAAAATTGCAATAAATGTCAAGAATACTTTAGATAGAGTCAACGCCCTCACACCTCCGACTGTCCAGCCTCCGCGGCGCTACTGTGTGTTTCCTCCAACTAATAATCGATATAATGAATTGCAATGTACCATTTCTCGCAATCTAATCGTGTCTTAATCGTTACCTCGCCGTCTTGCTCCAGGTATTGGGCAATCTCTATTGGCGTCATGGTCTTGGTTTTACTAAAAAAACCATCTAAGTAGCTCCCAGGAGCTGCACACGGCACCAAAACATTTCAGCACTATACCTTACGTCAGAGCAACGGCGCTCACTCAAAACTCACTCAGCTGCACCAGGTGACGCATATTGCCGATGGCATGCAAGATACCCACCGTTCCACACGCGTTACCTGTAGCACAGCAGCATAAACGTCTAACTCTTTCAGCCGTAAACGACTTGAAAGTCCGTACCAACAGTCTGGCGCATGTAGTAGACGTTGGACGACGCTGTTTGTCCGTCCTTCTCGATACGAGCTGCTTCCTCTTTATCCGCCTCTTTTGTCTATCACAGCCCAGTTGTAATCACGTCAATCATTGCTCTGAATTCTCTCATTGTCTCCCTCCCTCGTTCTTTCGTACATGTGGCTTTATGGGGAAGAGCATGATGACCGCCACGACCGGGGTCGGTACCATCGCGAGTGCCCACTCTTCGGTACTAAGCACATCGTAGAAGCTGAACTGAGACGTCGGAAATCCCATTCTCTTCACATAAGAGTTCATGACGTCTGGGTTCGACTCCAGCGGGAACCAGCGCTTGGGTCTGCCTTCCATTGTAGCTGCGGTATTAATAAATGGAGGAATTTCCTGATTGTGGATAGGCTGGAAACGATTGTGACGCTGTTTGATTGCACACTTCTCGAAACGGATTAGACGGGCGATCCATGCATTATCTCAAAAGGTCACACTTGCTTGATTAGCATTCGACCGTTTTAATGCCGCCCAGTGTAGACGTCGAATCTCTGCCTGCGATGGCTGCAGCTGCTCAAAAATATGCCTTTATCTCATGGGAAGCAAGCTTGGGACGTCGAGCATGTCCATTGGCCACTTTCGGGTCTCGAGAGCCTCAGGAGCTAAATGTTCGCTTGGCTTGTGCTGAGCCGCCACGCGCAGACCAGCCAGAGCTGAAAAATGAAGCAGAAGTAAGAGGAGCCATCGCTTTGGTGGTGCGTGGAGGCTGCAATTTTGCGCACAAGGCTAGACTGCTACAAAAAGCAGGTGCGGTAGCCATGTTGCTGGCCAACAACACGAGAGATGAACCTCTCGCGGCATTTACGATGGGAGAGTCCCGCAAAGAATCGGCCGATAGCAAGAAGATTGATGAGGAACCAATTACAATTCCTTGTGTGATGATGTGCCTACGTGACGTGCGAGAGCTCTTTCAAAAGTTTCCACCATCAGTGAAGACTGGAAAGCTCTGTTTTGAAATATTACAGAGTAACGAGGAAGCAGATATTGCAGAGAAGTGTTTGAAGGAGCAAAGGCAGCGATATGAGGCAACAAAAACAGGGAGAGGATGGAAAGCGATTAAATGGACCACGACGTCATTTACAACGACAATGGAGCCGCATCACATCGCAAATGACAGCGCCAAAGATGTTCCGAGTCGATTAGACAGTAATAGAAATAGCGAGCCAATGTCTATCCGAAGTGGAAGGAACTTACTCAATGCTCGAGAAAAGCAGCAGCCTTTACTTGCATTTGTCCAGTGGGCCACAAGTGCCACAACGTATGAGATCTGCTTTGCCCCTTTAGCAGATTTTTGTTCGGCAAGTGCTGGTGCGTCGTACTCAGGCAAATTAGTGGCGTGTGACCCACTCGTCGCCGATCGGCCTCTTAAAAATGTAGAGCAGCTGACTGGAGCTGTAGCTGTGTTGCGACGTGGGTCGTGCTCATTTCCTGAAAAGCTTGCACGAGTGCAGCGTGCGGGAGCTGTGGCTGCAATCGTGTGCAATGACGATGAAGAAGATTTGGAAGCTGCTTTCGTCATGAGTGTCGACCATATTGACGCGGCTAACGCCACGCTACCAGCTGTAATGATCTCACACAAGACATTTTTGCGGATACAGTCTTTTTTAAACCTCACGACTGCAAGGATTCTGTGTCTAGCTGGTCAAATTGCCGACGGAGTGTTAGAATTAAATGGAAAGTCGGTCTCATTTGATAGCTTGTCAATGCCGGTTTCAAGACAAGTGCCTCGGGAGGATAGAGAACTAAGCATTGGTGACAACAATACAGCTTCTCCATCAGACTTAGTCTTCCCTCTTCACCGTGCTTGTCGGAATGGAGATCATGCTGCCTGTCAGCAAGTGTTGGCAAGTACTAAGGGAAAGGAGGCAAAGCGTCTGCTGGTCAACAGATCGTGCCCGTCAAATGGCCTGACAGCACTGCATCATGCATGTGCAGGTGGAAACGACAATGTGGTGGAGTTCTTGCTTCAGCATGGTGCGGCTCCCGATAGCCTCGATCTGGCCATGCAAACCCCATTACACGTTGCATGCGCAAACAATCACATAAATTGTGCGCGTTTGCTACTTCGTGCTGAAGCCCTGTCACCTCAAGTACCCGCAGCGCTTTACAACGTAGACGAAGAATACGGCGGCTTGCCAACTCGACGGAATATTGGTGGGGGAACTGCGATGCATGAAGCTGCTCGTGCTGGTTCATCTGAGTGTGTGGAGTTACTCCTTAGTACCAATGCACGAGTGGAACATACACGAGATGGAGCGAGCAACAATTACGTTTTTCTTGGCGTGAGCGCAACAGACTTGGAAGGCAATACGCCACTCCATATGGCGTGTGCAAACGCTCATGCTGAATGTGGTCTGTATCTCATGGCAGCGAGTGCTGATGTCGATTGTCCAAATTCAAAAGGACATTCACCGCTTTTCCTTGCGATCGAGGCTGCAAATGATTCCGTGAAACAGGTTGAAGCTGTTCAAATTATCAAAAAGCTTATTAAAGCTGGGGCTGTGGTCGAAGAAAGCGATGATGAGGAAAACCATATTAGAAATGATAAGGGCAGTGGAAATTTATTACTAGATCGAATCAAATCTTTAGGTCTTCGACGTGACCTGGAGATTCTGTATCTGCGTTACGAAGCCCAGAACGCCAAACAGAAAAACTTGGAGCTCGAAATGTACAACGAGAAATTGAGAAAGAGTCTTGATGAAACAAACGATGATATCAGAACCCTTCAAAATCTCGTAAACAAGCACGCTGCCTACGAAAATCAAATTCATCAGCTTCAATTACAAGTGCAAATGATGTTGCAGTTTCGAGCCAATTGCGACAAGCCAACTTTAAGTTGTAAGGAAACTATCGTTACACCCCTGTTTGCGGAAGAATCAGGACCTTTGATTGTGAAAAACGATGAAGAATTGGCACTCGAGGCAGCCTTAGCACGGGATTTAGGTAAAAAATGTCTTCGCCAGGGGCAAAGTGTGTTGGCTGTAAAGTATTTCCAGCGATCATTAGAGCTAATGCCCCTGCCAGGAGTACATCGATTGTTGGTCAATGCCCAAAAGTTAGAACACGCTAAATCTAGCAAGACGCCGACGGACAACGCCCTTGGTGTAACTGCGGTTTGCTCAATCAGTACATTATCGGCGTCTGAGATATCGCCAACACCGCCAAATGCTAGAGCTGCGAAAATCCAGGAATTAGCTGAATTGGTTCGCATCACAAATACAACGCCTCAAGCTCGTGCAATGCTGGAGAACGAGCTAAACAAATTGAAGACGCTTTCCAACGACATGGATTTTGCTCGTACTTGCCGCTGGACGGAGTGGCTAGTAGCACTTCCGTGGGGTGACACCAACTCCGGCTTGCAACATGACAATTGGTACGCTTTGAGGCAAAACGAATTTCTACAACTGGATGCTATCGATGTCGAACGCGATGAGGCTCATCGAAACCAAGCTATGCGCATTATCCAGCGTTCATTTCAAAAGTGCTATGCAGTTCACTTACGAGCTCGAAAAGTGGCAGCAGTAAAAATACAAGCTGCCATTAGGGGCAAACTCGCTCGACTGCATATTGGCAAAATCAAACCGCGGCGTTCAAAGGCTCAAAATAAACAGGGTATTGTCTTCGCAAATCAGCAGAAGGAGATGAAAGGTACGACGCTGTCGAGATTGGACTTTACAAAAAATATTGACCCTTCAATTCAGAAAAAATTGCCGTGTCAGTACCTCGTCAAGAAGTTGATTGTAGGCAAACACTTTTTGCCATGTAAAATTCTTAAATCCGGATGTGTAGAGAGAGGCATGCGCATTGTGCAGTTAATCCAGTGCGTAAAAGCAAACACTCCGATTCCATACAAGCCAAAATCTGAGAAAGAACAACCGCTTTTATTCGTATGGACCCGGTGGGAAGAAGGTTTAGACAAACTGTGTGCGTGCGTCTTGAGTGGACCGTATGATAACCAGCAGGACGCTCGGCGACGCTTTTGTCATATTGTCTGCGAGGTAGAAACGATATTGGGCGAAAATTAGCCTTTTGCGCACGAAATTCGTTATTTCGATTGATGGAAGTTATTTTCCAGTGCACTTAAGCGCGAGTCAACCCTTTTCTATCTCAGGGCAAAGAGACTTGATCGCTGTCCACACGTACAGACCTGCATACTTAAGTTGACCAGACATTCTCTTCGCTTTTCCAACTTTATTTAACAGCGTTTTCCGCAATGGAGAAAACGGGTGTGAAACACAATCGTGACGTTACAGCCAGCTACAGACCGACCGCCATAGTAGTTTCCACTGTTTTTTACTATGCAAGCACTGCAGACGCAGGTGTTTGATGGATTACATTCCTTGCTGCTTGCTTGTTCTGTGAGAAATCGCTCTTTAAGATGGAAAAATGTATTCGAAGAAATAACGCGCGTGCTAGTCTGCTTTGCGTCAAATGTTCGAAACCCGCTCAACCAATTTTCGTCAAAAGCTTGCACGACAAATCTCTGCTCATCAGCAGGTTCCCCGACCCTTCTTTTGACCAAGACGTACCTGGCTCTAAAGGCACCCTTGTTCCTTGATTCTGGGCAAGCCGCTGCTTAAATAGCATGCTTTTGTGTGGGCAGGTCCATAACAGACAGCTATGTAATTCCGTGCGACAGGGTTTTGGTAAGTCATACTCCCGCCCCTGTGATGCGTATGGCTTCTTTAAAGCGAAGTCTAGGCAAGTATACTTGAAGCGGGTAATGGATAACACAGCTCTACAGCTCTTCAGTTTTACAAGTAGGAATCAACTGCGGGTTTCACAAGTCATTGCGATTACCCAAATCTCAAAATGAATAGTCGACTACTTTGCTGACTAAACTCTCCAGGCAAAAGAGAAAGTCCGATATAGCCCCAATCACGCGACGTTTGACCCTTAGCGTATCTACGCTTGAATCGTGACCACCGCTTCCGCGTCAACAATTTTGGGTCAAATACGGCCGAAGTACGATCAAATCTAAAGAGTGTTCTTTAAGGCACGTCAAGCATATATACTAAGCTTCTTTTGGCTATGACATTAGACGACAGTATGAACCAAGGGCCCAAAGTAGTCTTAGAGACAATAGTAACTGCATGAGTGAAAAGCTTGTTCGACTATAACGATAAAAATCCTCATTCATAGCATTTTTTGTCAGTCTTAAAGGCAAGCTATTACACGTACTGGATTGTTTTGACACATAGCTCCTAATGGTAAACATGTCAAAAGGCCAGACACTTGCTGTTCCCGCAACCAAGTAATAGTTAAGTTAAAATTGAAGCTAGTGCTAGCTACGTAAAAAAAGTGTAGTATATTAAGGCACGAGCGACATTGTTAAGTGCAAAGTAATTATTGTGAGGATCTGGGTGTTGGTCGGCGGTGTACTGTAGGTTGTAGGTTGACTTGAAGATTTGTAGAGAACTAAAAAAGTGATATCACTTCTTTGACTGATATGTAACCTATCAACTTTCTTCCTACTGTTTTTCTCATGTAAGTCACTCCTCCTAATACGTCGCCTCTCCTATTAACTAATATGAATATATGTATCATCTCTCCTTGAATGTGGTTTAAGTTTTATTATCGAAAACATATAGCATGTTTGTAACCTACGCTCACTGACATTCTAGAATGGTTCTAGAACATGTGAGTGTATTTCCTTAGATCCTGCCCGATTCGATCTCTCGTTGTCGCTGTTTAAAGTCGGCAACGGGATCATTTCAATGAGCTACGTGTCGAATATCTTTTTTTTTTTTCAGCTAGCTTCTTCTTCTGTTTCACCATGCCACTGGACAAGCCATTCGGGTTGGCGATTGAATTGTCTCTTCTACAAAACACGTTGAATGATTTGAAGCTGATCAGCTGAGTCGTTGTCCACAAACTTCGACGCTTTGGGGATAGGCCGACTAAGGAACTTGTCTGGTGTCGGCTCGTACTTCGACAATACATCGACATTGAAGGTCGAATTGATTCTCTTCATGCTTGGTGGCAACTTGAGTTTTGCCACATTGGGATTTATCATCTTGATGATTTCATATGGCCCAACTTTTCTTGCTGCAAACTTCGCTCGTTCATTTTCCATATCTTTGGCAGCATGTCTTAGAGAGATTCTTCGAGTATCTAGCATAACTAGATCTCCAACTTGAAATTCAACTTGATGTACTCTAAGTTTCTGATCATAATATCGCTTTTGAGTGGCTTGAGCTTTTAGTAGATTCTTTCGTGCTTGTTCAATTATCTTTTGTCTTTTTCCACGAACTCTTTAGCCTGAATATTAATTTTTACTTTCGAATCGTTACCACTTTTTCCTTTTTGCCAAGGAGAACGTTCTTTTTTTCCGGTGTCAATCTCAAATGGAGAATATTCAGTAGATGCACTGAAAAGTGTTGAATGAGCATATCCGATGGTGCCTAAGTAATTTGTCCAATCTGTTCCGTGATAGGGCACCATACACCTAAGTGCATCTTCAACGACTAAGTTTTGTCGTTCCGTTTGTCCATCGGCTTGAGCACGATGTGCTGTTGTCATACTAAGTCGAACACCCATGATTGTCATCAGAGACTTCCAAAATGATGAAGTGAACTTGCTATCTCTGTCACTGATGTTAACTTCAGGTAATTTATGGTATCGAACTACAGCTTCAAAGAATGCTTTGGCTGTTGCAGATGCATCATCATTCGCATGCACTGCAGCGTACTTGGTACGTTTTGACAATTTGTCGACAACAGTTAAAATGGCATCAAAACCATTTGAAGCAGGTATTCCAGTTATAAAATCCATTGACACAACATGCCAGCATTGCTCAGGTATTGGGATTAGCATAAGTGATCCATTTTTTCGTTGATTGTCATGTTTCCAGCGTGTACAAGTTTCACACGTCATGACATAATCCTTGATATCATTTTATAATGTCTTCCAATAATACCACTGTGCAACTCGCAAGAAAGTTCTGCGATTGCCAGGATGAGCAGCTATAGCAGAGTCATGATATTGCGAAATGCCTTGAGTTCGCAAACGATCGTTGTTCGGCACACAAAATCTTGCAACTTTGTTGGAAGTACGTAAAAACAATAATTCGTCATGTTTGATAAACAATGTGTCAGTATCAGACTTCGTCCATGAGTCTTGAAACTCAGGATCATTGGCATAACCTTGATGGAACAGTTTGCGGACATCTGGCGACAACTTGATATAAGATGCAATCATTACTGCAGCAACTTGAAGTGACTCAGGCCCCTCCCGGAGCAGAGTTGGCCCAGATGGTGAAACACGCAAACGAGAACCTCGAGCTTGACATTTAGCATCACATATATGAAATTCGATAGTTGAGGAGCACATTCGTCTGGTCGACGCGACAAAGTATCAGCGACGACATTAAGAGCACCATTGATGTGATGAATCGTAAAAGTATACTGGGAAAATGTTGTCAAATATCTTGCCAATTTAGGGGACACTTTAGGATGATGAAGCAGCCAAGAGCATGCGCTAATATCCGTGAACAGTTCAAATTGATGATCGTAAATATAATGACGACAATGGTCGGGACCAACTTTTATTGCAAATAATTTCTTATCATGTGACGGTTAATTGATTTCATGAACACCAAGCTTCTTAGAATAGAAAGCAACAGGGTGATCATGACCATTTACAAATTGTGAAAGTACACCACCAATGCACAATCCTGACGCATCTGTAGTGAGTACAAAAGGGCGTGAAAAATTAGGTAAGGTGAGTACTGGTGCAGACTGCAAAGCAGACTTTAGACTAGCAAAAGCACGATCTTGGTCTTTCCCCCAAGTCCACTGTATGTCCTTCTTCACAAGCTTGCTTAATGGCAAAACAATTTGAGCGAATTGATGAATAAAGCGGCGATAATAACCAGCTAAGCCGAGAAAACTTTAAACTTCTTTAACTGAAGATGGCACTGGTCATTTAGCAATTGCTTCTGCTTTGGAACTATCAACAGACAATCCTTTCCGTGATACAGTATGTCCCAAAAAGCTGACTTCTTCGAGTGCAAATTTACGCTTGCCGATATGAGCATAAAGCTTTTCTTTTCGCAAAATTCGAAACACATATTTCAAATAAAGTAAGTGTTCAGCTTAAGTGTGTGAAAACACACAAATATCATCCAAGTATACGACAACAAATAGAAATTTTCCAAATAGAACTCGCATGAGTCGTGACCAAACTCCTGGCATTCCTGCGAAACCCATTGGTGCAACACACCATTGATAGGTTTCATTACTTGTATGAAATGCGGTATATTCCTTGCTGTTTGGATGAATGCGCATTTGATTATAGCCTTGCGCCAAATCAATCACAGTAAGATAACAGTTTCCTTGCATCTTATCAAATAGTTCGTCAATGCGCAGCAAGGGAATCTTTGGAACAATGGTTTGAGAGTTGACATACCGAAAATCAATAACCCATCGCAACAATATGTTTGCGTTACCAGATCAAATCCATTCGGAACGTGAAATACTTGTTCCTGTCTTCGGATCCTTCTTTGGTATACCAAATATATTGAATACCCAAGGCGAATCAGATAATTCAATCCAACCGCGTGATAGGTTTTCGTCAACAAATTTCTGTAATGCATCTTGTTCCACTTGTGATAGACGAAAAGGTGGTCGATTACTTGGCTGAGCTCCTGTATTCATGGCCATTTCAAACTCTACCGAACGATGTGGCGGTAAAGCATCTGACAATTTCTTTGGAAAAATTTCTTGAAATGAATCTTGCAAAGATTGAAGTCTTGGCTCTTTTTGCATTTCATCCGCAGAGGCTTGACAGATTTTAATACGATAAATTTCTTCATATTCTGCCTTTAATTAAGTTCAAAAACTCTGTCGCGGAAATAATTTCATGTTCAATTGATGGGTCAGGTTGATTATCGCTTGTATTGAATGAGACTTGATGCGTTCGCCAGTTTATGATTGGTTCATGAGCTGCAAACCACGGTTTACCCAAAATAACATCGTGAGAACTACTATTCATTGGTCATTCCATGACCGGAACGTCTGAAAAATTATTTTCATCAAAAGATATATCTGCAAACCCTTGTTTAACTTTCTTCGTAATAGTGTTGCTGCCGTCGAAACGAGTAACTTGAAATACTTTTTCGGAATGGAAATATTGTAAAAGTCCTGCATTGACCACATTACACGTGGCGCCTGAATCTAGCATAATATTGACAGCATGTTCATCAAGATTTCCTTGCTTGATGATTAGATCTTTTCCACTATAGTTTGCAGTAGCTTCACTGAATGTTGTGATAGCTTCATGAGACGTTGTAGCAATCGTTTCTTCTTGAACAGATTCATTTTCGAAGTAGTTGATATTTGCGCGATTATGATTTCGATTATCTTGATTGTAGTTGCCTTGTTGTCTGTTCTTGCGCTAATAACATTGTTGAATAGTATGACCAAGTTTCTTGCAGAATGAACACTTGGGCTTATTTGGACGACGATTATTTTGATAACGATTCTGATATCGTGATGACCTTTGAATAGGACGAGCATGGTCAATTTCCATAGGCTCAGGTCCATTAGACGGCTGTGTCACTGGTAGTGGACCAGGACGCGAAATACGTGGTGCTTGACTTGCATAGCCACTTGAAATATCTGAATGAGCGCGTTCGAAATCGAGAGCGACTGTGACCGCCGCTGATAAAGTTTCGCAACGCCGATACTGAACTTCTTCTCTAGTTCTTTGCCGTAATCCTCTTTAAAAATATATTATTTGGTCAATCTCCGTCATGTTAGATATTTGCGAAATAAGTTGTCGAAGTTTCGCAACGTAATCAGGTAAATATTTACAATTCTCTTGTCTCAATCGATGCAATTCGTCACGTAGACGATATTGCAAATCCGCCGGTACAAACTCTTTATCCAAAGCAACGAAAAAATTCATCTACCGTATAAAATTCATGCTGATGAAGCACAAACCATTGAGCTGCTGCTCCACGCAAAGTTGTTCCAAGTACTGCAATAATTTGTTTCGCTAAAGACTCCTCTTTTCATTTCATTCCATGCGCCAAAAAATAATCTTCCAAGTCTGCCCAATAGAGGCGAGCAGACTTATTACTTCTCCCACTATAAGTTGGCAGCTTCAATCCCTCAACTTTAACTTTACTCTCCAATTGTTTCTGACTTAATTTCTCGAAAAATTCTTGTTGTTTATTCATAACTTGCACAAGATGGTGCATAATCTGGTTCATAGATGGTTCGGCCATGATGAATGAAGTATTTAAAAAAGCAAAAACTTAATTTTTAGCTTTAACCAGATCTCTTAAATTGTAGGGTAAATCTTTGACTAAAATCCGTTCGACTTTTTGGAGAAAAGTGTCGACTTCATGGAGAGGATCGGAGAGAGACTTGCCTTGATTGGGGAGAATTTCTTTTTCTTTGGTGAGACGCTTGGAAAGGAGCGAAGCGATTCGACGAGACTTTTTGACAGAATGGATGAGATTTTGCGCCGCTTTTGAAGCTTGGTCACCAGAGTCGAAGACGAAAATTTGTTCACAATCAAAGGGAATTTCCGATTCAGCACGGCGCTTCTTGCCCATAGAACGTGCACGACTGATTTGGCCCTACTTCCTTTCCCAGAAGCTATCGACTCAAATTAATGAGTGAGGAAGTGTGGGTCGGCTTGTGCGCACACGAATTAAACCTTCCGAAATGGATTAACTGCTTCAACCAGCCAAGTCGAGTCCAATCTCAATACCCAACTGAGTGACTCTATCTGCAAAAGCAGGCTCTCAGAATAACGGGCAGATATTGGAAACCACACACTCGACCAATTCCACAGCGCTTCCACACGGTTGGGGCGGAAAAGAGACAGCAAATATACCAGGGACAGTTATACCCGGACGAGGAACTTGACGATGCGAAAGCACGACCAACAAGTGCTACCACTTGTGAGGTTCTGGGTGTTGGTCGGCGGTGTTGGACTGTAGGTTGTAGGTTGACTTAAAGATTTGTGGAGTACTAAAAAAGTGATATTATTGTTTAGACTGATATGTAACCTATCAACTTTCTTCCTACTGTTTTTCTCATGTAAGTCACTCCTCCTCGTACGTCGCCTTTCCTATTAACTAATATGAATATATGTATCATCTCTTCTTGAATGTGGGTTAAGTTTTATTATCGAAAACGTATGGGATGTTTGTAACCTACGCTCACTGACATTCTAGAATGGTTCTAGAACATGTGAGTGTGGTTCCTTACAATTATATGGAAGCATGCTGCTTTTACGCCTTGGTGCATTGGCGTACATCAGATCTTCGACGCCGCAATTCAATCGCTCAGACTGACCATTAGTGCCCGATAAGGTCTCTGTGAATATGTTTTACTCCATGTCAGGCATCCTTTTTTATAAAAAGTTCTTGAGTCGAGGCATTATCTGATACGATTCGTGCGAAATTCTTTGTTGCCTAGAGACATGGTTGAGAAACAGCATTGCTATTTCGACATCGTCGACCGTGGCACATCCTCTAAAAATAACCCCTTGTTCGACCCGTTAGTAGTCTCCGTCCTGTCTGTTTAGGCATTTTTTCTGAGCGAGAAAGCCATATAAATATACTGCCGAAAATGTCAACGTAAGGAGCCATTACACTTGGTGTCTAAACTGATTTGACCGCAATCTGACAGCCCAGCATTTTTTCGAGAGCTGACGTAGCCTTTCGCTTACAGTTTTTCCGAAATTTCAACTCATCAGTTTTCAATGCTTTCAACGGAGTTACGCACATATCAATTCACAGATACACGGCACGGCCTCTATTCCAAAATAATAAGGCTGCAGCTGAAAAATGAGATAAATAGTTGTTTGATCGGTGCGGTATTGCATCAGCCAAAGCATTGTGTTTTCCTGGCTTTTAATTCAACACTTCGACTGACCGTTTTGACCGCACTGACCGTATTGTAAGCTCGTACGATGCGAGATTCGTCATTGGCTCCCTGACACAGAAAGTTGGCTTCGAACGATACGACTAACTATTTAAATCAATTCTGCGTTATACTTAAGAATGCGTCAAAACACATTTTTAATATAGGTTACAAGTGAGTAATGTCTGATAGATAGGTTTGAACGAGGAATATGCTTTGGGGAGTCCATGAACCTACTCAAGTTGGTATGACTTTTACATAAGCCACGTGATGTCTCAAACATCAACCAGAAGGCAGTGCTGCAGTACATGGTAACACAGATTACTACACTAGACAGAAGTTGTAGATTGCTTTTCAGTATATAAACTCGACAAGCCTCATTTTGCGTTTGAAGTATTTTTCTCTTGATATAATACTCTCCTGGACTGCAATCTACGACTCGTATTATTTACAAAAATAAAACGAAGGATAGAGACCTGGCATTGTGTTTTCTTGAAGCATTAGCTACGGTTGTCCCGCTGCAAACGCTTTCTTATAAGAACGCCTATTCTATTTGTGAATTGATGTAGTTGGCTTTAGCGTCGTCAAATAGCTATCCAGGATCAGTGTGCCACACATCATGTCGATCTTTTTACTGAGCTGTATAATTGTCGGGTGGTATTTGGAATTTAATCACAATGAAATAAAACCGGTATTTAGGATTCAATGTCAGTTGTAGTATTGTATCACAATTAACTTTAAATAAGGCCACATATCATTAATATCCAGCTTAAAGGGGTTATTTACTAGAGATTTGCATTGCTACATTGTTTTGACGCCTTCAGTTGTCGAAGCACAAGGAACGACGTTCAGATAATGGTAAAGCTCCCTTTCATTCTCTCTCAACTATATTTCTTTCACTAGCACATCATTTTCTTACCATGCTTTGCAGGCCAACACGCTTGCCCCATATCTTGGAGCCATCCGTAGCTCCTTGGACTCGGCACTGTGTCTACGCAACTTTCCTTCACAGACGGTGGAGCGCCACAACAAGCCAGAAGTGGAGCTCCAGTACGTGTCTTTTTACTGCACTTTTAAGGAGAGGGCGACTAATGACGGCTCTAATTTTCTGTCTAGGATGAGCAAGGAGCTTTTGTTAAACCCCGTACTTATCTGCCGCAACGACCAGGAAAAGTGTTTGATCGAGCCATCTATTAACTCGACCCGCGTGAGCATTTCCATTAAAAAAGCGGACGAGATCGAGACGATCTTAAGCCACAAGTTTAACCGGTTTCTAATGCAGCGCGCTGAGCAGTTTCTTGTTATGCGAAGAGTGGCTGTCGACGGCTACGACATGAGTTTCCTTGTGGTGCATCAGCACCTCGAGAACATGTATAAGCACAAGCTTATTGACTTTATCATCACTTTCATGGAGGACATTGACAAGGAAATTAGTGAGATGAAAATCTCGCTCAACGCGCGCGGCCGCATTGTCGCCACCGAGTTCATGAAGCAGTTCACTTGAACAGTGGGAGTCCTGCTGTACAAGGACATTAAATGACCTGATGCTGCAGTTTTGCAGGATTTTACTTTACACAACATAAAAGTGAATGGTAACACCACGGCGACTAATGCTAGTCTCAGTTTTTATTGGAATATACAGAAAGCAACGGCGTGGGTTTATGTTTGCCTTCTAAAAGTAACAAAAACGCGCTCGATCACCGTTAAATGCTATCTACATGACAGTACAATTTGTTTCTTTTGTGCGGTCGACGTCGTCGCCGCATCGCTGGAGCTTTCCGATGTAGCATTTCTCCATAATTTTTCTAGCATTCTTCGTGTGAAACTTCATATCGCGTGCACAGTCTGGACCACCAGACTTGCGGAGGATTGAATCCACACCGCCTGGGTGAGCCGTCACGATTCCCGTGACATCGTACACCTGACCGCTTGACACAAGCCAGCACGAGTCAAGCGAGCAGTGCAATTTAACCTCGCACATGCAGAGTTTGTGCGTTTTCGAACAGCGCACCTCCTCATCTAAGTCAGTGTCAAAATTACTTGTCGGCGTAGAATTTGACAAATTGCCAGTCTGCTCATTATTCACACTAGCCATGCCGATTGCGGCTATTGCCGGGCTGCTGCAACGCGAGCGACGACGTACAAGATGGCGTCCATTACCCGAAGTCGCCCTTAACACAGGCCCACACGCACTGGATACGCACGCAGCCTCCTCGTTACGCAGTTCCGGTCGATACCCGTCGTTATCCTCGTAATCTACAATAATTCTCCTTCCTTGCTTGTTGTGTGCGACCTGCGAGGCCGCCGCATGGCCGAGCTCTTCCAAATCGAAAGCCTGCACGTTAGTTTTCACCTTGTCGGTTACAACATTGGGTGAAAGCTTAGACGACTGGGAACAGTTCGTCACCAGATGGTCTTCTTCGACGCTCATGCACTTGGGAAAGCATGTGGCCATCGAGCCCACGGAGGTTTCCTCGCAAATCGATCTCGTGTCCTTCCATTTAAGCCCTAGTTTCGAATCATAGCATGATGTTTTTACGACGGCCTTGCACGTCGGTATGCACGGCTTCTCGTCTATCTTGCGAGGAGCTGCTTGCTCCACTGTCATTACCACAACATTTAAAATGCTTTCTCCAATTACATATTTTATAAGACATCAAATCGACTTAGTCAATTATTTCGGAAAGTCTGATACGTAATTAGAAACAACATGCATAGCTTTTACGTGCTAACGTGGGAATTTTTGCTGAGTACAAAGGGCTAATTTACCGAAAGACGCGGATCAAGCCAGCGAAAAAGTACTATACTAGTACAAAATGCTAGCAATTTCTACGGGTGTAAAATCTTATTTTAAAATGACCAACAAGCTTCGTAAGTAATTAAGCACTGACGAAACGGTCGTCACAGCGGCAGCTACAAAATGCATCGGTGGACGCGACAGAAAGATGCCATTACCAGTTTGTATACTAAAACCCAATTCTTATACAAATACGGCTTTGATAAACTTCAGTAATTGTATTTTTGATCAATTGCTGGAATGCGCACTAATCATTCATGAAGTGCAAAAAGGATTTTATTTCATTCAATTTCTAGCCTCAAAGTGATAACGAAAGTGACCGGAAAAAGGCAAGTTCAATAGGGAATTCGGAAGACGGCAAAATGATTGTGCATGGTGCCTTACAATCGCGTTTTGACTAGCAAATTGAGAGGACGGCAAGAATTTTGTTTGTGGTATGCAGCAATTCTACTGAGTTTTCATTTAAAATAACAT
This sequence comes from Plasmopara viticola, assembly GCA_001695595.3. Taxonomy (NCBI): domain Eukaryota; phylum Oomycota; class Peronosporomycetes; order Peronosporales; family Peronosporaceae; genus Plasmopara; species Plasmopara viticola. The sequence goes on from MBPM02000022.1 coordinate 669,989, forward strand.
GTACTAGCCCAAAGTTTGCTTGAATGTCCATTTGTAGTTTTGCTCACATTGTGTTGTCGATCGATCTAAGATGACTAAGTACAACATAAAATATTAGAAAACATTTTCAAATAGATGTCGTTGTGGCTATGAAATTGTAAAGTTGTCCAGTAAGGACAACTTTCCGCTGATTGTTTAAGGAAGGGTGTGGAGAAGATTGTGTGCGCAGCATATATGCTAAGCGCTGGACTTGTTTCAGCAACCTTTAGCAAGAAATGGATGGTAATGCTTAACATTGGAGCAAATGCTCATTTATAAATCCCAAAAGCCATTTGCGAAGTTCATTCCACGCGTAATGCAAAGGTATTAGCAAATATTTTTCACTGGAACAGCTTACAAAGCAGCCACGTTCGTTCAGCATTTGTTCGTTTCTGCTCTCGAAATTTTTGCAGCAGATAGCAGCTGACAATTGACAAGAAATTGGCAAAAAGATATTTATACTATTCCACCCAAAGGTTCTTCGTAATATCAACATGTTTACGCTCACAATATCTTCGCAACAAGTGTGGGGTCACACGGCACCTTGTACAGAAAATACACGCGATATGATATGTAATCTTTCGGTAAATGATAGTTTAGTTCCCCCGATCCAGAGCGGATATATACGCGAAATAAAACGCAATTCAACGACTACTTTATTTTAGCACAACGTTTACTACTCAGCGTCCTCTCTATAAAATTAAAGCAGTGTCTTGATCCAATTCGATTTCTATCGTGATACCTCAGCATGCAAATCGATTTAGATACCAACAGACTTCGTGTCGTACACCAGAAATCTTCGTTCATCTATGTCTTCTGTAATTAGAAAGTCATCCTCTCCTTATTAAACTTGGATTACTTTTGGATGAAAGCCATCGATTGCTTTGGCTTGTACTTAAAAATTTAAGCAGGTCATATTGATAATCAAACGAACAGCAAAGGGGGCCGCCAATCGGTCGCATCATTTACTCGACCGAGCTATTCCACCAAATGAGCTGCTTCTGCTTCGGCAGGTGCCACTGCCTCAGATTGGTCTCTGCGTCGAGGCCGTGTCGATTGCAAATGCTACACTCGCAATGGCTATGTCCATAATTGAGGCTGTACCAGTATCGTCCGTACAATATTCGCCTGTTAGAGAGCCGATGAGACAAGGAAGGCTACGTTACTTCCCAATCTACCACATTAGATAATGCACACCTAACTTTCCACCCGCTCAGTGATGTTAAGACATTGTCATATTGAAGCGATGAGTACGGCGATTATCCATCTACCTCTTCACTCACTAAGGCTATGGAGATTTCTTAATTTAACGACGTCGAGGAAGCAACCCCATTATTCAGAAGCTTCTAATGGTATTAGAGTTGTCTTCAGACTTACCGACTATGCAAAAGATTTTACGAAAAGACTGGGAGCCCGTAATCATCAGGCGCAAAGGCCCGAGATACGACCTTGCTTGTGAGGTCACCAAATGAGAAAAAGCGCAAAGTCAAAGACGGCAACACTCGATACATATCGCGGATAAGTCCACTGTTCACGGTCACAAACGTAACGGGCGGACACCTATGGCCCCCATCCTCTACCGAGTTTTACGTAAGTCGTCAACTTGTGGGAGGTCTACCTACTCTCTGGACAATAGGTCTGGCGACTGGGAGGATAGATCTCAGCCGATGTATGCCATTGCGCGGAGCAGGACGTTTACCTGCATAACGCACCGCGAATGTTATCAAAAAGCCATTTCTCGCGTAACGTTTTTGAAAGTCACTTCGGTCGGAAGACGTCATTGTTTTATTGCGACCATACGGCGGCTATGCGCGTACTTTAAGCATCATATTCAGTCCAGCTAAACATTTTTTGAATAATGTCACCAATACAGTTTAGCTGAAGCGTGTATGTTGAGTTCGGATAAGCCTATTTTTTGCCCGAGTTTTGACGAAGATCTTTACTTCCATGAGCTTACAGTGCAAATCACCCACTTGCTATGCTGAAGACAGCTCACCTCGAATATGTCTTGACCTCGAAATAATGACGAGCCAGGCGCTAGGAGCCTCAACTTTTAGTGTGGGTATGTTGTCAATCGTAGCATACCCCACAAGACCACGCCCTGCAAACTAAATACCAGCTGTCTTGAATTGAAGATCGCATCAGCCTCAGCAAGTCGTGACTGATTTGTTCTAACGGCTCTAACAAGCTGTAAGGAGCGGGATTACTGCATCACTTCAAAAAAGCATCCTGGCACCTTCGTAAGACCGCTGCTTTTCCACGCACTCACGTATGTATGATGCTGACATTAGCGGTCAAGGAGCGCTGGAGGAGGCCGTTCCAACCGCAGCATTATGCCTTCGTCATCAAAACGCTTAGTGCCTGCACGACCAAATGTATGCGCTTGATATCGCTTTCGGGTGGCCCTAGCGGCTTCTTTAAGGCGACCTAGATCCTTGAGGCTCTTGAGGAAGTGATAAACCTTTTTGTCATTCGAGTTATGAGCTTCACAGCCGATGACTGCCGTATGTAACAGTGCAGCTGTTTGGGCTGCGCTGAAGATTTTATTCTTGTTGATGTGAGCTTTAGGCTTAGCTTGCCGCCTAAAGAGCTAAAGTCATAAATAGAGACCCTTCGGTCTTACGGCTTATGCGGTGGCTTGTATGGACACTTAAGCTGCGGCATGACCGACGGTGCTCTCCTTGCCAGAAAAGTCATGTTAAATATTACATTTTGAAGAACTCCTAGGACATATAAGAAATTCGGGGCTCTGAAGATTCAAACACCTCTGATAATGCTTAGCGTAAAAGTCAAATGCGTCAACATCATCCAGGAAAGGCCGACGGTGCACACAGACCCATGCTTCTTAGGGACAGTAAAAGTTCGGTAATACAATTTTTCATTTGTATCACAACTACCAAGCCTACTCAATATTTTTAGCGGATTTTTTTGTATTCAGCATTGCTTTGACGGACCCATTCCCCTTCCATGCTGGTTTGGAAATACACTTTGCTTAATGCGGACGGAAAGGACTGCATTCTTGCCCTGCGATTTGAATTTAGTTGACTTTTTGCGACTTTAGATGAATTAATCTATAAGAAGATTAGTTTCACATTATAGACCGATACGAAAAAGGCTTTTTTAGGCTCTCCCTCACATATTTCGGAATTTTTTTTTCATGGTTATAAAAGTTCGCAAAGCTGCAGAGTTTTACAGATCATTTACATTGAAGAGTGAAGATCCTGTACATGTGTAGATTGCACTGTTAATTGCAAAAGCAACCTTAGGAAGTTTTTACTTTCCAACTCCGATACCTCAGCGCACAATTTGCAATCTGTCTTCAAAAGTAAGGTCGACCCTCACTTTCTAACCATAATTCTGTAAATGGTCTACTTCAAAAATACGTACCATCGGGCTCAACCGGCACACAAGCACCAATACTCATCAAACTTTGGCAAGCTAAGACTTTAGACGAGGCAGAAGGATATCCAATTGTCCGCTGCGACTGAAACGCTATGTAAAGGAGCAGGAAATTGAGCAGTGAGTTTGATCCAACGCCCATCTTCCTACTTGACCGCCTATTTATACATGTAAGGCCACCAACTTGTTGTTGAGACCGAAAAAAAACCTTGGCTTAAGTGACCGCAAATTGAAGAATCATGCGTCTGGGGAGATGTTCAGTACTTCGGGTGTACGTCGCTTGCCGTGAATCCGCAGGTTTCACCTGATGGTGAAGTAAATCGTCTAACACTCGTTGCGATGCGTTAGCAATCACTGTCGAGAGACTATATACTCAGCTTGAGCATCTTCACCCGCGATGAACTGTCGCATCAACACTCTAAATTGGTATAGACTGGACGCGTCTGGCGTATGCATCCGTCAACAGAGCTTTCGACCTTGCTAATGCGAGCCAAATCATTATTTTGTCTGCGAAAAAGCTCGTAGAGAAGCACATCGGGATTATTAGGGCTGTGTCGAACACTAAAGTTATCTGCCGCCAAGAAAGCCATCATGTTAATTTTTAGAACGAGTGGAGCGTATCTACTAGGTGCCGGACTGTTTGGACCGCGAAAGGTTACAAGATACAGTAGGGTTTCTACCGGGGCGTACTTTATGGCAATGGACTTTTAATCACGAACAAGATCGTTCCGCTTCGCAGCCATAAGCTGTTTGGCCATCGCTAATTGCTTCGAAGAAGCGTCCCTTCCCTTGATCCTGTACTAGCACTGATTAAGACTCGTATACTACCATCTGCCTTACTCCAAGGATTAGTATTAGTGTCAGTCGTTTTGCCAGAACTTAATAAAGCTTTCAAATATCTTGTTGTAGATGGACCTTGATTGAGGCTTATTCGTAATGCCTCCTTTGGTGAAAATCCATTGGCGTACTAATTGTAGTCACATGTGGACGAATCAAGGGCATCCTTAGAGCTTGCCAACTATATGAGTAGTGTGCATTGAAATATCTTCATCAGGCTTTTGTTCTTGCATTGCCAGGTGAGACATAGCCAGCCAGCGCTGCTTGCGGATTTGGCCTCATCGATTCCGATATCTTGGTGCTACCAAGTGAAGCTCTTTCGCTCTTTTATAGGTTTTTTTTCTCATGTTGTACACTAGTATAATTCTGAGAGCATCATCTGTGTGCCAAGGCAAATAGACTACATAAGTAGTAGTAATAGTTTTACGCGATTGCGCATGACCTGCTGCTTCTCATAAGGAGGGCGTGGCCGATGTGGAAGCGACACCTTTTAGTGCTTCTTGACAACCAAGACAAGTGGCGCTTCCATGTGAAATGCGTTGTGTATAGAATGATATTGACTTTGTGTGAAGTGCTGCGGCTATCAGACTCGAGGGAGCCATTGTACCGTCTTTCAAGAAATGTCTAAGGCCGCTGACATCCGAAAAGTAAGTTAAGCCAGAAGTTGGGGGTATGGAAGGTAAACGCGGTCGAATTTTACGCTCCAAGTGCTCGTCTTGGCGTCATGGCAAGTCGAGGCGAATGGTTTCCGACCGAAGAAAATCACTTTGCCGGACTTTTCCGATCTCATGACGAGCTCTTGTGCTAAACAATCAATAATTAAGTGTTGAGGATTACCCTCACATTGAGTGAAACCAATCCTTATCTATTGACGACGTCAAAGGATTCTTTTACGGAACAGCCACTTCAACGGTACCTAGCTGTGGGCGAGTATCAAAATTCATTGCCAACTGAGCTATTGATTTTGTCCATTACTTCCACTCGTGGAATGTGCCGAAAACTGTTGTTTTTGAATTCGCTCTCTTCATACTGGTGCCGAACAAAAGTGTTCACGTCAATCATCATGGGCTCTCCTGATTTATGGATATAGAATTTTTTTGCACAGCCGGCAAGTTTGGCAAAAGTGGACATCCTTTCGAACAAGACCACCTGATCATGGCGCCAAGTAAAGCGCTCATCTTTTTGGCGCGCCGTGACAGCTCTCCAGTTGGCCCCTTCCTCGGAGTGTATGGGAGAAGCTGAAATTCAGTAGAGCTATTGTGCCAGCGCGACCTGATCGCAAACTTCAGCCCATCATTTTCCCGAAATGACACAATTGATCGTAATCGTTCATAGAAAATTGTAGGTAATCCTTTACCCAAACGAAAAATAGTAACAAAACACCATATGTAAAACACCCATAAAAAATGTTAAGGGAATGCTGCCACCTCTACTTTTGATCCGTCAATATGGTCTTGCCGTTTCTTGCTCGTACACGCCCCTCGTCACATTGCCTGGCTCGCTGCATGAGCACGTACAAGCCTGATATCGAGGCCGTTAAAAAGCTGCGCACTGAATCGCAGGCGCCACTCAAGGACGTGCGAAACGCGTTAGTGGCCACAGAAGGCGACTTCCCAGCCGCTTTTGAGTGGCTACGCAAAAAAGGCATTGCTTCGGCCAGCAAAAAAGCCGGCCGCCACACAGCCGAAGGCCTCGTGTCAATTAGGGTGGCTAAGAGCGGCTTGGTCGCTGCCATGGTGGAAATTAACAGCGAGACTGATTTTGTGGCCATGAACGACAAGTTCCAGGCGCTTGCGAGCAAAGTGGCCGACGCGCTGACGAAAGTCCAAACGTCAGAAGTTGTGACTCAACTTTCAGCTGACCAGCTGGCGCTTGTAAAAGTGGATGACTCTACTGTGTCTGAAAAGGTGCCTGAGCTAGTAGGAATTGTCGGTGAGAACGTCGTGACCACTCGTGCGGTGCAGTTTAAGCTAAAGGAAGGCACGATCTGCAGCTACCTTCACAATGTAGCCACTCCTGGTCTTGGTCGCGCTGGTGCACTTGTAGCGCTACAGTATCCGTCCGAAGTTGCAACGGCCGAGCAGGCGGCCGGCGTGAAGGAGCTCGGCCATCGTTTAGCGATGCACATTGTGGCTGCCAAGCCGCAATTTTTATCGCGCGAGACCGTGCCAGCTGCATTGGTGGATAAGGAACGTGCGTTTCTAGCAGAACAGGCTAAAAACTCGGGCAAAGCTGCGCACGTTGTTGCAAAGATGACTGAGGGCCGCTTGAGTAAATTTTTTGGCGAGTGCACGTTGCTGGAGCAAGATCACTTTATCGAAGAAGGGAACCCGAAAGTGGGCGTTTTCATTGCAAAGCAGTCCAAGAAACTGGGCATTGAAGTGTCAGTGGCTGCTTTCGAGCGCTTTGAGATCGGTGACAGCAAAGAGGAGGCGTAACGGGACTAAACATGAGTTTAAGGATGGCTGACGCACTTAATAGAGACTTATTAGACACCATATTGCTTGGTAAAAAAATATCAACATCTCATGATTCGGCTGTCTTTATTGTTAAAACATGTGCTCTTCAAGACATAAACACTGGGTTATCCACCGTAATGACACGAGTCTCGGTCTGTAAAGCCTCACGCACCATCTTGGGCAAACCAAACAGGCCCATGTGACTCACGCCGTCGAGAAAATCGAGCGGCTTGCTAATGCGCGACTTTATGAGAGCGTTTGTTACGGCAATGTTACGCTCGCGGATTGCGTTCACAGCAGCCTCGCCGTCTCCGTCCTCTACGTTAGTAGCCATGTTGAATGCCCACACACAACCAAAAGACGGGATGTCAACGGTGTAAGGCACGACCGTGTTGAAGTTGGTCTTGAGTGTGCAGTAAATCGAAGAAAAGCACTCATCCCAATTGTACACAGCGCCAGGGCCCGACTGGGTAACTATGTAGCCACCCTTGTTGAGCTTAGTGTTGGCGTACTTGTAGAACTCCTCTGTGTACAGTACGTAGCCCGGACCAGCTTCGATTGGGTCGGCAATGTCCATGATAATGACGTCGAATGTGCCGTTGTACCGTGTGAGAAAAGCATGTGCATCAGTGTAGTGCACCTCAAGCCGTGGGTCTTCAAAGGCCCCATCAGCCCATTCAGGCATTTCCTTGCGACACATATTGCAAACCATTTCGTCAATGTCGACCATAACGACCTTTTCGACTGACTTGTACTTGAGCACTTCACGGGCCGTTGCGAACTCGCCACCGCCGCCAATGTAGACGGTTTTAGGGTTCGAGTGTGCAAGCAAGGCTGGATGGACGAGCGTTTCGTGGTAAATAGCCTCATCGCTCCTGGCTGATTGCGTTTTCCCGTCGAGCACAAGCGTCTTGCCAAATGAGTGGGTCTCGATAATTTGCATGGTCTGAAACTTGGACTTGGCCTCGAATGAGATGGTCTTAAGTGCTGTCGATAGGTACAAGTCTTCCGTCAAGGCTTCCTTATACCAGAACGACTTGGCACATGGCACAAGTTCGGTCTGCATTGTGGCGAGCGCGTCTTTCTTCTCCTCGGCCATGGTCACTGTGGCTCGAGTGCTTTGATACTAAGGTCGACCAATTTGCAGCCAACCAGTAAGAAGGGTTAGGGTCAAAGATAATTGTACTGTTGCACACGTCAATTTTCGGTAAAGGTTGGGGTGACGCCCTCCTTCTAAGCGCGGGGGCTTAATGCTCGCGCGCTTCGGGCAGGTGCTCTCGGGCATCTGCAGGTCTCTAACGAGTCTCACCCTCGACGCGACGGTCTCCAGCACCAGGCCAAACCCCCTTCCACTCCTTTAATGTGAATTCTCTAGGTTCGAAGCGCAAGAAGCACGAAACACTCTCCGAAGATCTCCGGCGCTACCGCGTCGATATCCTTGGCCTCCGAGAAACCAAGATTTACGATAGAGGTGAGCACCGCATTGATGACTTCCTTCTAACCCTAAAAAAAAACGAAGCCAAGACCGAAGTCACCGAAATCCGCCGCCACTGCAACCCGTCGGGCGCCACTCGACACGCCCGATCCCGAGAAGAAACCTGGCACCACACTAAGAAGCTCGGAACACTCTTCGGCGATATTATAGATCTATCCCGACGCAAGTCCCTGGATACCCTCGCGCTCCACCGCCTCTGGTCCGTCTGGCTCCGCCCCACGTTCATCTCACCCAAGACACGCATTCGATTGTACAACACCTACGTTCTACCGATTCTGCTGTACAACTGGGCTCTCACCAAGTCAGAGCTCCACGGCCTCGAGAGTTTCCATCGCCGCCAGCTTCGCTACGCTCTTGGCTATCGCTACCCCCGACCCATTTCGAATGCAAGACTCTACGACCTCTGTGATGAGCGGCCGCTGAGACTACGACTGACACAAGCTCGCTGGCGCCTGTTTGGCCATGTACTTCGCCGCAATCCCGACATTCCAGCTAACCTCCAGATGCGTGCCTACTTCTTCTTCACCGCAGCAAAATGGCGCGGACGTCCCCGCACCATGCTACCCTCGACACTCGACCACAATCTTGTTTCCCGTGGCTCCGGCTTTCGACCCCGGACAGCACAAGACCTCGAAGTGGTACGTACCCTTGCACAAGACCGAAAGAAATGGAAGACCCATACGACCTCGGTGCTGGATGCACTGCCCGCCGAACGAGACTCGACGTATGCGGACACCACTCTATGCCGTGGACTAGCCAGACTGAGCCTAGCACGTGCATACCTTGGCAACGCGATAACGTAATACATTACATTACATTGCACACGTCAGAGAAGCATCGCTTAGTTGTCAAAGTAGACAAGTCCTTTAGGTATAATAAATCCAGATCTAAGTGTACAAGCACAACGATTCGGATTATCAAGCAACTCTATGGCATATACGAGTAAAATGAACAAATATCATTCAAACTCAAAAAAGACGGCAATCCCCTAAGTAGATTTCTTTGGCCAATCCCCTGACTTTTTGACGTTGATACGCAGGGAGACATATACAAAATTATAAATGTAGGTCTTTCATTTCTGTAAAGCATAATATCCTCTTTGTGGTGTTTGCTGTCAGGCTTTTTTTGTTGAAGGGTGACCAATTTCAAAGATGTTGAGGTAAAAGCACGACAATATAGTGCAGCGTAAAGAGTTGTGCTTTAGCTATATGATTAATAGAATCCGGAACTTATTTGTCGCCATTGAGAGGGGTTGGGAGTTCTAGAGCCACCTGCTTGGAATATTTTTCGGAGCCCTTCATTTTTGACGAGGCTACAATAGATTCAAGGCAAGCGTAAATATTACCATTGTCGCGATGCTTGCAATGGCCTGATAAAATCTTGTACAAGTTTACTCGATGTAATAGCATGTAAGCAATACGAAGTAGTTGCAGTGCTTCCTTCTATATGTTTAACATATGCCGATCAGCTGACGATGCGCAAGCAATGCTCGGAAGAGGTGGATGGTCACTTACCTCAACACATGAACCGACGCTAAAGACGTCGAGACCAAGTAGAAGACCAGTTCCGAAGTCGCACTCGTCGCATGCAATCGTAGCCCGGGTCATCAGCTCGCTAAGTCTCTTGCGCTCTGCTGAATTTTTGCCTGCGTCGTCCTTCTTTAATCGATGCAACAGATCTGCAAGATCTTTTCCATTCGTAGGCAGCTCGCGATACCCAGTATTATTTTCAATGTCAACTGGGACCACGATGCCGAGTTGATGCAGTGATGAAGCGACGTATTCCTTCGATCGCTTACTTCGAAGAGAAGATACTGACCGTGTTTGAGACAGCGATGTCCCTTCGCGATGTTCTTTGATCTTCTGAAGCAAATTGGCAGCCTCGTAGTCTTTAAAAGATGAACGGCATATCTGCAGCCTGGATTCCAGCACATCGAACAGATTTTTTCCAGCAATATCAAATTTGCACTCGCCACTGCTCTCTGCGCACACAATGTACTCTGGAACTTGGTCAGGAGCATCCCTACATTTATCAGAAGAAATTAGTTGATCAACTATTCACCACAATTAAAAGCATAATTAAGCAACCTAAAGTAACCCCAATGTCGACCGACATCACTGTCAGTATCCAATACAATAGCTGCCACCTCCGGCGGGTCAAAGAAGAAACGTCCATGTAGGTACAAAGGCTTGACCACCGTCACCTCCTTCTCATTCGCAGCTGCCAGCAAGTCAAATGGACCAATCAAGCGAAGTCCCAATGTGTCCACAAAGGCCTCTGCAACTTATTAATTCAGATTGGCCGTATTACGTGCACTCTTACTACTACTTACCACAGGGACTCTTTGGTCGTAGCTCCAACGCCAGCTCGAAGACGCCATACAAGTCCGATGGCGCCTTAAGAAAAAAGTTGGATTCAAAAAATTCATTCCATGCAGACCGAAGTTCTGATGTGAGCAGTCTTTGAGCGGGTAGACTTTTATCATCACTCCGCTTTTGTCGCTTGAGCGTGGCATTCTCGCGATGACTTCTGCGGCGCATGATATTATAAATTAGGCTTTAGCTACTCAACGCGCAATTTTACATTATTGGTCCAGTGTAGTAGCAAAATGCAAAATCAAGTACATAGTTTTTTTTGGACTAGTAGCAAAAAAAAGGTACACCGAATGAATTTGAATGTTTGATGGATAGCCTGAATGTGCTAAATTTACTCGGGCTCAAATTAATATAGATGCAATTTCAGTCCGCAGTGTTTGAGTACGCGTAGGCATATAAACAGTATAACGTTATCAGGCCGGAAATCTTCATTGCTCCGAAGCACAGAACGCCAAAGACCACAACTACGTGAGCACTAAGATCGTCCAAGCCACAGCAAAACTTAAATTCAATCATAACATCAAAAAGTGGTTGACTTTTTCGCTGATCGAGAGGTCGTGGTTTGATCCTCGCAAGGCAAATTTGTAACAGAACAGCCGCAAAACAACTCACTACTTGATACAAAAGCTAAACTAACCACGCCGCGCAGCTATAAGCCGAACATGATTGACTTTAATCTTGTGATACCAGTTTACGCTAAATAATTTTGACTCGGAGCTGAAAAGATAAATACCTCTAATTGTAACTCATATATTTGCGCCAGTCATCGCTATATATTTTGATGCTCTTAAACGAGTTCAAGAGGTATGAAATACCGAAGAGAATCGAAAGATAGTTTATTGCGAGTAAATTTATTATTCGTAATTATCGATACCTGTCGCGAAAGAGATTGTGGCGCTGCTTTGCACCGTGTCCAGCCGAGTACTCCATATATTTGGTGCCATCTGCGCCGGAAAGAGCTCCGAGCGATGCCAATTTCTTCTTCTTGCGGCCATTGCCTGAAAGTTCAAGACGCGACAAATCTTCGTCGTCTCGAATAGCAGCATTCTCATCTTTGGCAGCGCTTTCAACATCAGCACTTAGTACCTCATTTAACAAAGCCCTTTGGTCCTCTTTTCGTGTGAAGACGCCATTGAAAGAACCCGGCTCAAAGAGTTCCGTGACGACCTTGAACGTGTACCCTTGATCCACGAGATACTGTTGGCGCTTGTTGGAGTAAAACATTTCGTGCGTATCCGTAGATATGAGCGTGTAGAAGAAGGCATTGAACCCGCCCGTAGCATTAGCCTTGGGGCGTAGAATACGACCAAGACGCTGCGCTTCTTGTCGTCGTGAACCAAAGTGTGACGACACTTGAATAATCACATTAGCCTCCGGCAAATCAATTGACGTGTCACCAACCTTTGAAATACAAATGACGTTGACCAGGGGTGAGCTTCGAAACGATTGCAGCAAGCGCATGCGCTCGCGCTCTCCGGTACCGCCGTAGATGTAACCCTTGTTGAGCTTCGTCGCGTAAAGACGGAGAGCAAAGACGTCGTCTGAGAAGAGCAGGATTTTATCACCCCGCTCCTCGTGGTACTGAATAAGAAATTCAGCAGCAGTAAACTTGTTTGGATTAGCCACATAGAGTAATGCACGCTTTCGAGCGCTTTTACTCTCGCGCAGATATTCACGATAAAATTCGCCGGCCATAGGACACCAAACTTCAACGCACGAGACATTTGCGAGAAATCCGCTCTGAGTCAAATCCATCCAATTGGCCTCATACAACTTTGGGCCAATCAAGAAGTTCAAATCGCCAATCAAATCATCCTCACGCACCAAAGTAGCAGTTAAACCAAGTTTGCAATGGCACGCGATGGAGCCAATGACTTTGCGAAACATCTTGGCGGGCACAACGTGAACTTCATCCAGCAGAATGCATCCCCACTCGCGTCCTTGGATAAGCTGCATGACTTCCTCCGACGCACGAGCTCGGCGTCCTCCGAATGCGACCATTGTGTATGTAGTCACAATTACACCTGATTCGGGGTCGATAAAGTCTTTCGCCACAGAAGTAAAGCGAGCAATCTTTTTCTCTGGAATGTTCGTCCACATTTTAAATTGCGCCGTCCATTGTTCCACAGACACTGCAGACGTACATAGGCACAAACACGACTTTTTGATCGTCGATGCCGCCGTCACACCTGTCAGCGTCTTGCCTGCACCACACGGCAACACAATAATACCCGATCGAGCCCGGCCATTGCCAAACATCTTACTCAACGACTTTTCTTGGTACTCTCGAATACGTGTGGTGGGCTTGAGATCCATTTCTAAATCAGGTATCGTTTTATCATTTCGAAAGTCGTACTCCTCCATGAGTGGGTAGTCGAGATCCAGACACGCGCGTTTGACTTGTTCAACCATTGATTTGCGAATTTTGAATGACACTGTACGCACGGTCTTTTGCTGATCACTTGATGCTTTGCCCGGGTGGTTCTCGTCCGCCACGTTATAGTCTTCGTTCAACAGCTTTTGGTACTGCAGATTCGCCTGGTCTTCTGCCGATACTTCCTTTTGTATAAACCCACTCGCATCTTCAGTTCTTGCTCCACCAGAAGCAACGGCTGGCGTAGCGTCAATTGAAGCGTTGGCAGTGATAGTCCCCGTCGTCTCTTTTACACGTGCAGCTCGAATGTGTTCATGCTCTAGCAATTTACGTAATACTTCTGGATACAAACTTTCGACGTAAAACTCATTATGATGCAGCACGAGCTTGGCCTTGCCGTAACTTAGTGTACAGTCCTTGATAAAGGCCACAATGCCCTCAGGTAGACGGTTCTTCGACAGTCTCTCTAGCACCTTGAGAATGCTCTCAGTCTCAATAGCTACAGACACGGCTGCGTAGAGAGAATAAGGTGTGAGTTTATACTCGTGAATAAATTCCGGACGAGACACTGGTTCGGAAATTGCCACAAGAAAGTCGTAGGCCTGTTTGTAGATGGGAGAAAAGGCCTCTAAGAAGATACGGCCATTCGGACAGACCCAAACGGGACGAGCTTCGTGGTCGGATTTCATATCAAGCGTCGAAAAGTCATAGTAGCCAGATATTTCTCCATCTCCACTTGTGGTCTGCGCCACCTCATTTAACTTTTGCAAACGGTTTTGGATGCGGCGCGATAGATTGCTCGAGGCGCCAACACTGTCGACCGACTGCTGCACTCCACCAGTCGCTTCTTCGCTTTCCATGTACTCGAGAAGATCTTCACCTACCGATCCGCCATAGTCCTCGGCCAGCGACTTGCGCTTTTGTCGCTGCTTCTGCACGGCCTTGCTACTACTACTCATTCCTCACAGCACGACGAAAGAACTACTGATTAGCCAAGAATTATCTCTTATCTGTAATTTTAGTTGTTTTATTTTGCGAGCGATGATAACCGATTTTTAGAGGTGGGCTTTTTCATGCCGACGGCTTGCTATACAAGGCCCAAGTCAGGTTTAAAAACAATCATGCTGGTCGAGACACTGCGTCGCCGGCGATCGCTGTCGCTCATGACGTTTAATCTCCTCGCACCCTGCTACTTTCGACATGGTGGACAATTGGAAAGTAGTGATGCAACGTCGTTTCTTTCTCGCGCCCAGGCCGCCATTTGTGCCATCAAACGCGAACAATGCGACGTCATTTGTTTGCAAGAATTTTGGTTTGATCGCGCGTACCAACGCGCCTTCTACCACGCGTTTCATCACACACATCATGTACACACAGTCAAGCGACCAGGTGCTAAACAGGACGGACTCGCTGCCTTTGTGGACAAGCGCAAGCTGGAGGTGCACTATGCAGAAAGTGTGGATCTTGTTGAGGAAGCGGGCGATCGCGTGGCGTTGCTGCTTCATGTGGCCACTAAATGGAATCGCGAGACAGCGCCACTGGATCAACGCTCGTTTTTGGTTGTAAATTCGCATTTGACGTTCCCACATGGGGACATGTACGCGAGTCTGCGTCTCAACGAGATCAATCGCGTGCTGTTGGCAGTGCGCAAGTACGTGGCGCGTAAAGAATTGCTCAACGTACCCGTGCTGCTCTGTGGGGACTTTAATGACTATAACGATCCCGTGTATAGACTCGTGACAAGACACAAATTTTCTAGTATCTTTGCTCGCTTGCATGGGCGAGAGGCGCGAATAACTCACTGCAATCACAACAATAGGGAGGTAAGTGTGGACTTTATCTTCGGCTCTAGGTTAGACAATGGCCAAGTGATTACAGACGATGGCAGTTTACGTGAGAAGCCGACACTGCAGCTTCAACCCGTTGACTGCCACCTCGTGCCACGTCAACTACCGGACGTTGCACGCTTAAAGCGCCCACATTTTGGGCACGACTGGCGCACTGTACAGTCGCCTGCATTATTAAAAGAAGAAAAGGATCTTGTCGATTATTGGCGAATGGTGTCCGACCATAGGCCGCTCGTGGCCAGGTTCGACGTGCTAGATGACAAGCGATTAAAAATTGCGTCACGGCCATGAGACTTCGCTGCACTTTGTGTGGGTTGTGGTAAGTTTTACCCATGCAAATTTTTTCGTCGAGTTAAATATTTCAAATCGGTAAGCTTAGTTTAATTTCGCTTGTCGTCCATTGTATTAATAGCACCATCCACTTTGCGCATTTGCTACTTACTTCGAGGGTATACTATTTCGATTTGCATACAAAGGTTACAGAGTCCATCATTGGTACACCAGATGAACAAATGAATCAGTCTTCAAACTGCATTTCTATTGCACACGTCGATCCCCTTAAGACGTAAGATTATAAACAGCCGTTCACGAAAGATCGTATGTGCCTCCTGTTCATATTGTTATGTGACCCCATCACACCGAGCACTTGTAGTCAATCCTACACCCAAACAAGTAGATTGACTTCTTAAGCTTCCGCAAAGGTTTCGGGATAGTTGCAACCACTTTACCGCATCTTTCGGACGTGCAGTTTCTTCTGCTCGAAAGACTGGCTTGAGAAGGCGACTACATTGAAACATTTACATAGGCCAAGGACAATGGCTTTGAATTTCAAAAGCAAAGTCTAGGCTTGAGGACACAATGAGCACAAGCTTAGGTTGTTTCGACGGTAGCGCCTATGTGGGGTTATTATTCGAATCAGCTATTTACAGAGGAAAGAGAAAGCAGAAGCTTCTATTCTGGGTGAAGAAGGTACTTGAGCGACCTTGTCATTATATGATCGGGTGCGCTTGGCGTTTGCACTCTTTTACCTTTGGATCCGGGCCAAAAGCTGGACACTGACTTGTAAAGCAGCTTCGCCGAAGCGTTTTGTGTTCTAACAGCAAACTGAACTTCGCCAGCGCGAGCACACAAGCGAGAAAAAGGAAATTATGCTCAGGAGAAAAAACTTGAAAACCCACACTATTGGGACACCACTCCTCGAACAAGCAGTGATAACTATGTAGAACGTATTGGTAAACTAATCTTTTTAAATGCAGGCTGTGACCATGACAGAGGCAATACAAGACTGAGCCTCAAAAAGAGTACAGTTACAGACAGGGTAGCCCCTCCGGGACAGCAAAAATGGGCTGCCCCTTGTCGTATATGAACCATCGTAGTGGTGTCCGTAGATCTGCTATTTAAGTCCAATTCCAGTTGACTTATTGGTTCGAATGCTGCCAGTTAAAAGAATGCTCGCTGCTAGGCTGCAAAGAAGCAGAAGACATGATCGATGTACGTCCAGATAAAGGCATGTGAAGTAAATCTGAAAGGATCACTGGCAGAAGTCGTTCCCTCAGTTCTGAAGAAAGGCTGAATACCGGCAGAGATATTTCACTCTACTGGAAAAGCGAATTCTTTGAATGACTTTCTAGAGCGCTGAAACACTGTACGACCATAGAAACGTCTATTTTATTGCTCTAAAAGTGCATAGACGCAATAGAGCTGCAACTAGGCGTAAAAACGCTTTTGAAGCGCTGATTTGTGAGCAGCTACAGATACATTCTTTCTATCATCATAGACGTGCACAAAAGAATTAGAGCCACAACCTAGCGCACATTCACTCTTTGAAGCGCTGATATGCTGTAAAGCCACAAATAAGCCATTCGTATCGTTCGAGACGTGCGCAGGCGCAATAGCGCCACGACTAAGCATACAATCAAGCGCCAAGACATTGTATGACCAAGGTTACGTCTTTTCTATCAAGCTTGACGTGTGCAGACGCAAAAGAGTCACAACCAAGCGTATATTGGCTCGTTTGACGCGCTGAGATGCTATACGACCACAGATTCATCTTTTTAATATAGCAAGACATGCACAGACGTAATAGAGCCACGACCAAGCGTATAAATCTTTTCTTAAAGCGTTACTGCCACAGATACGTCCTTTCGATTATCGTAGACGTTTACAGATGCAATAAGGCTACAACTAAGCGCATAATAGATTTAAAGTGCTCGTATAATGTACGGTCACAGATACGTCCTTTAAATCTACTTGACGTGCACAGACGCAATAGCACCACAACTAAGCTTATAGTAATCCTTTCGAGCCGCTAAAAGCTGTACGGTCTCAGAGATGTCCTTTTTATAAGTCTAGATGTGCGCAGGCGCAATAGAGCCAAAACTAATCGTGTAAGCACTCTCTGAAACGTTGACACACCGTAGAATCACAAAGACGTTCTATCTATTATATAAACGTACGCTGTCGCAATAGAGGCACAGCAACGCGTAAAACCTTTTTGAAGCGCTGATATGCTGTATGACCACAGATACGTCCATCCTATCATTCTAGACGTGTACACACGCAATAGAGCCGCAACTTTTCGTATGATTTTTCTTTTAGAGCAATGAGACGATGTGCAGCTACTATCATTTAGATGTGAATATTCGCCATAGAGCCACAACCAAGCGTATGATCACTCTGTGAAGCGCTTATCATCGCTTCAAAGAGTGAATATAAGCTAAGTAGTGACTCTATTGCGTCTGTGCATGCTCAATTTGATTAAAAGGACGATTCTATGGTCGTACAGCTTATCCGCGCTTCAGAGAGTAATTACATGCTTAGTTGTGGCTTTTTGCGTCTGTGTACGTTCAGAATTATAGAAAATTCGTGTCTGTGGTCGTGCATCATCTCAGCGCGTCAAAAGAAATATATCAAGCTTAGCCGCGGCTCTGTAAGGTCCGTTCATGCCTAGTAGACTAAAAAGGACGTGTATGTGGTCGTACAACATATCATCGCTCCAAACGAGTAATAACGCGCTTAGTTTTAACTCTGTCGCGTCTATAATGGTAAAAAGAACGTATCTGTGGTCCTACAACCTCAGCAGCGTGTGGCCACGGATGCGTCAATTTGACCTATCCAGACATGCACAGACGCAACAGAGAAACAATTAAGCGTATAACCCTATGAAGCACTGAGAGAATGCACGGCCTCATATACGTCTTTTTTCCATTCTAGACATGCACAGACGTGATGAAATCAAAGTTAAGCTTTGAAGCACTCTTTTGAAGCGCTGAGATGGTGATTGGCTGCGATAACGTCCTTTCTATCATTCAAGACGTGTCAGACGCAATAGAGCCACAGTTAAGCGTATCATAACTCGTTTGAAGCGCTGAAACAATGTACGGTCATACATACGTTCTTTTGATCTCTATAGACATGCACAGATGCATTCGGGCTGCACCTAAGCCTATATTGACGGTTCTGGAGCGCTGAGATGATTTACGACCACAGGTACGTCTTTTCAGTCACTATCAACGTGCACAGGCGCAAAAGAGCCACAAGTAAGCGTAAAAGCACTATTTAAAGCTGTAGGACAGAAGATACTTCCTATCCATCATTGTAAATGTGCACAGACGCACTACAATTGACCTAAGCCTATATAGACTCTTTGAAGAACTGAGATGATGTACTTCCAGAATACGTCCTTTCTGTTATTCTAGACGTGCCCACACGCAACAGCGCCGCAATTAATCGTTTGATAACTTTTTTGAGTGCTGAGATAAAGTACGGCCTCATATACGTCATTTCAATATGCATAGACGCGTAAGAGTCGCAATTTACGGTATAATGACTCTTTTGGAGGGCTGGGACGACGTACGGCCACAAATACATTCTTTCTATTATACTAGACGTACCCGAAACGAAGCGTATAATCACTCTTGGAAGAACCGAGACGCTGAGGGACCGAGAAAACGTTCTTTCTATCATTCTAGACGTGCACAGACGCAATAGAGTCAAGACAACACGTTTAAACACTCTTTTGAAGCGCTGGTATGTGGTGCGACCTCTATATGTCCTTTCTTCTTTTAGACGTGCGAAGACGCAATAGCACCGCAACCAAGCGTACACTAACTTTTGTGAAGTTCTGAGACAATGTACGGCCACGTATACGTCTTGTCATTTTATCTAGACATGCACAGACGCATTAGAGTCCCAACTTACCTGATAATGACTCTTTTGGAGAGCTGCGATGTCGTACGACCACAGATTCATCCTTTCGATTATACTAGACGTGCCCACAATAGAGACAAAAGGAAGCTTAAATAACCCATGGAAGCACCGAGACGCTGAAGGACCGAGGGTACGTCCTTTTCTATCACTTTAGACGTTCAAAGACGCAAAAGAGTCACGACAATGTGTATAAACACTTTTTGGAGTGCTAGTATGTCGACAATCACAGATACATCCGTTCTATCATTTTAGACGTGCATAGACGCAATAGCGCCGCTTTCAAGCTTTTTGACGTTTTGAAACATTGTACAGCCACATATACGTCTTTTCAATCTATCTAGACTTGTACAGAAATATAAAAGTCGCAACTTAAGCTATAATGACTCTTTTGAGGGCTGGGATACCGTACGACCACAGATACATCCTTTCTTTCATACTAGACGTGCCCAGGGGCAATAGAGCCAGAACGAAGCAAAAAGTCACTCTTGGAAGCACCTAGATAACGTTCCTTCTATTATTCTAGACGTCACGCCAAAACGTATTAATACTCATTTGAAGCGCTGGTATGCGATGTGATGGAAAGGACGGAATAGCGCCGCAACCGAGCGTACAATAACTCTTTTGAGGTACCGAGAAAACTTACGGCTGCACGTACGTCCTTTTGGTCTATCTAGATCTGCACAGACGCATTAGATCTGCAACTTACGCTCTAACGGCGTTTTTGGAGGGCTGGGATGACGTAAGACTACAGATGCACCCTTTCTTTCAGACTAAACGTGCCCAGGGGCAAAAGAGCCAAAACGAAGCGTATAGTCACTCTTGGAAGCACCCGAGACACTGAAGGACCGAGGATACGTCCTTTCTATCATTTTAGACGTGCAAAGACGAAATAAATTCACGTTAACACTCTTTGAAAGCTCTGGTATGTAGTGCAACCACACACTAGTCCTTTCTATCATTTTACACGTGCATAGACGCAATAGCGCCGCTTCCAAGCGTACAACAACTCTTTTGTAGTTATGAAACAATGTACAGCCAGGAATTCGTCCTTTCAATCCATCTAGAATTGCACAGACGCATTAGATTCGCAACTTAGCCGATAATGACTCTTTTGGAGAGCTGGGATGACGTACAACCACAATTACATCCTTTCTCGATCATACTAGACGTGCCCAGGGGCAATAAAGCCAAAAACAAGCGTATAATCACTCGTGGAAGCACCGAGACGTTAAAGGACCGAGATATTCGAAGCCTTCATTGGCGTGCTACATTTGCGCTTGCACCTGAGCTTGTATATGAGCTTGATATTGATGCTGCTGTTGTATAAGATGCACAAGCAGCTGCTACATGGACATTGTGTCGGGTCCAGCAGTTGCAGACGGAGTTGATGTCGCTGGGGCCGGTTCTTCCGCTTGACTATTCGCGTTAGCCCCACTTGATGATGCTTGCGCTCGAGTACTTGAGCGTGTTGCAGAGCGTGAGGATCCGGTGTCACTCCTAACACTCACTCTACTCTGCTGACGAGGTCTAGGGTTTGAGAATAGGCGCTCAGCTGCACGACTTCTTCTTTGAGTCATGTCAGCTGGACTTCTCTAGCGCACTGTACTAATCTACCATTCGAGCCACATCGAACTGTACATTCATTCTTTTTAGACACTGAGATACTGTAGAGACAAAATACCGTCCTTCCTATCCTTCTAGACGGCCACAGATGCAATAGAGCCCCAAATAAGCGTATATTTCTTTTTGAAGCGTTGGGATGCTTAACGGCCCAAGCTCTGTCCTTTCTGTCTTTCTAGACGTTCATCGATGCGATAGAGCAACAACTAAGCGTGCATTTCTTTTTTAGAAGCGCTAACATGCTGTACGGTCACATATACGTCCTGGCTATCTTCCTAGACACCCACAGATGCAATCGAGCCACAACCTGTTATATATTCATTCTTTCAAGACGCTGAGATGCTGTAAGGACAAAAATCCGTCCTTTTTATCCTTTTAAACGTCCACAGATACAAGAAAGCCCCAACTAAGCGTATATTTCTTCTTCAAACGCGCTGGGACGCTGTACGACCCAAGCTCTGTCCTTTCTGTCTTTCTAGACGTTCATAGATACGATAGAGCAACCAACAAGCGTGCATTTATATATTAAAAGCGCTTACATGCTGTGCGGCCAAAGATACGGCCCGTCTATCTTTCTACACGCCCACAGATGCATTCGAGCCACAACTTATGTAAATTAATTCTTCCAAGTCGCTGAGATGCTGTACGGACAAAAACCTGTTCTTTTCCTCTTTCTAGGCATCCACAGATGCGATAGAGCCACAACTAAATACATATATGTTGACTCTCTTGAGGTGATGACAGAGCAACAACTAAACGTGCGTTTCTTCTTTAGAAGTGCTTACATCCCGTGCGGCCACAGATACGTCTTGTCTATCTTTTTAGACACCCACTTATGCATTCGAGCCACAACTAATTGTATATTTATTCTTTCAAGACACTGAGATGCTTTACGGACATAAACCCGTCCTTTCTATCCTTCTAGACGTTCACAGATGAAAAAGAGCCACATAAAAAGTATGATGACTCTCTAGAAGAAGTGAAACGCTGTTCGGCCCAAGATCTGTCCTTTCTGTTTTTTAAGACGTCCACAGATGCGACAGAGCTACAACTAAGCGTGCATATACTCTATTATAGCGTTAACATGCTGTGCGGCCACAGATACGTCTTGTCTATCTTTCTAGACACCCACAGTATGACGACTCCTAAGAAGTGCTGAGATGCTGTACGGCCAGAGATCTGTTCTTTCTGTCTTCAAGACGTTCATAGATGCGATAGAGCAACAACTAAGCGTGCATTTATTCTTTAGAAGCGCTGACATGCTGTGCGGCCACAGATACGTCTTGTCTATCTTTCTAGACACCCATATATGCAATCGAGCCACAAGTAGCTGTGTATTTAATCTTCCAAGTCGCTAAGATGTTGTAGAAAAAAAAGTCCTTTCTCTCTTTCTAGGCGTCCACACATGCAATAGAGCCACAATTAAAAGTATGACGACTCTTTTTAAAAGCACGACGTGCAAAGATGCATTACAGACACAACAAAGCGTATACTCACCTTCTTTGAGGGCTTAGACGCTGTACGACATGAGCTACGTCCTTTCGATCTATTAAGACGTTCACAGATGCAACAGGGTCACAACTAAGCGCAAAATCAATCCATTTAAGCGCTGAGACGCTGAACGTCAGGAGATACTTATTATCTATCCGCTTAGACGTGCAAAGCCGCAATAGGGCCACAACTCAGCTTGTAATCACATTTCAAAAGTGCTTAAATGATGTGCGACGACAGATACGACCTTACTATCTCTCAAGACGTGTACAGATGCATTAGAGACAGACCAAAGTGTATACATACCCTCTTAAAGCGCTAAGACGTTGTACAACTATAGCTACGTACTTTTTATCTATCTAGACGTTCACAGACGCAATAGGGTCACAACTAAGCGCATATTCAATTCATTTAAGCGCTGAGACGCTTAACATCAGCAGATACGTCCTTTCATTCCTCTTAGACGCGCACAGATACAATAGGGACACACTATGACTTTCGTTAAATGCTCAGATGACGTGCGACGACAGAAACGTTCTCTCTATCTCTAAGATGTGCACGGATGCATTAGAGACACAACAAAGCGAATATTCACCCTCTTTAAGGGCTGAGACGCTGTTTGACCATAGCTACGTCCTCTCGCTCTATCAAGACGTTTAGAGACGCAACAGGGTCACAACTAAGCGCATATCCAATTCATTTGAGCGCTGAGACGCTATATATCAGCAGAAACGTCCTTTCTATCCTCTTAGACGTGCACAGACGCAATAGGGCCACAACGAAGCATCAAACCACTTTTTTCAAGTGCCCAGATGATGTGGGACGACAAATACGTCCTATCTATCTCTTTAGACGTGCACAGATGCATTAGAGACACATCAAAGTGTATACTTACCCTCTTTAAGCGCTGAAACGAGCTACGACCATAGCTACGTTCTTTTGATCTATCTAGACGTTCACAGATGCAATAGGGTCACAAGACAGCGCATGTCCAATTCATTTAAGCGCTAAGCCGCTATACGTCAGCAGAAACGTCCTTTCTATCCTCTTTGACGTGCACAGACGCAATAGGGCCACAACGAAGCATGAAACAGCTTTTCTAAAGTGCCCAGATGATGTGGGACGACAAATACGTCCTTTCTATCTTTTTAGACATGTACAGATGCATTAAAGACACAACAAAGAGTATATTCACCTTCTTTAAGCGCTGAGACGCTGTACGACCATAGCTACGTTCTTTCGATCTATCTAGACGTTCACAGACGCAATAGCGTCACATGAAAGCGCAAATTCAATTCATTTGAGCGTTAAGACGCTGTACGTCAGCAGATACGTCCTTTCTATTCTCTTAGATGGTCACAGACGCAAAAGGGCCACAACTCAGCATCAAACCACTTTTCTTAAGTGCTTAGATGATGTGGGACGACCGATACGTTCTTTCTATCTCTTATAATGTACAGCTGAATTAGAGACTCAACTAAGAGTATATTCACCTTCTTTAAGCGCTGAGACGCTGTACGACGATAGCTACGCTCTTTTGATCTATCTAGACGTTCACAGACGCAACAGGGTCACAAGAAAGCGCAAAATCAATTCAACTAAGCGTTAAGACGCTGTACGTCAGCAGATACGTCCTTTCTATCCTCTTAGACGTGCACAGACGCAATAGGGCCACAACGAAGCATGAAAGCACTTTTCTAAAGTAATCAGATGATGTGGGACGACAGATACGTTCTTTCTATTTCTTGAGACGTGCACAGATGCATTAGAGACACAACAAAGCGTATACTTACCCTCTTTACAGGCTTAGACGCTGTTCGACCATACCTACGTTCTTTCGATCTATCTAGACGTTCACACACGAAATAGCGTCAAAACTAAGCGCATAATCAATTCATTTGAGCGCTAAGACGCTGTACGTTAGCAGATGCGTCTTTTCTGTCCTCTTAGATGTGAACAGACGAAATAGGGCCACAACTCAGCATCAAACCACTTTTCTAAAGTGCTCAGATGATGTGGGACGACAAATACGTCCTTCCTAACTCTTAAGACAAATAAAGATGCATTAGAGACACAACAAAGAGTATATTCACCTTCTTTAAGCGCTGAGACGCTGTACGACCATAGCTACGTTCTTTCGATCTATCTAGACGTTCATACACGCAATAACGTCAAAACTAAGCGCAAATTCAATTCATTTAAGCGTTAAGACGCTGTTCGTCAGAAAATACGTCCTTTCTATCCTCTTAGACGTGCACAGACGCAAAGGGGCCACAACGAAGCATCAAGCCACTTTTCTAAAGTGCCCGGATGATGTGAGACGACAAATACGTCCTTTCTATCTATTTAGACACACACAGATGCATTAGAGACACACAAAAGAGTATACTCACCCTCATAAGCGCTGAGAAGATGTACGAACATAGCTACGTTCTTTCGATCTATCTAGACGTTCACAGACGCAATAGCGCCAAAACTAAGCGCATATTCAATTCATTTGAGCGCTAAGACGCTGTACGTCAGCAGATACCTCTTTTCTGTCCTCTTAGACGTGAACATACGCAATAGGGCCACAACCAAGCATGAAACAGCTTTTCTAAGGTGCCCAGATGATGTGGGACGACAAATACGTCCTCTCTATCTCTTTAGACGTGCACAGATGCATTCGAGACACACCAAAGTGTATACTTACCCTCTTTAAGTGCTGAGACGATGTACGATCATAGCTACGCTCTTTCGATCTATCTAGACATTCACAGACGCAACAGGGTCACAAGAAAGCGCAAAATCAATTCAACTAAGCGTTAAGACGCTGTACGTCAGCAGATACGTCTTTTCTAACCACTTAGACGTGCACAGACGCAATAGGGCCACAACGAAACATGAAACCACTTTTCTTAAGTAATCAGATGATGTGGGACGACAGATACGTCCTTTCTATTTCTTGAGACGTGCACAGATGCATTAGAGACACAACAAAGAGTATACTTACCCTCTTTAAAGGCTTAAACGCTGTTCGACCAAACCTACGTTCTTTCGATCTATCTAGACGTTCACACACGAAAAAGCGTCAAAACTAAGCGCATATTAAATTCATATAAGCGTTAAGACGCTGTACCTCAGCAGATACGTCTTTTCTATCCTCTTAGACGTGAACAGACGCAATAGGGCCACTCGAAGCATGAAACAGCTTTTCTAAAGTGCCCAGATGATGTGGGACGACGAATACGTCCTTCCTATCTCTTCAGACGTGCACAGATGCAATAGAGACACACTAAAGTGTATACTTACCCTCTTTAAGTGTTGAGACGATAAACGACCATAGCTACGCTCTTTCGATCTATCTAGACATTCACAGACGCAACAGGGTCACAAGGAAGCGCAAAATCAATTCATTTAAGCGCTTAGACGCTGTACGTCAGCAGATACGTCTATTCTATCCTCTTAGACGTGCACAGACGCAATAGGGCCACAACGAAGCATAAAAGCACTTTTCTAAAGTAATCAGATGATGTGGGACGACAGATACGTCCTTTCTATTTCTTGAGACGTGCACAGATGCATTAGAGACACAACAAAGCGTATACTTACCCTCTTTAAAGGCTTAGACGCTGTTCGACCATACCTACGTTCTTTCGATCTATCTAGACGTTCACACACGAAATAGCGTCAAAACTAAGCGCATATTCTTTATTTGAGCGCTAAGACGCTGTACGTCAGCAGAAACGTCCTTTCTATACTCTTAGACGTGCACAGACGCAATAGGGTCACAACTAAGCATCAAACCACTTTTCTAAAGTGATCAGATGATGTGGGACGACCGATACGTCCTTTCTATCTTTTAAGACGTGCACAGATGCATTAGAGACACACCAAAGAGTATATTCACATTCCTTAAGTGCTGAGACGATGTACGACCATAGCTACGTTTGTTCGATCTATCTAGACATTCACAGACGCAATAGGGTCACAAAAAAGCGCAAATTCAATTCATTTAAGCTTTAAGACGCTGTACGTCAGCAGATACGTCCTTTCTATCCTCTTAGACGTGCGCAGACGCAATAGGGCCACAACGAAGCATGAAACCACTTTTCAAAGTGATCAGATGCTGTAGGACGACAGATACGTCCTTTCTATCTCTCAAGATGTGCACAGATGCATTAAAGACACATTAAAGTGTATACTTACCCTTTTAAAGCGCTGAGACGATGTGCGACTATAGCTTCGTTCTTTCGATCTATCTAGACGTTCACAGACGCAATAGCGTCAGAACAAAGCGCATATTCAATTCATTTAAGCGCTAAGACGCTGTACGTCAGCGGGTACGTCCTTTCTATCCTCTTAGATGTGCACAGACGCAATAGGACCACAACTAAGCATGTAATCACTTTTCTAAAGCGATAAGATGATGTTCGACGACAGATACGTCCTTTCTATCTCTTAAGACGTGCACAGATGCATTAGAGACACACCAAAGTGTATACTCACCCTCTTTAAGTGCTGAGACAATGTACAACCATAGCTACGCTCTTTCGATCTATCTAGACATTCACAGACGCAATAGGCTCACAAGAAAACGCATATTCAATTCATTTAAGCTTTAAGACGCTGTACGTCAGCAGATACGTCCTTTCTATCCTCTTAGACGTGCACAGACGCAATAGGGCCACAACGAAGCATAAAGGCACTTTTCTAAAGTAATCAGATGATGTGGGACGACAGATACGTTCTTTCTATTTCTTGAGACGTGCACAGATGCATTAGAGACACAACAAAGCGTATACTTACCCTCTTTACAGGCTTAGACGCTGTTCGACCATACCTACGTTCTTTCGATCTATCTAGACGTTCACACACAAAATAGCGTCAAAACTAAGCGCATATTAAATTCATTTAAGCGTTAAGACGCTGTACGTCAGCAGATACGTCCTTTCTATCCTCTTAGACGTGCCAAACGCAATAGGGCCACAACGAAGCATGAAACAGCTTTTCTAAAGTGCCCAAATGATGTGGGACGAAAAATGCGTCCTTTCTATTTCTTGAGACGTGCACAGATGCAGTGGAGACACACCAAAATGTGTACTCACCCTCTTTAAGTGCTGAGACAATGTACGACCATAGCTACGTTCTTTCGATCTATCTAGACATTCACAGACGCAATAGGTCACAAGAAAACGCGTATTCAATTCATCTAAGCGTTTAGACGCTGTACGTCAGCAGATACGTCCTTTCTATCCTCTTAGACGTGCACAGATTCAATAGGGCCACAACGAAGCATGAAACCACTTTTCAAAGTGATCAGATTATGTGGGACGACAGATACGTCCTTTCTATTTCTTGAGACGTGCACAGATGCGTTAGAGACACACCAAAGTGTATATTCACCTTCTTTAAGCGCTGAGACGCTGTACGACCATAGCTACGTTCTTTTGATCTATCTGGACGTTCACAGACGCAATAGCGCCAAAACTAAGCGCATATTCAATTCATTTGAGCGCTAAGACGCTGTACGTCAGCAGATACGTCCTTTCTATGCTCTTAGACGTGCACATACGCAATAGGGCCACGACTAAGATTGAAACAGCTTTTCTACAGTGCCCAGATGATGTGGGACGACAAAGACGTCCTTCCTATCTCTTCAGACGTGCACAGATGCATTAGAGACACACCAAAGTGTATACTTACCCTCTTTAAGTGCTGAGACGATGTACGACCATAGCTACGCTCTTTCGATCTATTTAGACATTCACAGACGCAATAGGGTGACAAGAAAGCGCAAAATCAATTCATTTAAGCGTTTAGACGCTGTACGTCAGCAGATACGTCTTTTCTATCCACTTAGACGTGCACAGACGCAATAGGGCCACAACGAAGCATGAAACTACTTTTCTAAAGTGATCAGATGATGTGGGACGACAGATACGTCCTTTCTATTTCTTGAGACGTGCACAGATGCATTAGAGACACAACAAAGCGTATACTTACCCTCTTTAAAGGCTTAGACGCTGTTCGACGAAACCTACGTTCTTTCGATCTATCTAGACGTTCACACACGAAATAGCGTCAAAACTAAGCGCATATTCAATTTATTTGAGCGCTAAGACGCTGTACGTCAGCATAAACGTCCTTTCTATACTCTTAGACGCGCACAGACGCAATAGGGCCACAACTAAGCATCAAACCACTTTTCTTAAGTGATCAGATGATGTGGGACGACCGATACGTCCTATCTATCTCTTAAGACGTGCACAGATGCGTTAGAGACACACCAAAGAGTATATTCACATTCCTTAAGTGCTGAGACGATGTACGACCATAGCTACGTTCTTTCGATCTATCTAGACATTCACAGACGCATTAGGGTCACAAAAAAGCGCATATTCAATTCATTTCAGCGCTAAGACGCTGTACGTCAGCAGATACGTCCTTTCTATCCGCTTAGACGTGCACAGACGCAATAGGGCCACAACGAAGCATGAAACCACTTTCCAAAATGATCAGATGATGTGGGACGACCGATACGTTATTTCTATTTCTTGAGACGTGCACAGATGCATTAGAGACACTACAAAGCGTATACTCACCCTCTTTAAGTGCTGAGACAATGTACAACCATAGCTACGTTCTTTTGATCTATCTAGACTTTTACAGACGCAATAGGGTCACAACTAAGCATCAAACCACTTTTCTAAAGTGATCAGATGATGTGGGACGACCGATACGTCCTTTCTACCTCTTAAGACGTGCACAGATGCATTAGAGACACACCAAAGTGTATATTCACATTCCTTAAGTGCTGAGACGATGTACGACCATAGCTACGTTTGTTCGATCTATCTAGACATTCACAGACGCAATAGGGTCACAAGAAAGCGCAAATTCAATTCATTTAAGCTTTAAGACGCTGTACGTCAGCAGATACGTCCTTTCTATCCTCTTAGACGTGAGCAGACGCAATAGGGCCACAACGAAGCATGAAACCACTTTTCAAAGTGATCAGATGCTGTAGGACGACAGATACGTCCTTTCTATCTCTCAATATGTGCACAGATGCATTAAAGACACACCAAAGTGTATATTCACCTTCTTTAAGCGCCTAGACGATGTACGACCATAGCTACGTTCGTTCGACCTATCTAGACATTCACAGACGCAATAGGGTCACAAGAAAGCGCAAATTCAATTCATTTAAGCGTTAAGACGCTGTACGACCATACCTACGTTCTTTCGATCTATCTAGACGTTCACACACGAAATAGCGTCAAACCTAAGCGCATATTCTTTATTTGAGCGCTAAGACGCTGTACGTCAGCATAAACGTCCTTTTTATACTCTTAGACGTGCACAGACGCAATAGGGTCACAACTAAGCATCAAACCACTTTTCTAAAGTGATCAGATGATGTGGGACGACCGATACGTCCTTTCTATCTCTTAAGACGTGCACAGATGCGTTAGAGACACACCAAAGAGTATATTCACATTCCTTAAGTGCTGAGACGATGTACGACCATAGTTACGTTCTTTCGATCTATCTAGACATTCACAGACGCAGTAGGGTCACAAAAAAGCGCATATTCAATTCATTTCAGCGCTAAGACGCTGTACGTCAGCAGATACGTCCTTTCTATCCTCTTAGACGTGCACAGACGCAATAGGGCCACAACGAAGCATGAAACCACTTTTCAAAGTGATCAGATGATGTGGGACGACAGATACGTTATTTCTATTTCTTGAGACGTGCACAGATGCATTAGAGACACAACAAACCGTATACTTACCCTCTTTAAAGGCTTAGACGCTGTTCGACTATACCTACGTTCTTTCGATCTATCTAGACGTTCACACACGAAATAGCGTCAAAACTAAGCACATATTCAATTCATTTGAGCGCTAAGACGCTGTACGTCAGCAGATACGTCCTTTCTATCCTCTTAGACGTGCACAGACGCAATAGGGCCACAACGAAGCATGAAACCACTCTTCAAAGTGATCAGATGATGTGGGACGACCGATACGTCCTTTCTATCTCTCAAGACGTGCACAGATGCAGTGGAGACACACCAAAATGTGTACTCACCCTCTTTAAGTGCTGAGACAATGTACGACCATAGCAACGTTCTTTTGATCTATCTAGACGTTCACAGATGCAATAGGCTCACAAGAAAACGCATATTCAATTCATTTAAGCTTTAAGACGCTGTACGTCAGCAGATACGTACTTTCTATCCTCTTAGACGTGCACAGACGCAATAGGGCCACAATGAAGCATGAAAGCACTTTTCAAAGTGATCAGATGATGTGGGACGACAGATACGTCCTTTCTATTTCTTGAGACGTGCACAGATGCGTTAAAGACACAACAAAGCGTATACTTACCCTCTTTAAAGGCTTAGACACTGTTCGACGATACCTACGTTCTTTCGATCTATCTAGACGTTCACACACGCAATAGCGTCAAAACTAAGCGCATATTAAATTCATTTAAGCGTTAAAACGCTGTACCTCAGCAGATACGTCTTTTCTATCCTCTTAGACGTGAACAGACGCAATAGGGCCACAACGAAGCATGAAACAGCTTTTCTAAAGTGCCCAGATGATGTGGGACGACAAATACGTCCTTTCTATCTCTTTACACGTGCACAGATGCATTAGAGACACACCAAAGTGTATACTCACCCTCTTTAAGCGCTGAGGCGAGCTACGACCATAGCTACGTTCTTTCGATCTATCTAGACGTTCACAGACGCAATAGGGTCACAAGAAAGCGCAAATTCAAATCATTTAAGCGTTAAGACGCTGTACGTCAGCAGATACGTCCTTTCTATCCTCTTAGACGTGCACAGACACAATAGGGCCACAACGAAGCATGAAACCACTTTTCAAAGTGATCAGATACTGTAGGACGACCGATACGTCCTTTCTATCTCTCAGGATGTGCACAGATGCAATAAAGACACACCAAAGTGTACACTTACTTTCTTCAAGCGCTGAGACGATGTGCGACTATAGCTTCGTTCTTTCGATCTATCTAGACGTTCACAGACGCAATAGCGTCAGAACAAAGCGCATATTCAATTCATTTAAGCGCTAAGACGCTGTACGTCAGCGGGTACGTCTTTTCTATCCTCTTAGATGTGCACAGACGCAATAGGACCACAACTAAGCATGTAATCACTTTTCTAAACCGGTAAGATGATGTTCGACGACAGATACCTTCTTTCTATCTCTTAAGACGTGCACAGATGCATTAGAGACACACCAAAGTGTATACTCACCCTCTTTAAGTGCTGAGACGTTGTACAACCATAGCTACGTTCTTTTGATCTATCTAGACGTTCACAGATGCAATAGGGTCACAAGAAAACGCATATTCAATTCATTTAAGCGTTTAGACGCTGTACGTCAGCAGAAACGTCCTTTCTATCCTCTTTGACGTGCACAGACGCAATAGGGCCACGACTAAGCATGAAACAGCTTTTCTAAAGTGCCCAGATGATGTGGGACGACAAATACGTCCTTCCTATCTCTTCAGACGTGCACAGATGCAATAGAGACACACCAAAGTGTATACTTACCCTCTTTAAGTGCTGAGACGATGTACGACCATAGCTACGCTCTTTCGATCTATCTAGACATTCACAGACGCAATAGGCTCACAAGAAAACGCATATTCAATTCATTTAAGCTTTAAGACGCTGTACGTCAGCAGATACGTCCTTTCTATCCTCTTAGACGTGCACAGACGCAATAGGGCCACAACGAAGCATAAAGGCACTTTTCTAAAGTAATCAGATGATGTGGGACGACAGATACGTTCTTTCTATTTCTTGAGACGTGCACAGATGCATTAGAGACACAACAAAGCGTATACTTACCCTCTTTACAGGCTTAGACGCTGTTCGACCATACCTACGTTCTTTCGATCTATCTAGACGTTCACAGACGAAATAGCGTCAAAACTAAGCGCATATTAAATTCATTTAAGCGTTAAGACGCTGTACGTCAGCAGATACGTCCTTTCTATCCTCTTAGACGTGCCAAACGCAATAGGGCCACAACGAAGCATGAAACAGCTTTTCTAAAGTGCCCAAATGATGTGGGACGAAAAATGCGTCCTTTCTATTTCTTGAGACGTGCACAGATGCAGTGGAGACACACCAAAATGTGTACTCACCCTCTTTAAGTGCTGAGACAATGTACGACCATAGCTACGTTCTTTTGATCTATCTAGACGTTCACAGATGCAATGGGGTCACAAGAAAACGCATATTCAATTCATTTAAGCGTTTAGACGCTGTACGTCAGCAGATACGTCCTTTCTATCCTCTTAGACGTGCACAGACGCAATAGGGTCATAACGAAGCATGAAACCACTTTTCAAAGTGCTCAGACGATGTGGAACGACCGATACGTCCTTTCTAGCTCTTCAGACATGTACAGAAGCATTGGAGACACAACAAAGAGTATATTCACCTTCTTTAAGCGCTGAGACGCTGTACGACCATAGCTACGTTCTTTCGATCTATCTAGACATTCACAGACGCAGTAGGGTCACAAAAAAGCGCATATTCAATGCATTTGAGCGCTAAGACACTGTACGTCAGCAGAAACGTCCTTTCTATCCTCTTAGACGTGCACAGACGTAATAGGGCCACAACGAAGCAGGAAACTACTTTTCTAAAGTGCTCAAATAATGTTAGACGACAGATACCTCCTTTCTTTTTCTTAAGACGTGCACAGCTGCATTAGAGACACACAAAAGTGTATACTCACCCTCTTTAAGCACGGAGACGATGTACGACCATAGCTACGTTCTTTCGATCTACCTAGACATTCACAGACGCAGTAGGGTCACAAGAAAGCGCATATTCAATTCATTTCAGCGCTAAGACGCTGTACGTCAGCAGATACGTCCTTTCTATCCTCTTTAACGTGCACAGACGCAATAGGGCCACAACGAAGCATGAAACCACTTTTCAAAGTGATCAGATGATGTGGGACGACAGATACGTTATTTCTATTTCTTGAGACGTGCACAGATGCGTTAGAGACACAACAAAGCGTAAACTTACCCTCTTTAACGGCTTAGACGCTGTTCGACGAAACCTACGTTCTTTCGATCTATCTAGACGTTCACACACGAAATAGCGTCAAAACTAAGCACATATTCAATTCATTTGAGCGCTAAGACGCTGTACGTCAGCAGATACGTCCTTTCTATCCTCTCAGACGTGCACAGACGCAATAGGGCCACAACGAAGCATGAAACCACTTTTCAAAGTGATCAGATGATGTGGGACGACAGATACGTTATTTCTATTTCTTGAGACGTGCACAGATGCGTTAGAGACACAACAAAGCGTATACTTACCCTCTTTAAAGGCTTAGACGCTGTTCGACGAAACCTACGTTCTTTCGATCTATCTAGACGTTCACACACGAAATAGCGTCAAAACTAAGCACATATTCAATTCATTTGAGCGCTAAGACGCTGTACGTCAGCAGATACGTCCTTTCTATACTCTTAGACGTGCACAGACGCAATAGGGTCACAACTAAGCATCAAACCACTTTTCTAAAATGATCAGATGATGTGGGACGACCGATACGTCCTTTCTTTCTCTCAAGACGTGCACAGATGCAGTGGAGACACACCAAAATGTGTACTCACCCTCTTTAAGTGCTGAGACAATGTACGACCATAGCAACGTTCTTGTCATCTATCTAGACGTTCACAGATGCAATAGGCTCACAAGAAAACGCATATTCAATTCATTTAAGCTTTAAGACGCTGTACGTCAGCAGATACGTCCTTTCTATCCTCTTAGACGTGCACAGACGCAATAGGGCCACAACGAAGCATGAAACCACTTTTCAAAGTGATCAGATGATGTGGGACGACAGATACGTCCTTTCTATTTCTTAAAACGTGCACAGATGCGTTAGAGACACAACAAAGCGTATACTTATTCTCTTAAAAGGCTTAGGCACTGTTGACCATAGCTACGTTCTTTCGATCTATCTAGACGTTCACACACGCAATAGCGTCAAAACTAAGCGCATATTTAATTCATTTAAGCGTTAAGACGCTGTACTTCAGCAGATACGTCTTTTCTGTTCTCCTAGACGTGAACAGACGCAATAGGGCCACAACCAAGCATGAAACAGCTGTTCTAAAGTGCCCAGATGATGTGGGACGACAAATACGTCCTTTCTATCTCTTTCAACGTGCACAGATGCATTAGAGACACACCAAAGTGTATACTTACCCTCTTCAAGTGCTGAGACGATGTACGACCATAGCTACGTTCTTTCGATCTATCTAGACATTCACAGACGCAACAGGGTCACAAGAAAGCGCAAAATCAATTCATTTAAGCGTTAAGACGCTGTACGTCAGCAGATACGTCTTTTCTAACCACTTAGACGTGCACAGACGCAATAGGGTCACAACTAAGCATCAAACCACTTTTCAAAGTGATCAGATGATGTGGGACGACCGATACGTCCTTTCTATCTCTTAAGACGTGCACAGATGCAGTGGAGACACACCAAAATGTGTACTCACCCTCTTTAAGTGCTGAGACAATGTACGACCATAGCAACGTTCTTGTTATCTATCTAGACATTCACAGACGCAGTAGGGTCACCAGAAAGCGCATATTTAATGCATTTGAGCGCTAAGACACTGTACGTCAGAAGATACGTCCTTTCTATCCTCTTAGACGTGCACAGACGCAATAGGGTCACAACTAAGCATGAAACCACTTTTCAAAGTGATCAGATGATGTGAGACGACAGATACGTCCTTTCTATCTCTTAAGACGTGCACAGATGCAGTGGAAACACACCAAAATGTGTACTCACCCTCTTTAATTGCTGAGACAATGTACGGCTATAGCTACGTTCTTTTGATCTATCTAGACGTTCACAGATGCAATAGGGTCACAAGAAAACGCATAATCAATTCATTTAAGTGTTTAGACGCTGTACGTCAGCAGAAACGTCCTTTCTATCCTCTTTGACGTGCACAGACGCAATAGGGCCACGACTAAGCATGTACCAGCTTTTCTTAAGTGCCCAGATGATGTGGGACGACAAAAACGTCCTTTCTAGCTCTTAAGACATGTACAGATGCATTAGAGACACAACAAAGAGTATATTCACCTTCTTTAAGCGCTGAGACGCTGTACGACCATAGCTACGTTCTTTCGATCTATCTAGACATTCACAGACGCAATAGGGTCACAAGAAAACGCATATTCAATTCATTTGAGCGCCAAAACACTGTACGTCAGCAGAAACGTCCTTTCTATCCTCTTAGACGTGCACCGACGTAATAGGGCCACAACGAAGCATGAAACTACTTTTCTAAAGTGCTCAAATAATGTTAGACGACGGATACCTCCTTTCTTTTTCTTAAGACGTGCACAGCTGCATTAGAGACACACCAAAGTGTATACTCCCCCTCTTCAAGTGCTGAGACGATGTTCGACCATAGCTACGTTCTTTCGATCTATCTAGACATTCACAGACGCAGTAGGGTCACAAGAAAGCGCAAATCCAATTCATTTAAGCGTTAAGACGCTGTACGTCAGCAGATACGTTTTTTCTATCCTCTTAGACGTGAACAGACGCAATAGGGCCACAACGAAGCATGAAACAGCTTTTCTAAAGTGCCCAGATGATGTGGGACGACAAATACGTCCTTCCTATCTCTTCAGACGTGCACAGATGCAATAGAGACACACTAAAGTGTATACTTACCCTCTTTAAGTGTTGAGACGATAAACGACCATAGCTACGCTCTTTCGATCTATCTAGACGTTCACAGACGCAATAGGTCACAACAAAGCGCATATTCAATTCATTTAAGCGTTAAGACGCTGTACGTCAGCAGATACGTCCTTTCTATCCTCTTAGACGTGCACAGACGCAATAGGGCCACAACAAAGCATGAAACCACTTTTCTAAAGTGATCAGATGATGTGGGACGAAAGATACGTCTTTTCTATCTCTTGAGACGTGCACAGATGCGTTAGAGACACAACAAAGCGTATACTTACCCTCTTTAAAGGCTTAGACGCTGTTCGACCATACCTACGTTCTTTCGATCTATCTAGACGTTCACACACGAAATAGCGTCGAAACTAAGCGCATATTCAATTTATTTGAGCGCTAAGACGCTGTACGTCAGCAGAAACGTCCTTTCTATACTCTTAGACGTGCACAGACGCAATAGGGTCACAACTAAGCATCAAACCACTTTTCTAAAGTGATCAGATGATGTGGGACGACCGATACGTCCTCTCTATCTCTTAAGACGTGCCAAACGCAATAGGGCCACAACGAAGCATGAAACCACTTTTCAAAGTGATCAGATGATGTGAGACGACAGATACGTCCTTTCTATCTCTTAAGACGTGCACAGATGCAGTGGAGACACACCAAAATGTGTACTCACCCTCTTTAAGTGCTGAGACAATGTACGACCATAGCTACGTTCTTTCAATCTATCTAGACATTCACAGACGCAATAGGGTCACAAGAAAACGCATATTCAATTCATTTAAGCGTTTAGACGCTGTACGTCAGCAGATACGTCCTTTCTATCCTCTTAGACGTGCACAGACGCAATAGGGTCATAACTGAGCATCAAACCACTTTTCTAAAGTGCTCAGACGATGTGGAACGACCGATACGTCCTTTCAATCTCTTAAGACGTGCACAGATGCATTAGAGACACACCAAAGTGTATATTCACCTTCTTTAAGCGCTGAGACGATGTACGACCATAGCTACGTTCGTTCGATCTATCTAGACATTAACAGACGCAATAGGGTCACAAGAAAGCGCAAATTCAATTCATTTAAGCGTTAAGACGCTGTACGTCAGCAGATACGTCCTTTCTATCCTCTTAGACGTGCACAGACGCAATAGGGCCACAACGAAGCATGAAACCACTTTTTAAAGTGATCAGATGATGTGGGACGACCGATACGTCCTTTCTATCTCTTAAGACGTGCACAGATGCAGTGGAGACACACCAAAATGTGTAATCACCCTCTTTAAGCGCTGAGACGACGTACGACCTTAGCTGCGTTCATTCGATCTATCGAGACGTTCACAGACGCAATAGGGTCACAACAAAGCGCATATTCAATTCATTTTAGCGTTAAGACGCTGTACGTCAGCAGATACGTCCTTTCTATTCTCTTAGACGTGCACAGACGCAATAGGTCCACAACGAAGCATGAAACCACTTTTCTATAGTGCTCAGATGATATGGGACGACAAATACGTCCTTTCTAGCTCTTAAGACATGTACAGATGCATTAGAGACACAACAAAGAGTATATTCACCTTCTTTAAGCGCTGAGACGCTGTACGATCATAGCTACGCTCTTTCGATCTATCTAGACATTCACAGACGCAATAGGGTCACAAGAAAGCGCAAATCCAATTCATTTAAGCGTTAAGACGCTGTACGTCAGCAGATACGTTTTTTCTATCCTCTTAGACGTGAACAGACGCAATAGGGCCACAACGAAGCATGAAACAGCTTTTCTAAAGTGCCCAGATGATGTGGGACGACAAATACGTCCTTCCTATCTCTTCAGACGTGCACAGATGCAATAGAGACACACTAAAGTGTATACTTACCCTCTTTAAGTGTTGAGACGATAAACGACCATAGCTACGCTCTTTCGATCTATCTAGACGTTCACAGACGCAATAGGGTCACAACAAAGCGCATATTCAATTCATTTAAGCGTTAAGACGCTGTACGTCAGCAGATACGTCCTTTCTATCCTCTTAGACGTGCACAGACGCAATAGGGCCACAACAAAGCATGAAACCACTTTTCTAAAGTGATCAGATGATGTGGGACGAAAGATACGTCTTTTCTGTCTCTTGAGACGTGCACAGATGCGTTAGAGACACAACAAAGCGTATACTTACCCTCTTTAAAGGCTTAGACGCTGTTCGACCATACCTACGTTCTTTCGATCTATCTAGACGTTCACACACGAAATAGCGTCGAAACTAAGCGCATATTCAATTTATTTGAGCGCTAAGACGCTGTACGTCAGCAGAAACGTCCTTTCTATACTCTTAGACGTGCACAGACGCAATAGGGTCACAACTAAGCATCAAACCACTTTTCTAAAGTGATCAGATGATGTGGGACGACCGATACGTCCTCTCTATCTCTTAAGACGTGCCAAACGCAATAGGGCCACAACGAAGCATGAAACCACTTTTCAAAGTGATCAGATGATGTGAGACGACAGATACGTCCTTTCTATCTCTTAAGACGTGCACAGATGCAGTGGAGACACACCAAAATGTGTACTCACCCTCTTTAAGTGCTGAGACAATGTACGACCATAGCTACGTTCTTTCAATCTATCTAGACATTCACAGACGCAATAGGGTCACAAGAAAACGCATATTCAATTCATTTAAGCGTTTAGACGCTGTACGTCAGCAGATACGTCCTTTCTATCCTCTTAGACGTGCACAGACGCAATAGGGTCATAACTGAGCATCAAACCACTTTTCTAAAGTGCTCAGACGATGTGGAACGACCGATACGTCCTTTCTATCTCTTAAGACGTGCACAGATGCATTAGAGACACACCAAAGTGTATATTCACCTTCTTTAAGCGCTGAGACGATGTACGACCATAGCTACGTTCGTTCGATCTATCTAGACATTCACAGACGCAATAGGGTCACAAGAAAGCGCAAATTCAATTCATTTAAGCGTTAAGACGCTGTACGTCAGCAGATACGTCCTTTCTATCCTCTTAGACGTGCACAGACGCAATAGGGCCACAACGAAGCATGAAACCACTTTTTAAAGTGATCAGATGATGTGGGACGACCGATACGTCCTTTCTATCTCTTAAGACGTGCACAGATGCAGTGGAGACACACCAAAATGTGTAATCACCCTCTTTAAGCGCTGAGACGACGTACGACCTTAGCTGCGTTCATTCGATCTATCGAGACGTTCACAGACGCAATAGGGTCACAACAAAGCGCATATTCAATTCATTTTAGCGTTAAGACGCTGTACGTCAGCAGATACGTCCTTTCTATTCTCTTAGACGTGCACAGACGCAATAGGTCCACAACGAAGCATGAAACCATTTTTCTATAGTGCTCAGATGATATGGGACGACAAATACGTCCTTTCTAGCTCTTAAGACATGTACAGATGCATTAGAGACACAACAAAGAGTATATTCACCTTCTTTAAGCGCTGAGACGCTGTACGATCATAGCTACGCTCTTTCGATCTATCTAGACATTCACAGACGCAATAGGGTCACAACTAAGCATCAAACCACTTTTCTAAATTGCTCAGACGATGTGGGACGACCAATACGTCCTTTCTATCTCTTAAGACGTGCACAGATGCAGTGGAGACACACCAAAATGTGTACTATCCATTTTTAGGTGCTGAGACAATGTACAACCATAGCTACGTTCTTTTGATCTATCTAGACGTTCACAGACGCAATAGCGTCAAAACTAAGCGCATATTCAATTCATTTGAGCGCTAAGACACTGTACGTCAGCAGATACGTCCTTTCTATCCTCTTAGATGGTCACAGATGCAGTAGGGCCACAACGAAGCATGAAACTACTTTTCTAAAGTGCTCAAATAATGTTAGACGACAGATACCTCCTTTCTATCTCTTAAGACGTGCACAGCTGCATTAGAGACACACCAAAGTGTATACTCACCCTCTTTAAGCACTGAGACGATGTACGACCATAGCTACGTTCTTTCGATCTATCTAGACATTCACAGACGCAGTAGGGTCCCAAAAAATCGCATATTCAATTAATTTCAGCGCTAAGACGCTGTACGTCAGCAGATACGTCCTTCTATCCTCTTAGACGTGCACAGATGCAATAGGGTCACAACAAAGCACCAAACCATTTTTTCAAAGTGCTCAGATGATGTGGGACGACAAAATCGTCCTTTCTATCTCTTAAGACATGTACAGATGCATTAGAGACACAACAAAGAGTATATTAACCTTCTTTAAGCGCTGAGACGCTGTATGACCATAGCTACGTTCTTTCGATCTATCTAGACGTTCACACACGCAATAGCGTCAAAACAAAGCGCATATTCCATTCATTTAAGGGTTAAGACGCTGTACGTCAGCAGATACGTCCTTTCTATCCTCTTAGACGTGCACAGACGCAATAGGGCCACAACGAAGCATTAAACAGCTTTTCTAAAGTGCCCAGATGATGTGGTACGAAAAATACGACCTTTCTATCTCTTGATACGTGCACAGATGCATTAGAGACACACCAAAGTGTATACTCACCCTCTTTAAGCGCTGAGGCATGCTACGACCATAGCTACGTTTTTTCGATCTATGTAGACATTCACAGACGCAATAGGGTCACAAGAAAACGCATATTCAATTCATTTGAGCGTTAAGACGCTGTACGTCAGCAGATACGTCCTTTCTATCCTCTTAGACGTGCACAGATGCAATAGGGCCACAACGAAGCATGAAACCACTTTTCAAAGTGATCAGATGATGTGGGACGACAGATACGTCCTTTCTATTTCTTGAGACGTGCACAGATGCGTTAGAGACACAACAAAGCGTATACTTACCCTCTTTAAAGGCTTAGACGCTGTTCGACCATACCTACGTTCTTTCGATCTATCTAGACGTTCACACACGCAATAGGGTCACAAGAAAGCGCATATTCAATTCATTAAGGCGTTAAGACGCTGTATGTCAGCAGATACGTCTTTTCTATCCTCTTAGACCTGCTCATACGCAATAGAGCCACGACTAAGCATAAAACAGCTTTTCTAAAGTTCCCAGATAATGTGGGACGACAGATACGTCCTTTCTATCTCTTTAGACGTGCACAGATGCGTTAGAGACACACCAAAGTGTATACTTACCCTCTTTAAGTGCTGAGACGATGTACGACCATACCTACGTTCTTTCGATCTATCTAGACATTCACAGACGCAATAGGGTCACAAGAAAGCGCAAATTCAATTCATTTTAGCGTTTAGACGCTGTACGCCAGCAGATACGTCCTATCTATCTTCTTAGACAGTCATAGACGCAATAGGGCCACAATGAAGCATGAAACCACTTTTCTAAAGTGCTCAGATGCTGTAGGACGACAGATACGTCCTTTCTATCTCTCAAGATGTGCACAGATGCATTAGAGATACAACAAAGCGAATGCTCACCCTCATTCAGGGCTGAGACGATGTTTGACCATAGCTACGTTCTTTCGATCTATCTAGACGTTTACACACGCAATCGCGTCATAACGAAGCGCATACTCGATTCATTTAAGCGCTAAGACGCTGTACGTCAGCGGGTACGTCCTTTCTATCCTCTTAGATGTGCACAGACGCAATAAGACCACAACTAAGCATGTAATCACTTTTCTGAAGCGCTCAGATGATGTTCGACGACAGACACGTCATTTCTATCTCTTGAGACGTGCACAGATGCATTAGAGACACACCAAAGCGTACACTCACCCTCTTTAAGCGCTAAGACGATGTACGACCACAGCTACATTTTTTCGATCTATCTAGACTTTCACAGACGGAATAGGGTCACAAGAAAGCGCATTTTCAATTCATTTAAGCGCTTAGACGCTGTACGTCAGCAAAAACGTCCTTTCTATCCTTTTAGACGTGCACAGACGCAATAGGGCCACAACGAAGCATGAAACAGCTTTTCTAAAGTGCTCAGATGATGTGGGACGACAAATACGTCCTTTCTATCTCCTAAGACGTGCACAGATGTATTAGAGACACACCAAAGTGTATACTTACCCTCTTTTAGTGCTGAAACGATGTACGACCATAGCTACGTTTTTTCGATCTATCAAGACTTTCACAGACGCAATAGGGTCACCAGAAAGCGCATATTCAATTCATTTAAGCGCTAAGACACTGTACGTCAGCAGATACGTCCTTTCTATCCTCTTAGAGGTCACAGACGCAATAGGGCTACAACGAAGCATGAAACTACTTTTCTAAAGTACTTAAATGATGTTAGACGACAGATACGTCCTTTTTATCGCTTAAGACGTTCACAGCTGCATTAGAGACACACCAAAGTGTATACTCACCCTCTATTAGCGCTGAGACGATGTACGACCATAGCTACGTTCTTTCGATCTATCTAGACGTTCACAGATGCAATAGAGTCACAAGAAAACGCATATTCAATTCATTTAAGAGTTTAGACGCTGTACGCCAGAAGATACGTCCTTTCTATCCTCTTAGACGTTCACAGACGCAATAGGGCCACAATGAAGCATGAAACCACTTTTCTAAAGTGCTCAGATGATGTAGGACGACAGATACGTCCTTATTATCTCTCAAGATGTGCACAGATGCATTAAAGACACACCAAAGTGTATACTTACCCTCTTTAAGCGCTGAGACAATGTGCGACTATAGCTTCGTTCTTTCGATCTATCTAGACGTTCTCAGACGCAATAGCGATGAGAACAAAGCGCATATTCAATTCATTTAAGCGTTAAGACGCTGTACGTCAGCAGTTACGTCCTTTCCATCCTCTTAGACGTGCCAAACGCAATAGGGCCACAACGAAGCATGAAACCACTTTTCAAAGTGATCAGATGATGTGGGACGACAGATACGTCCTTTCTATTTCTTGAGACGTGCACAGATGCGTTAGAGACACAACAAAGCGTATACTTACCCTCTTTAACGGCTTAGACGCTGTTCGACCATACCTACGTTCTTTCGATCTATCTAGACGTTCACACACGCAATAGGGTCACAAGAAAGCGCAAATTCAATTCATTTGAGCGCTAAGACGCTGTATGTCAGCAGATACGTCTTTTCTATCCTCTTAGAGGTCACAGACGCAATAGGGCTACAACGAAGCATGAAACTACTTTTCTAAAGTACTTAAATGATGTTAGACGACAGATACGTCCTTTTTATCGCTTAAGACGTTCACAGCTGCATTAGAGACACACCAAAGTGTATACTCACCCTCTATAAGCGCTGAGACGATGTACGACCATAGCTACGTTCTTTCGATTTATTTAGACGTTCACAGATGCAATAGGGTCACAAGAAAACGCGTATTCAATTCATTTGAGAGTTTAGACGCTGTACGCCAGAAGATACGTCC
This sequence comes from Plasmopara viticola, assembly GCA_001695595.3. NCBI lineage: Eukaryota > Oomycota > Peronosporomycetes > Peronosporales > Peronosporaceae > Plasmopara > Plasmopara viticola. Next base: position 713,312 of record MBPM02000022.1, read on the forward strand.
TTTCTATCTTCTTAGACGTTCACAGACGCAATAGGGCCACAATGAAGCATGAAACCACTTTTCTAATGTGCTCAGATGTGGTAGGACGACAGATACGTCCTTTCTATCTCTCAAGATGTGCACAGATGCATTAAAGACACACCAAAGTGTATACTCACCCTCTATAAGCGCTGAGACGATGTGCGACTATAGCTTCGTTCTTTCGATCTATCTAGACGTTCACAGACGCAATAGCGTCAGAACAAAGCGCATATTCAATTCATTTGAGCGCTAAGACGCTGTACGTCAGCGGGTACGTCCTTTATATTTTCTTAGATGTGCACAGACGCAAAAGGACCACAACTAAGCATGTAATCTCTTTTCTAAAGCGATAGGATGATGTTCGACGACAGATACGTCCTTTCTATCTCTTAAGACGTGCACAGATGCATTAGAGACACACCAAAGTGTATACTCACCCTCTTTAAGCAATGAGAAGCTGTACGACCATAGCTACGTTCATTTGATCTATCTAGAGGTTCATACGCGCAATAGCGTCAAAATAAATCGCATATTCAATTAGTTTTAGCGCTAAGACGCTGTACGTCAGAAGATACGTCCTTTCTATCCTCTTAGATGGTCATAGACGCAATAGGGCCACAACTAAGCATGAAACCACTTTTCTATAGTGCTCAGATGATTTGGGACGACCGATACGTCCTTTCTATCTCTTAAGACATGTACAGATGCATTAGAGACACAACAAAGAGTATATTCACCTTCTTTCTGCGCTTCGACGATGTACGACAATAGCTACGTTCTTTCGATCTATCTAGACGTTCACAGACGCAATAGGGTCACAAGAAAGCGCATATTCAATTCATTTAAGCGCTAAGACGCTGTACGTCAGCAAATACGTCTTTTCCATCCTCTTAAAAGTGCACAGACGCATCAGGGCCACAGCTAAGCATGAAACAGCTTTTCCATAGTGCTCAGATGATATGGGACGACAGATACGTCCTTTCTATCTCTTTCGACGTGCACAGATGCATTATAGACACACCAAAGTGTATACTCACCCTCTTTAAGCACTTAGAAGCTGCACGACCATAGCTACGTTCTTTCGATCTATCTAGACATTCACAGACGCAATAGGGTCACAAGAAAGCGCAAATTCAATTCATTTAAGCGTTAAGACGCTGTACGTCAGCAGATACGTCCTTTCTATCCTCTTAGACGTGCCAAACGCAATAGGGCCACAACGAAGCATGAAACCACTTTTCAAAGTGATCAGATGATGTGGGACGACAGATACATCCTTTCTATTTCTTGAGACGTGCACAGATGCGTTAGAGACACAACAAAGCGTATACTTACCCTCTTTAAGCGCTAAGACGATGTACGACCACAGCTACATTTTTTCGATCTATCTAGACTTTCACACACGCAATAGGGTCACAAGAAAGCGCATATTCAATTCATTAAGGCGTTAAGACGCTGTATGTCAGCAGATACGTCTTTTCTATCCTCTTAGACCTGCTCATACGCAATAGAGCCACGACTAAGCATAAAACAGCTTTTCTAAAGTTCCCGGATAATGTGGGACGACAAATACGTCCTTTTTATCTCTTTAGACGTGCACAGATGCGTTAGAGACACACCAAAGTGTATACTTACCCTCTTTAAGTGCTGAGACGATGTACGACCATACCTACGTTCTTTCGATCTATCTAGACATTCACACACGCAATAGGGTCACAAGAAAGCGCAAATTCAATTCATTTTAACGTTTAGACGCTGTACGCCAGCAGATACGTCCTATCTATCTTCTTAGACAGTCATAGACGCAATAGGGCCACAATGAAGCATGAAACCACTTTTCTAAAGTGCTCAGATGCTGTAGGACGACAGATACGTCCTTTCTATCTCTCAAAATGTGCACAGATGCATTAGAGATACAACAAAGCGAATGCTCACCCTCATTTAGGGCTGAGACGATGTTTGACCATAGCTACGTTCTTTCGATCTATCTAGACGTTTACACACGCAATCGCGTCATAACAAAGCGCATATTCGATTCATTTAAGCGCTAAGACGCTGTACGTCAGCGGGTACGTCCTTTCTATCCTCTTAGATGTGCACAGACGCAATAAGACCACAACTAAGCATGTAATCACTTTTCTGAAGCGCTCAGATGATGTTCGACGACAGACACGTCATTTCTATCTCTTGAGACGTGCACAGATGCATTAGAGACACACCAAAGCGTACACTCACCCTCTTTAAGCGCTAAGACGATGTACGACCACAGCTACATTTTTTCGATCTATCTAGACTTTCACAGACGGAATAGGGTCACAAGAAAGCGCATTTTCAATTCATTTAAGCGCTTAGACGCTGTACGTCAGCAAAAACGTCCTTTCTATCCTTTTAGACGTGCACAGACGCAATAGGGCCACAACGAAGCATGAAACAGCTTTTCTAAAGTGCTCAGATGATGTGGGACGACAAATACGTCCTTTCTATCTCCTAAGACGTGCACAGATGTATTAGAGACACACCAAAGTGTATACTTACCCTCTTTTAGTGCTGAAACGATGTACGACCATAGCTACGTTTTTTCGATCTATCAAGACTTTCACAGACGCAATAGGGTCACCAGAAAGCGCATATTCAATTCATTTAAGCGCTAAGACACTGTACGTCAGCAGATACGTCCTTTCTATCCTCTTAGAGGTCACAGACGCAATAGGGCTACAACGAAGCATGAAACTACTTTTCTAAAGTACTTAAATGATGTTAGACGACAGATACGTCCTTTTTATCGCTTAAGACGTTCACAGCTGCATTAGAGACACACCAAAGTGTATACTCACCCTCTATTAGCGCTGAGACGATGTACGACCATAGCTACGTTCTTTCGATCTATCTAGACGTTCACAGATGCAATAGAGTCACAAGAAAACGCATATTCAATTCATTTAAGAGTTTAGACGCTGTACGCCAGAAGATACGTCCTTTCTATCCTCTTAGACGTTCACAGACGCAATAGGGCCACAATGAAGCATGAAACCACTTTTCTAAAGTGCTCAGATGATGTAGGACGACAGATACGTCCTTATTATCTCTCAAGATGTGCACAGATGCATTAAAGACACACCAAAGTGTATACTTACCCTCTTTAAGCGCTGAGACAATGTGCGACTATAGCTTCGTTCTTTCGATCTATCTAGACGTTCTCAGACGCAATAGCGATGAGAACAAAGCGCATATTCAATTCATTTAAGCGTTAAGACGCTGTACGTCAGCAGTTACGTCCTTTCCATCCTCTTAGACGTGCCAAACGCAATAGGGCCACAACGAAGCATGAAACCACTTTTCAAAGTGATCAGATGATGTGGGACGACAGATACGTCCTTTCTATTTCTTGAGACGTGCACAGATGCGTTAGAGACACAACAAAGCGTATACTTACCCTCTTTAACGGCTTAGACGCTGTTCGACCATACCTACGTTCTTTCGATCTATCTAGACGTTCACACACGCAATAGGGTCACAAGAAAGCGCAAATTCAATTCATTTGAGCGCTAAGACGCTGTATGTCAGCAGATACGTCTTTTCTATCCTCTTAGAGGTCACAGACGCAATAGGGCTACAACGAAGCATGAAACTACTTTTCTAAAGTACTTAAATGATGTTAGACGACAGATACGTCCTTTTTATCGCTTAAGACGTTCACAGCTGCATTAGAGACACACCAAAGTGTATACTCACCCTCTATAAGCGCTGAGACGATGTACGACCATAGCTACGTTCTTTCGATTTATTTAGACGTTCACAGATGCAATAGGGTCACAAGAAAACGCGTATTCAATTCATTTGAGAGTTTAGACGCTGTACGCCAGAAGATACGTCCTTTCTATCTTCTTAGACGTTCACAGACGCAATAGGGCCACAATGAAGCATGAAACCACTTTTCTAATGTGCTCAGATGGTAGGACGACAGATACGTCCTTTCTATCTCTCAAGATGTGCACAGATCCATTAAAGACACACCAAAGTGTATACTCACCCTCTATAAGCGCTGAGACGATGTGCGACTATAGTTTCGTTCTTTCGATCTATCTAGACGTTCACAGACGCAATAGCGTCAGAACAAAGCGCATATTCAATTCATTTGAGCGCTAAGACGCTGTACGTCAGCGGGTACGTCCTTTATATTTTCTTAGATGTGCACAGACGCAAAAGGACCACAACTAAGCATGTAATCTCTTTTCTAAAGCGATAGGATGATGTTCGACGACAGATACGTCCTTTCTATCTCTTAAGACGTGCACAGATGCATTAGAGACACACCAAAGTGTATACTCACCCTCTTTAAGCAATGAGAAGCTGTACGACCATAGCTACGTTCATTTGATCTATCTAGAGGTTCATACGCGCAATAGCGTCAAAATAAATCGCATATTCAATTAGTTTTAGCGCTAAGACGCTGTACGTCAGAAGATACGTCCTTTCTATCCTCTTAGATGGTCATAGACGCAATAGGGCCACAACTAAGCATGAAACCACTTTTCTATAGTGCTCAGATGATTTGGGACGACCGATACGTCCTTTCTATCTCTTAAGACATGTACAGATGCATTAGAGACACAACAAAGAGTATATTCACCTTCTTTCTGCGCTTCGACGATGTACGACAATAGCTACGTTCTTTCGATCTATCTAGACGTTCACAGACGCAATAGGGTCACAAGAAAGCGCATATTCAATTCATTTAAGCGCTAAGACGCTGTACGTCAGCAAATACGTCTTTTCCATCCTCTTAAAAGTGCACAGACGCATCAGGGCCACAGCTAAGCATGAAACAGCTTTTCCATAGTGCTCAGATGATATGGGACGACAGATACGTCCTTTCTATCTCTTTCGACGTGCACAGATGCATTATAGACACACCAAAGTGTATACTCACCCTCTTTAAGCACTTAGAAGCTGCACGACCATAGCTACGTTCTTTCGATCTATCTAGACATTCACAGACGCAATAGGGTCACAAGAAAGCGCAAATTCAATTCATTTAAGCGTTAAGACGCTGTACGTCAGCAGATACGTCCTTTCTATCCTCTTAGACGTGCCAAACGCAATAGGGCCACAACGAAGCATGAAACCACTTTTCAAAGTGATCAGATGATGTGGGACGACAGATACGTCCTTTCTATTTCTTGAGACGTGCACAGATGCGTTAGAGACACAACAAAGCGTATACTTACCCTCTTTAAAGGCTTAGACGCTGTTCGACGAAACCTACGTTCTTTCGATCTATCTAGACGTTCACACACGCAATAGGGTCACAAGAAAGCGCATATTCAATTCATTAAGGCGTTAAGACGCTGTATGTCAGCAGATACGTCTTTTCTATCCTCTTAGACCTGCTCATACGCAATAGAGCCACGACTAAGCATAAAACAGCTTTTCTAAAGTTCCGGATAATGTGGGACGACAAATACGTCCTTTTTATCTCTTTAGACGTGCACAGATGCGTTAGAGACACACCAAAGTGTATACTTACCCTCTTTAAGTGCTGAGACGATGTACGACCATACCTACGTTCTTTCGATCTATCTAGACATTCACACACGCAATAGGGTCACAAGAAAGCGCAAATTCAATTCATTTTAACGTTTAGACGCTGTACGCCAGCAGATACGTCCTATCTATCTTCTTAGACAGTCATAGACGCAATAGGGCCACAATGAAGCATGAAACCACTTTTCTAAAGTGCTCAGATGCTGTAGGACGACAGATACGTCCTTTCTATCTCTCAAAATGTGCACAGATGCATTAAAGATACAACAAAGCGAATGCTCACCCTCATTTAGGCTGAGACGATGTTTGACCATAGCTACGTTCTTTCGATCTATCTAGACGTTTACACACGCAATCGCGTCATAACAAAGCGCATATTCGATTCATTTAAGCGCTAAGACGCTGTACGTCAGCGGGTACGTCCTTTCTATCCTCTTAGATGTGCACAGACGCAATAAGACCACAACTAAGCATGTAATCACTTTTCTGAAGCGCTCAGATGATGTTCGACGACAGACACGTCATTTCTATCTCTTGAGACGTGCACAGATGCATTAGAGACACACCAAAGCGTACACTCACCCTCTTTAAGCGCTGAGACGATGTACGACCCCAGCTACATTTTTTCGATCTATCTAGACTTTCACAGACGGAATAGGGTCACAAGAAAGCGCATTTTCAATTCATTTAAGCGCTTAGACGCTGTACGTCAGCAAAAACGTCCTTTCTATCCTTTTAGACGTGCACAGACGCAATAGGGCCACAACGAAGCATGAAACAGCTTTTCTAAAGTGATCAGATGATGTGGGACGACGATACGTCCTTTCTATCTCCTAAGACGTGCACAGATGTATTAGAGACACACCAAAGTGTATACTTACCCTCTTTAAGTGCTGAAACGATGTACGACCATAGCTACGTTTTTTCGATCTATCAAGACTTTCACAGACGCAATAGGGTCACCAGAAAGCGCATATTCAATTCATTTAAGCGCTAAGACGCTGTACGTCAGCAGATACGTCCTTTCTATCCTCTTAGAGGTCACAGACGCAATAGGGCTACAACGAAGCATGAACCTACTTTTCTAAAGTATTTTAATGATGTTAGACGACAGATACGTCCTTTTTATCGCTTAAGACGTTCACAGCTGCATTAGAGACACACCAAAGTGTATACTCACCTTCTATAAGCGCTGAGACGATGTACGACCATAGCTACGTTCTTTCGATCTATCTAGACGTTCACAGATGCAATAGGGTCACAAGAAAACGCATATTCAATTCATTTGAGAGTTGAGACGCTGTACGCCAGAAGATACGTCCTTTCTATCCTCTTAGACGTTCACAGACGAAATAGGGCCACAATGAAGCATGAAACCACTTTTCTAAAGTGCTCAGATGCTGTAGGACGACAGATACGTCCTTTCTATCTCTCAAGATGTGCACAGATGCATTAAAGACACACCAAAGTGTATACTTACCCTCTTCAAGTGCTGAGACGATGTGCGACTATAGTTTCGTTCTTTCGATCTATCTAGACGTTCACAGACGCAATAGCGTCAGAACAAAGCGCATATTCAATTAATTTGAGCGCTAGGACGCTGTACGTCAGCGGGTACGTCCTTTCTATCCTCTTAGATGTGCACAGACGCAATAGGACCACAACTAAGCATGTAATCACTTTTCTAAAGCGATAAGTTGATGTTCGACGACAGATGCGTCCTTTCTATCTCAAGACGTGCACAGATGCATTAGAGACACACTAAAGTGTATACTCACCCTCTTTAAGCAATGAGAAGCTGTACGACCATAGCTACGTTCATTCGATCTATCCAGACGTTCAAACGCGCAATAGCGTCAAAATAAATCGCATATTCAATTAGTTTTAGCGCTAAGACGCTGTACGTCAGAAGATACGTCCTTTCTATCCTCTTAGATGGTCATAGACGCAATAGGGCCACAACTAAGCATGAAACCACTTTTCTATAGTGCTCAGATGATTTGGGACGACCGATACGTCCTTTCTATCTCTTAAGACATGTACAGATGCATTAGAGACACAACAAAGAGTATATTCACCTTCTTTCTGCGCTTCGACGATGTACGACAATAGCTACGTTCTTTCGATCTATCTAGACGTTCACAGACGCAATAGGGTCACAAGAAAGCGCATATTCAATTCATTTAAGCGCTAAGACGCTGTACGTCAGCAAATACGTCTTTTCCATCCTCTTAAAAGTGCACAGACGCATCAGGGCCACAGCTAAGCATGAAACAGCTTTTCCATAGTGCTCAGATGATATGGGACGACAGATACGTCCTTTCTATCTCTTTCGACGTGCACAGATGCATTATAGACACACCAAAGTGTATACTCACCCTCTTTAAGCACTTAGAAGCTGCACGACCATAGCTACGTTCTTTCGATCTATCTAGACATTCACAGACGCAATAGGGTCACAAGAAAGCGCAAATTCAATTCATTTAAGCGTTAAGACGCTGTACGTCAGCAGATACGTCCTTTCTATCCTCTTAGACGTGCCAAACGCAATAGGGCCACAACGAAGCATGAAACCACTTTTCAAAGTGATCAGATGATGTGGGACGACAGATACGTCCTTTCTATTTCTTGAGACGTGCACAGATGCGTTAGAGACACAACAAAGCGTATACTTACCCTCTTTAAAGGCTTAGACGCTGTTCGACGAACCTACGTTCTTTCGATCTATCTAGACGTTCACACACGCAATAGGGTCACAAGAAAGCGCATATTCAATTCATTAAGGCGTTAAGACGCTGTATGTCAGCAGATACGTCTTTTCTATCCTCTTAGACCTGCTCATACGCAATAGAGCCACGACTAAGCATAAAACAGCTTTTCTAAAGTTCCCGGATAATGTGGGACGACAAATACGTCCTTTTTATCTCTTTAGACGTGCACAGATGCGTTAGAGACACACCAAAGTGTATACTTACCCTCTTTAAGTGCTGAGACGATGTACGACCATACCTACGTTCTTTCGATCTATCTAGACATTCACACACGCAATAGGGTCACAAGAAAGCGCAAATTTAATTCATTTAACGTTTAGACGCTGTACGCCAGCAGATACGTCCTATCTATCTTCTTAGACAGTCATAGACGCAATAGGGCCACAATGAAGCATGAAACACTTTTCTAAAGTGCTCAGATGCTGTAGGACGACAGATACGTCCTTTCTATCTCTCAAAATGTGCACAGATGCATTAGAGATACAACAAAGCGAATGCTCACCCTCATTTAGGGCTGAGACGATGTTTGACCATAGCTACGTTCTTTCGATCTATCTAGACGTTTACACACGCAATCGCGTCATAACAAAGACGCATATTCGATTCATTTAAGCGCTAAGACGCTGTACGTCAGCGGGTACGTCCTTTCTATCCTCTTAGATGTGCACAGACGCAATAAGACCACAACTAAGCATGTAATCACTTTTCTGAAGCGCTCAGATGATGTTCGACGACAGACACGTCATTTCTATCTCTTGAGACGTGCACAGATGCATTAGAGACACACCAAAGCGTACACTCACCCTCTTTAAGCGCTGAGACGATGTACGACCCAGCTACATTTTTCGATCTATCTAGACTTTCACAGACGGAATAGGTCACAAGAAAGCGCATTTTCAATTCATTTAAGCGCTTAGACGCTGTACGTCAGCAAAAACGTCCTTTCTATCCTTTTAGACGTGCACAGACGCAATAGGGCCACAACGAAGCATGAAACAGCTTTTCTAAAGTGATCAGATGATGTGGGACGACCGATACGTCCTTTCTATCTCCTAAGACGTGCACAGATGTATTAGAGACACACCAAAGTGTATACTTACCCTCTTTAAGTGCTGAAACGATGTACGACCATAGCTACCTTTTTTCGATCTATCAAGACTTTCACAGACGCAATAGGGTCACCAGAAAGCGCATATTCAATTCATTTAAGCGCTAAGACGCTGTACGTCAGCAGATACGTCCTTTCTATCCTCTTAGAGGTCACAGACGCAATAGGGCTACAACGAAGCATGAACCTACTTTTCTAAAGTATTTTAATGATGTTAGACGACAGATACGTCCTTTTTATCGCTTAAGACGTTCACAGCTGCATTAGAGACACACCAAAGTGTATACTCACCTTCTATAAGCGCTGAGACGATGTACGACCATAGCTACGTTCTTTCGATCTATCTAGACGTTCACAATGCAATAGGGTCACAAGAAAACGCATATTCAATTCATTTGAGAGTTGAGACGCTGTACGCCAGAAGATACGTCCTTTCTATCCTCTTAGACGTTCACAGACGAAATAGGGCCACAATGAAGCATGAAACCACTTTTCTAAAGTGCTCAGATGCTGTAGGACGACAGATACGTCCTTTCTATCTCTCAAGATGTGCACAGATGCATTAAAGACACACCAAAGTGTATACTTACCCTCTTCAAGCGCTGAGACGATGTGCGACTATAGTTTCGTTCTTTCGATCTATCTAGACGTTCACAGACGCAATAGCGTCAGAACAAAGCGCATATTCAATTAATTTGAGCGCTAGGACGCTGTACGTCAGCGGGTACGTCCTTTCTATCCTCTTAGATGTGCACAGACGCAATAGGACCACAACTAAGCATGTAATCACTTTTCTAAAGCGATAAGTTGATGTTCGACGACAGATGCGTCCTTTCTATCTCTTAAGACGTGCACAGATGCATTAGAGACACACTAAAGTGTATACTCACCCTCTTTAAGCAATGAGAAGCTGTACGACCATAGCTACGTTCATTCGATCTATCCAGACGTTCAAACGCGCAATAGCGTCAAAATAAATCGCATATTCAATTAGTTTTAGCGCTAAGACGCTGTACGTCAGAAGATACGTCCTTTCTATCCTCTTAGATGGTCACAGACGCAATAGGACCACAACGAAGCATAAAACCACTTTTCTAAAGCGCTCAGATATGTGGGACGACAGATACGTCCTTTCTATCTCTTTAGACGTGCAGAGATGCATTAGAGACACACCAAAGTGTATACTCACCCTCTTTAAGCACTGAGAAGCTGTACGACCATAGCTACGTTCTTTCGATTTATCTAGACTTTCAAAGACGCAATAGGGTCACAAGAAAGCGCATATTCAATTCATTTAAGCGCTAAGACACTGTATGTCAGCGGAAACGTCTTTTCTATCCGCTTAGACGTCCACAGACGCAATAGGTCCACAACCAAGCATGAAACAGCTTTTCTAAAGTGCTCAGATATGTGGGACGACAGATACGTCCTTTCTATCTTCTTAGACGTGCACAGATGCATTAGAGACACACCAAAGCGTATATTCACCTTCTTTAAGCGCTGAGACGATGGACGACCATAGCTTCGTTCTTTCGATCTATCTAGACGTTCACACACCCAATTGCGTCAAAACTAAGCGCATTTTCAATTCATTTGAGCGCTAAGACACTGTACGTCAGCAGATACGTCTTTTCTGTCCCCTTAGACGTGAACAGGCGCAATAGGGCCACAACGAAGCATGAAACAGTTTTCTAAAGTGCCTAGATGATGTGGGACGACAAATACGTCCTTTCTATCTCTTTAGACGTGCGCAGATGCATTAGAGACACACCAAAGTGTATACTCACCCTCTTTAAGCACTGAGAAGCTGTACGACCATAGCTACGTTCTTTCGATCTATCTAGACTTTCAAAGACGCAATAGGGTCACAAGAAAGCGCATATTCAATTCATTTAAGCGCTAAGACACTGTATGTCAGCGGATACGTCCTTTCTATCCGCTTAGACGTCCACAGACGCAATAGGTCCACAACCAAGCATGAAACAGCTTTTCTAAAGTGCTCAGATATGTGGGACGACAGATACGTCCTTTCTATCTCCTTAGACGTGCACAGATGCATTAGAGACACACCAAAGAGTATTTCACCTTCTTTAAGCGCTGAGACGATGTACGACCATAGCTTCGTTCTTTCGATCTATCTAGACGTTCACACACCCAATTGCGTCAAAACTAAGCGCATTTTCAATTCATTTGAGCGCTAAGACACTGTACGTCAGCAGATACGTCTTTTCTGTCCTCTTAGACGTGAACAGGCGCAATAGGGCCACAACGAAGCATGAAACAGCTTTCTAAAGTGCCTAGATGATGTGGGACGACAAATACGTCCTTTCTATCTCTTGAGACTTGCACAGATGCATTATAGATTGTATACTTACCCTCTTTAAGCGCTAAGACGACGTACGACCATAGCTGCGTTCATTCGATCTATCGAGACGTTCACAGACGCAATAGGGTCAAAACTAAGCGCATATTTAATTCATTTAAGCGTTAAGACGCTGTACTTCAGCAGATACGTCTTTTCTGTTCTCCTAGACGTGAACAGACGCAATAGGGCCACAACCAAGCATGAAACAGCTGTTCTAAAGTGCCCAGATGATGTGGGACGACAAATACGTCCTTTCTATCTCTCGAGACGTGCGCAGATGCATTATAGACACACCAAAGTGTATACTCACCCTCTTTAAGTGCTGAGACGACGTACGACCATAGCTACGTTCTTTCGATCTATCTAGACGTTCACAGACGCAATAGCGTCAAAACTACGCGCATATTCAATTCATTTGCGCGTTTAGACGCTGTACGTCAGCAGATACGTCCTTTCTATCCTCTTAGACGTGCCCAGATTCAATAGGGCCACAACGAAGCATGAAACAGCTTTTCTAAAGTGCTCAGATGATGTGGGACGACAGATACGTCCTCTCTATCTCTTAAGACGTGCACAGATGCATTAGAGACACATCAAATTGTCTACTTACCCTCTTTAAGCGCTGAGACGATGTACGACCATAAGTACGTTCTTTCGATCTATCTAGACTTTTACAGACGCAATAGCGTCACAAGAAAGCGCATATTCAATTCATTTCAGCGCTAAGACGCTGTACGTCAGCGGATACGTCCTTTCTATCCTCTTAGACGTGCACAGACGCAAAAGGGCCAAACCGAAGCATGAAACACTTTTTCAAAAGTGCCTAGATGATGTGGGACGACAAATACGTCCTTTCTATCTCTTGAGACGTGCATAGATGCATTATAGACAAACCAAAGTGTATACTCACCCTCTTAGAGCGCTGAGACGACGTACGACCATAGCTACGTTCTTTCGATCTATCTAGACGTTCACAGACGCAATAGCGTCAAAACTAAGCGCATATTTAATTAATTTTAGTGCTAAGACGCTGTACGTCAGCAGATACGTCCTTTCTACCCCCTTACACGTGCACAGACGCAACAGAGCCACAAAGAAGCATGAAACAGCTTTTTTCAAAGTGCCCAGATGATGTGGGACGACAAATACGTCCTCTCTATCCTCTTAGACGTGCACAGACGCAATAGGGTCACAACTAAGCATGAAACAGCTTTTCTAAAGTGCTGAGATGATGTGGGACGACAAATACGTCCTTTCTATCTCTTGAGACTTGCACAGATGCATTATAGATTGTATACTTACCCTCTTTAAGCGCTGAGACGACGTACGACCTTAGCTGCGTTCATTCGATCTATCGAGACGTTCACAGACGCAAAAGGGTCACAACAAAGCGCATATTCAATTCATTTTAGCGTTAAGACGCTGTACGTCAGCAGATACGTCTTTTCTATCCTCTCAGACGTGCACAGAAGCAATAGGGCCACAACTAAGCATGAAACCACTTTTCTATAGTGCTTAGATGATTTGGGACGACCGATACGTCCTTTCTGTCTCTTAAGACATGTACAGATGCATTAGAGACACAACAAAGAGTATATTCACCTTCATTCAGCGCTTCGACGATGTACGACGATAGCTACGTTCTTTCGATCTATCTAGACGTTCATACACGCAATAGCGTCAAAACTAAGCGCATATTCAATTAATTTTAGTGCTAAACGATGTACGTCAGCAGATACGTCCTTTCTATCCTCTTAGACGTGCACAGACGCAATAGGGCCACAACGAAGCATGAAACAGCTTTTCTAAAGTGCCCAGATGATGTGGGACGACAAATACGTCCTCCCTATCGTCTTAGACGTGCACAGAAGCAATAGGGCTACAACGAAGCATGAAACCACTTTTCTAAAGTGCTCAGATGATTTGGGACGACCGATACGTCCTTTCTGTCTCTTAAGACATGTACATATGCATTAGAGACACAACAAATATTTTATTCACCTTCTTTAAGCGCTTCGACGATGTACGACCATAGCTACGTTCGTTCGATCTATCTCGACATTCATAGACGCAATAGCGTCATAATTAAGCGCATATTCAATCCATTTAAGCGCTAAGACGCTGTACGTCAGCAGATACGTCCTTTCTATCCTCTTAGACGTGCACAGACGCAATAGGGCCACAACGAAGCATGAAACAACTTTTCAAAAGTGCCTAGATGATGTGGGACGACAAATACGTCCTTTCTATCTCTTGAGACTTGCACAGATGCATTATAGATTGTATACTTACCCTCTTTAAGCGCTGAGACGACGTACGACCATAGCTGCGTTCATTCGATCTATCGAGACGTTCACAGACGCAATAGGGTCACAACAAAGCGCATGTTCAATTCATTTAAGCGCTAAGACACTGTACGTCAGCAGATACGTCTTTTCTATCCTCTTAGACGTGCACAGAAGCAATAGGGCCACAACTAAGCATGAAACCACTTTTCTATAGTCCTCATATGATAAGGGACGACAAATACGTCCTTTCTATCTCCTTAGACGTGCACAGATGCATTAGAGACACACCAAAGTGTATACTTACCCTCTATAAGTGCTGAGACGATGTACGACCATAGCTACGTTCTTTCGATCTATCTAGACGTTCACACACGCAATAGCGTCAAGACTAAGCGCATTTTCAATTCATTTAAGCGCTAAGACGCTGTACTTCAGCAGATACGTCCTTTCTATCCTCTTAGACGTGCACAGACGCAATAGGTCCACAACGAAGTATGAAACAGCTTTTCTAAAGTGCCCAGATGATGTGGGACGACAAATACGTCCATTCTATCTCTTGAGACGTGCACAGATGCATTAGAGACACACCAAACTGTATACTCACCCTTTTTAAGCGCTGAGTCGATGTACGGCCATAGCTACGTTCTTTTGATCTATTTAGACGTTCACACACGCAATAGCGTAAAAATAAGCGCACATTCAATTAACTTAAGCGTTTATACGCTGTACGTCAGCGGATACGTCCTTTCTATCCTATGAGACGTACACAGACGCAATAGGGCCACGACTAAGCATGAAACAGCTTTTCTAAAGTACTCAGATGATGTGGGACGACCGATACGTCCTTTCTATCTCTTAAGACATCTACAAGATGCATTAGAGACACAACAACGAGTATATTCACCTTCTCTAAGCGCTGAGACGATGTACGACCATAGCTACGTTCGTTCGATCTATCTAGACGTTAATACACGCAATAGCGTTAAAACTAAGCGCATATTTAATTAATTTTAGTGCTAAGACGCTGTACGTCAGCAGATACGTCCTTTCTATCCTCTTAGACGTGAACAGGCGCAATAGGGCCACGACTTAGCATGAAAACACTTTTCAAAAGTGCTCAAATAATGTTTAATGGCAGATACGTCCTTTCTATCTCTTTAGACGTGCACAGATGCATTAGAGACACACCAAAGTGGATACTCACCCTATTTAAGCGCTGAGACGACGTACGACCATAGCTACGCTCTTTCGATCTTTCTAGACGTTCACAGACGAAATAGCGTCAAAACTAAGCGCATATTCAATTCATTTTAGCGCAAAGACGCTGCACGTCAGCAGATACGTCCTTTTTATCCTCTTAGACGTGCACAGACGCAATAAGGCCACAAAGAAGCATGAAACAGCTTTTCTAAAGTGGTCAGATGATGTGGGACGACCGATACGTCCTTTCTGTCTCTTAAGACATGTACATATGCATTAGAGACACAACAAAGAGTATATTCACCTTCTTTAAGCGCTTCGACGATGTACGACCATAGCTACGTTCGTTCGATCTATCTCGACATTCATAGACGCAATAGCGTCATAATTAAGCGCATATTCAATCCATTTAAGCGCTAAGACGCTGTACGTCAGCAGATACGTCCTTTCTATCCTCTTAGACGTGCACAGACGCAATAGGGCCACAACGAAGCATGAAACAACTTTTCAAAAGTGCCTAGATGATGTGGGACGACAGATACGTCCTTTCTATTTCTTGAGACGTGCATAGATGCATTATAGACAAACCAAAGTGTATACTCACCCTCTTTGAGCGCTGAGACGACGTACGACCATAGCTACGTTCTTTCGATCTATCTAGACGTTCACAGACGCAATAGCGTCAAACCTAAGCGCATATTTAATTAATTTTAGTGCTAAGACTCTGTACGTCAGCAGATACGTCCTTTCTACCCTCTTACACGTGCACAGACGCAACAGAGCCACAAAGAAGCATGAACCAGCTTTTCTAAAGTGCCCAGATGATGTGGGACGACAAGTACGTCCTCTCTATCTTCTTAGACGTGCACAGACGCAATAGGGTCACAACTAAGCATGAAACAGCTTTTCTAAAGTGCTGAGATGATGTGGGACGACAAATACGTCCTTTCTATCTCTTGAGACTTGCACAGATGCATTATAGATTGTATACTTACCCTCTTTAAGCGCTAAGACGACGTACGACCTAAGCTGCGTTCATTCGATCTATCGAGACGTTCACAGACGCAATAGGGTCACAACAAAGCGCATATTCAATTCATTTTAGCGTTAAGACGCTGTACGTCAGCAGATACGTCTTTTCTATCCCTTAGACGTGCACAGAAGCAATAGGGCCACAACAAAGCATGAAGCTATTTTTCTATAGTGCTCAGATGACTTGGGACGACCGATACGTCCTTTCTGTCTCTTAAGACATGTACAGATGCATTAGAGACACAACAAAGAGTATATTCACCTTCATTCAGCGCTTCGACGATGTACGACAATAGCTACGTTCATTCGATCTATCTAGACGTTCATACAAGCAATAGCGTCAAAACTAAGCGCATATTCAATTAGTTTTAGTGCTAAGACGCTGTACGTCAGCAGATACGTCCTTTCTATCCTCTTAGACGTGCACAGACGCAATAGGGCCTTAAAGAAGCATGAAACAGCTTTTTTCAAAGTGCCCAGATGATGTGGGACGACAAATACGTCCTCTCTATCTTCTTAGACGTGCACAGACGCAATAGGGCCACAACAAAGCATGAAACAGCTTTTCTAAAGTGCCTAGATGATGTGGGACGACAAATACGTCCTTTCTATCTCTTGAGACTTGCACAGATGCATTATAGATTGTATACTTACCCTCTTTAAGCGCTGAGACGACGTACGACCTTAGCTGCGTTCATTCGATCTATCGAGACGTTCACAGACGCAATAGGGTCACAACAAAGCGCATATTCAATTCATTTTAGCGTTAAGACGCTGTACGTCAGCAGATACGTCTTTTCTATCCTCTTAGACGTGCACAGAAGCAATAGGGCCACAACTAAGCATGAAACCACTTTTCTATAGTGCTCAGATGATTTGGGACGACCGATACGTCCTTTCTGTCTCTTAAGACATGTACAGATGCATTAGAGACACAACAAAGAGTATATTCACCTTCTTTCAGCGCTTCGACGATGTACGACAATAGCTACGTTCTTTCGATCTATCTAGACGTTCATACACGCAATAGCGTCAAAACTAAGCGCATATTCAATTAGTTTTAGTGCTAAGACGCTGTACGTCAGCAGATACGTCCTTTCTACCCTCTTACACGTGCACAGACGCAACAGAGCCACAAAGTAGCATGAACCAGCTTTTCTAAAGTGCCCAGATGATGTGGGACGACAAATACGTCCTCTCTATCTTCTTAGACGTGCACAGACGCAATAGGTCCACAACTAAGCATGAAACAGCTTTTCTAAAGTGCCTAGATGATGTGGGACGACAAATACGTCCTTTCTATCTCTTGAGACTTGCACAGATGCATTATAGATTGTATACTTACCCTCTTTAAGCGCTAAGACGACGTACGACCATAGCTGCGTTCATTCGATCTATCGAGACGATCACAGACGCAATAGCGTCAAACCTAAGCGCATATTCAATTCATTTTAGCGTTAAGACACTGTACGTCAGCAGATACGTCTTTTCTATCCTCTTAGACGTGCACAGAAGCAATAGGGCCACAACTAAGCATGAAACCACTTTTCTATAGTGCTCAGATGATTTGGGACGACCGATACGTCCTTTCTGTCTCTTAAGACATGTACAGATGCATTAGAGACACAACAAAGAGTATATTCACCTTCTTTCAGCGCTTCGACGATGTACGACAATAGCGACGTTCTTTCGATCTATCTAGACGTTCATACACGCAATAGCGTCAAAACTAAGCGCATATTCAATTCATTTTATTGCTAAGACGCTGTACGTCAGCAGATACGTCCTTTCTACCCTCTTACACGTGCACAGACGCAACAGAGCCACAAAGAAACATGAACCAGCTTTTCTAAAGTGCCCAGATGATGTGGGACGACAAATACGTCCTCTCTATCGTCTTAGACGTGCACAGACGCAATAGGTCCACAACTAAGCATGAAACAGCTTTTCTAAAGTGCTGAGATGATGTGGGACGACAAATACGTCCTTTCTATCTCTTGAGACTTGCACAGATGCATTATAGATTGTATACTTACCCTCTTTAAGCGCTAAGACGACGTACGACCATAGCTGCGTTCATTCGATCTATCGAGACGTTCACAGACGCAATAGGGTCACAACAAAGCGCATATTCAATTCATTTTAGCGTTAAGACGCTGTACGTCAGCAGATACGTCTTTTCTATCCCCTTAGACGTGCACAGAAGCAATAGGGCCACAACAAAGCATGAAGCCATTTTTCTATAGTGCTCAGATGACTTGGGACGACCGATACGTCCTTTCTGTCTCTTAAGACATGTACAGATGCATTAGAGACACAACAAAGAGTATATTCACCTTCTTTCAGCGCTTCGACGATGTACGACAATAGCTACGTTCATTCGATCTATCTAGACGTTCATACAAGCAATAGCGTCAAAACTAAGCGCATATTCAATTAGTTTTAGTGCTAAGACGCTGTACGTCAGCAGATACGTCCTTTCTATCCTCTTAGACGTGCACAGACGCAATAGGGCCTTAAAGAAGCATGAAACAGCTTTTTTCAAAGTGCCCAGATGATGTGGGACGACAAATACGTCCTCTCTATCTTCTTAGACGTGCACAGACGCAATAGGGCCACAACAAAGCATGAAACAGCTTTTCTAAAGTGCCTAGATGATGTGGGACGACAAATACGTCCTTTCTATCTCTTGAGACTTGCACAGATGCATTATAGATTGTATACTTACCCTCTTTAAGCGCTGAGACGACGTACGACCTTAGCTGCGTTCATTCGATCTATCGAGACGTTCACAGACGCAATAGGGTCACAACAAAGCGCATATTCAATTCATTTTAGCGTTAAGACGCTGTACGTCAGCAGATACGTCTTTTCTATCCTCTTAGACGTGCACAGAAGCAATAGGGCCACAACTAAGCATGAAACCACTTTTCTATAGTGCTCAGATGATTTGGGACGACCGATACGTCCTTTCTGTCTCTTAAGACATGTACAGATGCATTAGAGACACAACAAAGAGTATATTCACCTTCTTTCAGCGCTTCGACGATGTACGACAATAGCTACGTTCTTTCGATCTATCTAGACGTTCATACACGCAATAGCGTCAAAACTAAGCGCATATTCAATTAGTTTTAGTGCTAAGACGCTGTACGTCAGCAGATACGTCCTTTCTACCCTCTTACACGTGCACAGACGCAACAGAGCCACAAAGAAGCATGAACCAGCTTTTCTAAAGTGCCCAGATGATGTGGGACGACAAATACGTCCTCTCTATCTTCTTAGACGTGCACAGACGCAATAGGTCCACAACTAAGCATGAAACAGCTTTTCTAAAGTGCCTAGATGATGTGGGACGACAAATACGTCCTTTCTATCTCTTGAGACTTGCACAGATGCATTATAGATTGTATACTTACCCTCTTTAAGCGCTAAGACGACGTACGACCATAGCTGCGTTCATTCGATCTATCGAGACGATCACAGACGCAATAGCGTCAAACCTAAGCGCATATTCAATTCATTTTAGCGTTAAGACACTGTACGTCAGCAGATACGTCTTTTCTATCCTCTTAGACGTGCACAGAAGCAATAGGGCCACAACTAAGCATGAAACCACTTTTCTATAGTGCTCAGATGATTTGGGACGACCGATACGTCCTTTCTGTCTCTTAAGACATGTACAGATGCATTAGAGACACAACAAAGAGTATATTCACCTTCTTTCAGCGCTTCGACGATGTACGACAATAGCGACGTTCTTTCGATCTATCTAGACGTTCATACACGCAATAGCGTCAAAACTAAGCGCATATTCAATTCATTTTATTGCTAAGACGCTGTACGTCAGCAGATACGTCCTTTCTACCCTCTTACACGTGCACAGACGCAACAGAGCCACAAAGAAACATGAACCAGCTTTTCTAAAGTGCCCAGATGATGTGGGACGACAAATACGTCCTCTCTATCGTCTTAGACGTGCACAGACGCAATAGGTCCACAACTAAGCATGAAACAGCTTTTCTAAAGTGCTGAGATGATGTGGGACGACAAATACGTCCTTTCTATCTCTTGAGACTTGCACAGATGCATTATAGATTGTATACTTACCCTCTTTAAGCGCTAAGACGACGTACGACCATAGCTGCGTTCATTCGATCTATCGAGACGTTCACAGACGCAATAGGGTCACAACAAAGCGCATATTCAATTCATTTTAGCGTTAAGACGCTGTACGTCAGCAGATACGTCTTTTCTATCCCCTTAGACGTGCACAGAAGCAATAGGGCCACAACAAAGCATGAAGCCATTTTTCTATAGTGCTCAGATGACTTGGGACGACCGATACGTCCTTTCTGTCTCTTAAGACATGTACAGATGCATTAGAGACACAACAAAGAGTATATTCACCTTCTTTCAGCGCTTCGACGATGTACGACAATAGCTACGTTCTTTCGATCTATCTAGACGTTCAAACACGCAATAGCGTCAAAACTAAGCGCATATTCAATTAGTTTTAGTGCTAAGACGCTGTACGTCAGCAGATACGTCCTTTCTATCCTCTTAGACGTGCACAGACGCAATAGGGCCACAAAGAAGCATGAAACAGCTTTTTTCAAAGTGCCCAGATGATGTGGGACGACAAATACGTCCTCTCTATCTTCTTAGACGTGCACAGACGCAATAGGGTCACAACTAAGCATGAAACAGCTTTTCTAAAGTGCTGAGATGATGTGGGACGACAAATACGTCCTTTCTATCTCTTGAGACTTGCACAGATGCATTATAGATTGTATACTTACCCTCTTTAAGCGCTAAGACGACATACGACCTAAGCTGCGTTCATTCGATCTATCGAGACGTTCACAGACGCAATAGGGTCACAACAAAGCGCATATTCAATTCATTTTAGCGTTAAGACGCTGTACGTCAGCAGATACGTCTTTTCTATCCCCTTAGACGTGCACAGAAGCAATAGGGCCACAACAAAGCATGAAGCCATTTTTCTATAGTGCTCAGATGACTTGGGACGACCGATACGTCCTTTCTGTCTCTTAAGACATGTACAGATGCATTAGAGACACAACAAAGAGTATATTCACCTTCTTTCAGCGCTTCGACGATGTACGACAATAGCTACGTTCTTTCGATCTATCTAGACGTTCATACACGCAATAGCGTCAAAACTAAGCGCATATTCAATTAGTTTTAGTGCTAAGACGCTGTACGTCAGCAGATACGTCCTTTCTATCCTCTTAGACGTGCACAGACGCAATAGGGCCTTAAAGAAGCATGAAACAGCTTTTTTCAAAGTGCCCAGATGATGTGGGACGACAAATACGTCCTCTCTATCTTCTTAGACGTGCACAGACGCAATAGGGTCACAACAAAGCATGAAACAGCTTTTCTAAAGTGCTTAGATGATGTGGGACGACAAATACGTCCTTTCTATCTCTTGAGACTTGCACAGATGCATTATAGATTGTATACTTACCCTCTTTAAGCGCTGAGACGACGTACGACCTTAGCTGCGTTCATTCGATCTATCGAGACGTTCACAGACGCAATAGGGTCACAACAAAGCGCATATTCAATTCATTTTAGCGTTAAGACGCTGTACGTCAGCAGATACGTCTTTTCTATCCTCTTAGACGTGCACAGAAGCAATAGGGCCACAACTAAGCATGAAACCATTTTTCTATAGTGCTCAGATGATTTGGGACGACCGATACGTCCTTTCTGTCTCTTAAGACATGTACAGATGCATTAGAGACACAACAAAGAGTATATTCACCTTCTTTCAGCGCTTCGACGATGTACGACAATAGCTACGTTCTTTCGATCTATCTAGACGTTCATACACGCAATAGCGTCAAAAATAAGCGCATATTCAATTAGTTTTAGTGCTAAGACGCTGTACGTCAGCAGATACGTCCTTTCTATCCTCTTAGACGTGCACAGACGCAACAGAGCCACAAAGAAGCATGAACCAGCTTTTCTAAAGTGCCCAGATGATGTGGGACGACAAATACGTCCTCTCTATCTTCTTAGACGTGCACAGACGCAATAGGTCCACAACTAAGCATGAAACAGCTTTTCTAAAGTGCCTAGATGATGTGGGACGACAAATACGTCCTTTCTATCTCTTGAGACTTGCACAGATGCATTATAGATTGTATACTTACCCTCTTTAAGCGCTAAGACGACGTACGACCATAGCTGCGTTCATTCGATCTATCGAGACGATCACAGACGCAATAGCGTCAAACCTAAGCGCATATTCAATTCATTTTAGCGTTAAGACACTGTACGTCAGCAGAAACGTCTTTTCTATCCTCTTAGACGTGCACAGAAGCAATAGGGCCACAACTAAGCATGAAACCACTTTTCTATAGTGCTCAGATGATTTGGGACGACCGATACGTCCTTTCTGTCTCTTAAGACATGTACAGATGCATTAAAAACACAACAAAGAGTATATTCACCTTCTTTCAGCGCTTCGACGATGTACGACAATAGCGACGTTCTTTCGATCTATCTAGACGTTCATACACGCAATAGCGTCAAAACTAAGCGCATATTCAATTCATTTTATTGCTAAGACGCTGTACGTCAGCAGATACGTCCTTTCTACCCTCTTACACGTGCACAGACGCAACAGAGCCACAAAGAAACATGAACCAGCTTTTCTAAAGTGCCCAGATGATGTGGGACGACCAATACGTCCTCTCTATCGTCTTAGACGTGCACAGACGCAATAGGTCCACAACTAAGCATGAAACAGCTTTTCTAAAGTGCTGAGATGATGTGGGACGACAAATACGTCCTTTCTATCTCTTGAGACTTGCACAGATGCATTATAGATTGTATACTTACCCTCTTTAAGCGCTAAGACGACGTACGACCATAGCTGCGTTCATTCGATCTATCGAGACATTCACAGACGCAATAGGGTCACAACAAAGCGCATATTCAATTCATTTTAGCGTTAAGACGCTGTACGTCAGCAGATACGTCTTTTCTATCCCTTAGACGTGCACAGAAGCAATAGGGCCACAACAAAGCATGAAGCCATTTTTCTATAGTGCTCAGATGACTTGGGACGACCGATACGTCCTTTCTGTCTCTTAAGACATGTACAGATGCATTAGAGACACAACAAAGAGTATATTCACCTTCTTTCAGCGCTTCGACGATGTACGACAATAGCTACGTTCTTTCGATCTATCTAGACGTTCATACACGCAATAGCGTCAAAACTAAGCGCATATTCAATTAGTTTTAGTGCTAAGACGCTGTACGTCAGCAGATACGTCCTTTCTATCCTCTTAGACGTGCACAGACGCAATAGGGCCACAAAGAAGCATGAAACAGCTTTTTTCAAAGTGCCCAGATGATGTGGGACGACAAATACGTCCTCTCTATCTTCTTAGACGTGCAAAGACGCAATAGGGCCACAACTAAGCATGAAACAGCTTTTCTAAAGTGCTTAGATGATGTGGGACGACAAATACGTCCTTTCTATCTCTTGAGACTTGCACAGATGCATTATAGATTGTATACTTACCCTCTTTAAGCGCTGAGACGACGTACGACCTTAGCTGCGTTCATTCGATCTATCGAGACGTTCACAGACGCAATAGGGTCACAACAAAGCGCATATTCAATTCATTTTAGCGTTAAGACGCTGTACGTCAGCAGATACGTCTTTTCTATCCTCTTAGACGTGCACAGAAGCAATAGGGCCACAACTAAGCATGAAACCATTTTTCTATAGTGCTCAGATGATTTGGGACGACCGATACGTCCTTTCTGTCTCTTAAGACATGTACAGATGCATTAGAGACACAACAAAGAGTATATTCACCTTCTTTCAGCGCTTCGACGATGTACGACAATAGCTACGTTCTTTCGATCTATCTAGACGTTCATACACGCAATAGCGTCAAAAATAAGCGCATATTCAATTAGTTTTAGTGCTAAGACGCTGTACGTCAGCAGATACGTCCTTTCTATCCTCTTAGACGTGCACAGACGCAATAGGGCCACAAAGAAGCATGAACCAGCTTTTCGAAAGTGCCTAGATGATGTGGGACGACAAATACGTCCTCTTTATCCTCTTAGACGTGCACAGACGCAATAGGGCCACAACTAAGCATGAAACAGCTTTTCTAAAGTGCCTAGATGATGTGGGACGACAAATACGTCCTTTCTATCTCTTGAGACTTGCACAGATGCATTATAGATTGTATACTTACCCTCTTTAAGCGCTAAGACGACGTACGACCATAGCTGCGTTCATTCGATCTATCGAGACGATCACAGACGCAATAGCGTCAAACCTAAGCGCATATTCAATTCATTTTAGCGTTAAGACACTGTACGTCAGCAGATACGTCTTTTCTATCCTCTTAGACGTGCACAGAAGCAATAGGGCCACAACTAAGCATGAAACCACTTTTCTATAGTGCTCAGATGATTTGGGACGACCGATACGTCCTTTCTGTCTCTTAAGACATGTACAGATGCATTAGAGACACAACAAAGAGTATATTCACCTTCTTTCAGCGCTTCGACGATGTACGACAATAGCGACGTTCTTTCGATCTATCTAGACGTTCATACACGCAATAGCGTCAAAACAAAGCGCATATTCAATTCATTTTATTGCTAAGACGCTGTACGTCAGCAGATACGTCCTTTCTACCCTCTTACACGTGCACAGACGCAACAGAGCCACAAAGAAACATGAACCAGCTTTTCTAAAGTGCCCAGATGATGTGGGACGACAAATACGTCCTCTCTATCGTCTTAGACGTGCACAGACGCAATAGGTCCACAACTAAGCATGAAACAGCTTTTCTAAAGTGCTGAGATGATGTGGGACGACAAATACGTCCTTTCTATCTCTTGAGACTTGCACAGATGCATTATAGATTGTATACTTACCCTCTTTAAGCGCTAAGACGACGTACGACCATAGCTGCGTTCATTCGATCTATCGAGACGTTCACAGACGCAATAGGGTCACAACAAAGCGCATATTCAATTCATTTTAGCGTTAAGACGCTGTACGTCAGCAGATACGTCTTTTCTATCCCCTTAGACGTGCACAGAAGCAATAGGGCCACAACAAAGCATGAAGCCATTTTTCTATAGTGCTCAGATGACTTGGGACGACCGATACGTCCTTTCTGTCTCTTAAGACATGTACAGATGCATTAGAGACACAACAAAGAGTATATTCACCTTCTTTCAGCGCTTCGACGATGTACGACAATAGCTACGTTCTTTCGATCTATCTAGACGTTCATACACGCAATAGCGTCAAAACTAAGCGCATATTCAATTAGTTTTAGTGCTAAGACGCTGTACGTCAGCAGATACGTCCTTTCTATCCTCTTAGACGTGCACAGACGCAATAGGGCCACAAAGAAGCATGAAACAGCTTTTTTCAAAGTGCCCAGATGATGTGGGACGACAAATACGTCCTCTCTATCTTCTTAGACGTGCATAGACGCAAAAGGGCCACAACTAAGCATGAAACAGCTTTTCTAAAGTGCCTAGATGATGTGGGACGACAAATACGTCCTTTCTTTCTCTTGAGACTTGCACAGATGCATTATAGATTGTATACTTACCCTCTTTAAGCGCTAAGACGACGTACGACCATAGCTGCGTTCATTCGATCTATCGAGACGTTCACAGACGCAATAGCGTCAAACCTAAGCGCATATTCAATTCATTTTAGCGTTTAGACGCTGTACGTCAGCAGATACGTCTTTACTATCCTCTTAGACGTGCACAGAAGCAATAGGGCCACAACTAAGCATGAAACCACTTTTCTATAGTGCTCAGATGATTTGGGACGACCGATACGTCCTTTCTGTCTCTTAAGACATGTACAGATGCAATAGAGACACAACAAAGAGTATATTCACCTTCTTTCAGCGCTTCGACGATGTACGACAATAGCGACTTTCTTTCGATCTATCTAGACGTTCGTACACGCAATAGCGTCAAAACTAAGCGCATATTCAATTCATTTTATTGCTAAGACGCTGTACGTCAGCAGATACGTCCTTTCTACCCTCTTACACGTGCACAGACGCAACAGAGCCACAACGAAGCATGAAACAGCTTTTCTAAAGTGCCCAGATGATGTGGGACGACAAATACGTCCTCTCTATCCTCTTAGACGTGCACAGACGCAATAGGTCCACAACTAAGCATGAAACAGCTTTTCTAAAGTGCTGAGATGATGTGGGACGACAAATACGTCCTTTCTATCTCTTGAGACTTGCACAGATGCATTATAGATTGTATACTTACCCTCTTTAAGCGCTGAGACGACGTACGACCATAGCTGCGTTCATTCGATCTATCGAGACGTTCACAGACGCAATAGGGTCACAACAAAGCGCATATTCAATTCATTTTAGCGCTAAGACACCGTACGTCAGCAGATACGTCTTTTCTATCCTCTTAGACGTGCACAGAAGCAATAGGGCCACAACTAAGCATGAAACCACTTTTCTATAGTGCTCAGATGATTTGGGACGACCGATACGTCCTTTCTATCTCTTAAGACATGTACAGATGCATTAGAGACACAACAAAGAGTATATTCACCTTCTTTCTGCGCTTCGACGATGTACGACAATAGCTACGTTCTTTCGATCTATCTAGACGTTCATACACGCAATAGCGTCAAAACTAAGTGCATATTCAATTAGTTTTAGTGCTAAGACGATGTACGTCAGCAGATAGGTCCTTTCTATCCTCTTAGACGTGCACAGACGCAATAGGGCCACAACCAAGCATGAAACAGCTGTTCTAAAGTGCCCAGATGATGTGGGACGACAAATACGTCCTTTCTATCTCTTTCAACGTGCACAGATGCATTAGAGACACACCAAAGTGTATACTTACCCTCTTCAAGTGCTGAGACGATGTACGACCATAGCTACGTTCTTTCGATCTATCTAGACATTCACAGACGCAACAGGGTCACAAGAAAGCGCAAAATCAATTCATTTAAGCGTTAAGACGCTGTACGTCAGCAGATACGTCTTTTCTAACCACTTAGACGTGCACAGACGCAATAGGGTCACAACTAAGCATCAAACCACTTTTCAAAGTGATCAGATGATGTGGGACGACCGATACGTCCTTTCTATCTCTTAAGACGTGCACAGATGCAGTGGAGACACACCAAAATGTGTACTCACCCTCTTTAAGTGCTGAGACAATGTACGACCATAGCAACGTTCTTGTTATCTATCTAGACATTCACAGACGCAGTAGGGTCACCAGAAAGCGCATATTTAATGCATTTGAGCGCTAAGACACTGTACGTCAGAAGATACGTCCTTTCTATCCTCTTAGACGTGCACAGACGCAATAGGGCCACAACGAAGCATGAAACTACTTTTCTAAAGTGCTCAAATAATGTTAGACGACGGATACCTCCTTTCTTTTTCTTAAGACGTGCACAGCTGCATTAGAGACACACCAAAGTGTATACTCCCCCTCTTCAAGTGCTGAGACGATGTTCGACCATAGCTACGTTCTTTCGATCTATCTAGACATTCACAGACGCAGTAGGGTCACAAGAAAGCGCAAATCCAATTCATTTAAGCGTTAAGACGCTGTACGTCAGCAGATACGTTTTTTCTATCCTCTTAGACGTGAACAGACGCAATAGGGCCACAACGAAGCATGAAACAGCTTTTCTAAAGTGCCCAGATGTTGTGGGACGACAAATACGTCCTTCCTATCTCTTCAGACGTGCACAGATGCAATAGAGACACACTAAAGTGTATACTTACCCTCTTTAAGTGTTGAGACGATAAACGACCATAGCTACGCTCTTTCGATCTATCTAGACGTTCACAGACGCAATAGGGTCACAACAAAGCGCATATTCAATTCATTTAAGCGTTAAGACGCTGTACGTCAGCAGATACGTCCTTTCTATCCTCTTAGACGTGCACAGACGCAATAGGGCCACAACAAAGCATGAAAACACTTTTCTAAAGTGATCAGATGATGTGGGACGAAAGATACGTCCTTTCTATCTCTTGAGACGTGCACAGATGCATTAGAGACACAACAAAGCGTATACTTACCCTCTTTAAAGGCTTAGACGCTGTTCGACCATACCTACGTTCTTTCGATCTATCTAGACGTTCACACACGAAATAGCGTCGAAACTAAGCGCATATTCAATTTATTTGAGCGCTAAGACGCTGTACGTCAGCAGAAACGTCCTTTCTATACTCTTAGACGTGCACAGACGCAATAGGGTCACAACTAAGCATCAAACCACTTTTCTAAAGTGATCAGATGATGTGGGACGACCGATACGTCCTCTCTATCTCTTAAGACGTGCCAAACGCAATAGGGCCACAACGAAGCATGAAACCACTTTTCAAAGTGATCAGATGATGTGAGACGACAGATACGTCCTTTCTATCTCTTAAGACGTGCACAGATGCAGTGGAGACACACCAAAATGTGTACTCACCCTCTTTAAGTGCTGAGACAATGTACGACCATAGCTACGTTCTTTCAATCTATCTAGACATTCACAGACGCAATAGGGTCACAAGAAAACGCATATTATATTCATTTAAGCGTTTAGACGCTGTACGTCAGCAGATACGTCCTTTCTATCCTCTTAGACGTGCACAGACGCAATAGGGTCATAACTAAGCTTCAAACCACTTTTCTAAAGTGCTCAGACGATGTGGAACGACCGATACGTCCTTTCTATCTCTTAAGACGTGCACAGATGCATTAGAGACACACCAAAGTGTATATTCACCTTCTTTAAGCGCTGAGACGATGTACGACCATAGCTACGTTCGTTCGATCTATCTAGACATTCACAGACGCAATAGGGTCACAAGAAAGCGCAAATTCAATTCATTTAAGCGTTAAGACGCTGTACGTCAGCAGATACGTCCTTTCTATCCTCTTAGACGTGCACAGACGCAATAGGGCCACAACGAAGCATGAAACCACTTTTTAAAGTGATCAGATGATGTGGGACGACCGATACGTCCTTTCTATCTCTTAAGACGTGCACAGATGCAGTGGAGACACACCAAAATGTGTAATCACCCTCTTTAAGCGCTGAGACGACGTACGACCTTAGCTGCGTTCATTCGATCTATCGAGACGTTCACAGACGCAATAGGGTCACAACAAAGCGCATATTCAATTCATTTTAGCGTTAAGACGCTGTACGTCAGCAGATACGTCCTTTCTATTCTCTTAGACGTGCACAGACGCAATAGGTCCACAACGAAGCATGAAACCACTTTTCTATAGTGCTCAGATGATATGGGACGACAAATACGTCCTTTCTAGCTCTTAAGACATGTACAGATGCATTAGAGACACAACAAAGAGTATATTCACCTTCTTTAAGCGCTGAGACGCTGTACGATCATAGCTACGCTCTTTCGATCTATCTAGACATTCACAGACGCAATAGGGTCACAACTAAGCATCAAACCACTTTTCTAAATTGCTCAGACGATGTGGGACGACCAATACGTCCTTTCTATCTCTTAAGACGTGCACAGATGCAGTGGAGACACACCAAAATGTGTACTATCCATTTTTAAGTGCTGAGACAATGTACAACCATAGCTACGTTCTTTTGATCTATCTAGACGTTCACAGACGCAATAGCGTCAAAACTAAGCGCATATTCAATTCATTTGAGCGCTAAGACACTGTACGTCAGCAGATACGTCCTTTCTATCCTCTTAGATGGTCACAGATGCAGTAGGGCCACAACGAAGCATGAAACTACTTTTCTAAAGTGCTCAAATAATGTTAGACGACAGATACCTCCTTTCTATCTCTTAAGACGTGCACAGCTGCATTAGAGACACACCAAAGTGTATACTCACCCTCTTTAAGCACTGAGACGATGTACGACCATAGCTACGTTCTTTCGATCTATCTAGACATTCACAGACGCAGTAGGGTCCCAAAAAATCGCATATTCAATTAATTTCAGCGCTAAGACGCTGTACGTCAGCAGATACGTCCTTTCTATCCTCTTAGACGTGCACAGACGCAATAGGGTCATAACTAAGCATCAAACCACTTTTCTAAAGTGCTCAGACGATGTGGAACGACCGATACGTCCTTTCTATCTCTTAAGACGTGCACAGATGCATTAGAGACACACCAAAGTGTATATTCACCTTCTTTAAGCGCTGAGACGATGTACGACCATAGCTACGTTCGTTCGATCTATCTAGACATTCACAGACGCAATAGGGTCACAAGAAAGCGCAAATTCAATTCATTTAAGCGTTAAGACGCTGTACGTCAGCAGATACGTCCTTTCTATCCTCTTAGACGTGCACAGACGCAATAGGGCCACAACGAAGCATGAAACCACTTTTTAAAGTGATCAGATGATGTGGGACGACCGATACGTCCTTTCTATCTCTTAAGACGTGCACAGATGCAGTGGAGACACACCAAAATGTGTAATCACCCTCTTTAAGCGCTGAGACGACGTACGACCTTAGCTGCGTTTATTCGATCTATCGAGACGTTCACAGACGCAATAGGGTCACAACAAAGCGCATATTCAATTCATTTTAGCGTTAAGACGCTGTACGTCAGCAGATACGTCCTTTCTATTCTCTTAGACGTGCACAGACGCAATAGGTCCACAACGAAGCATGAAACCACTTTTCTATAGTGCTCAGATGATATGGGACGACAAATACGTCCTTTCTAGCTCTTAAGACATGTACAGATGCATTAGAGACACAACAAAGAGTATGTTCACCTTCTTTAAGCGCTGAGACGCTGTACGATCATAGCTACGCTCTTTCGATCTATCTAGACATTCACAGACGCAATAGGGTCACAACTAAGCATCAAACCACTTTTCTAAATTGCTCAGACGATGTGGGACGACCAATACGTCCTTTCTATCTCTTAAGACGTGCACAGATGCAGTGGAGACACACCAAAATGTGTACTATCCATTTTTAAGTGCTGAGACAATGTACAACCATAGCTACGTTCTTTTGATCTATCTAGACGTTCACAGACGCAATAGCGTCAAAACTAAGCGCATATTCAATTCATTTGAGCGCTAAGACACTGTACGTCAGCAGATACGTCCTTTCTATCCTCTTAGATGGTCACAGATGCAGTAGGGCCACAACGAAGCATGAAACTACTTTTCTAAAGTGCTCAAATAATGTTAGACGACAGATACCTCCTTTCTATCTCTTAAGACGTGCACAGCTGCATTAGAGACACACCAAAGTGTATACTCACCCTCTTTAAGCACTGAGACGATGTACGACCATAGCTACGTTCTTTCGATCTATCTAGACATTCACAGACGCAGTAGGGTCCCAAAAAATCGCATATTCAATTAATTTCAGCGCTAAGACGCTGTACGTCAGCAGATACGTCCCTTCTATCCTCTTAGACGTGCACAGATGCAATAGGGTCACAACAAAGCACCAAACCATTTTTTCAAAGTGCTCAGATGATGTGGGACGACAAAATCGTCCTTTCTATCTCTTAAGACATGTACAGATGCATTAGAGACACAACAAAGAGTATATTAACCTTCTTTAAGCGCTGAGACGCTGTATGACAATAGCTACGTTCTTTCGATCTATCTAGACGTTCACACACGCAATAGCGTCAAAACAAAGCGCATATTCCATTCATTTAAGGGTTAAGACGCTGTACGTCAGCAGATACGTCCTTTCTATCCTCTTAGACGTGCACAGACGCAATAGGGCCACAACGAAGCATTAAACAGCTTTTCTAAAGTGCCCAGATGATGTGGTACGAAAAATACGTCCTTTCTATCTCTTGAGACGTGCACAGATGCATTAGAGACACACCAAAGTGTATACTCACCCTCTTTAAGCGCTGAGGCATGCTACGACCATAGCTACGTTTTTTCGATCTATGTAGACATTCACAGACGCAATAGGGTCACAAGAAAACGCATATTCAATTCATTTGAGCGTTAAGACGCTGTACGTCAGCAGATACGTCCTTTCTATCCTCTTAGACGTGCACAGATGCAATAGGGCCACAACGAAGCATGAAACCACTTTTCAAAGTGATCAGATGATGTGGGACGACAGATACGTCCTTTCTATTTCTTGAGACGTGCACAGATGCGTTAGAGACACAACAAAGCGTATACTTACCCTCTTTAAAGGCTTAGACGCTGTTCGACCATACCTACGTTCTTTCGATCTATCTAGACGTTCACACACGCAATAGGGTCACAAGAAAGCGCATATTCAATTCATTAAGGCGTTAAGACGCTGTATGTCAGCAGATACGTCTTTTCTATCCTCTTAGACCTGCTCATACGCAATAGAGCCACGACTAAGCATAAAACAGCTTTTCTAAAGTTCCCAGATAATGTGGGACGACAGATACGTCCTTTCTATCTCTTTAGACGTGCACAGATGCGTTAGAGACACACCAAAGTGTATACTTACCCTCTTTAAGTGCTGAGACGATGTACGACCATACCTACGTTCTTTCGATCTATCTAGACATTCACAGACGCAATAGGGTCACAAGAAAGCGCAAATTCAATTCATTTTAGCGTTTAGACGCTGTACGCCAGCAGATACGTCCTATCTATCTTCTTAGACAGTCGTAGACGCAATAGGGCCACAATGAAGCATGAAACCACTTTTCTAAAGTGCTCAGATGCTGTAGGACGACAGATACGTCCTTTCTATCTCTCAAGATGTGCACAGATGCATTAGAGATACAACAAAGCGAATGCTCACCCTCATTCAGGGCTGAGACGATGTTTGACCATAGCTACGTTCTTTCGATCTATCTAGACGTTTACACACGCAATCGCGTCATAACAAAGCGCATACTCGATTCATTTAAGCGCTAAGACGCTGTACGTCAGCGGGTACGTCCTTTCTATCCTCTTAGATGTGCACAGACGCAATAAGACCACAACTAAGCATGTAATCACTTTTCTGAAGCGCTCAGATGATGTTCGACGACAGACACGTCATTTCTATCTCTTGAGACGTGCACAGATGCATTAGAGACACACCAAAGCGTACACTCACCCTCTTTAAGCGCTGAGACGATGTACGACCACAGCTACATTTTTTCGATCTATCTAGACTTTCACAGACGGAATAGGGTCACAAGAAAGCGCATTTTCAATTCATTTAAGCGCTTAGACGCTGTACGTCAGCAAAAACGTCCTTTCTATCCTTTTAGACGTGCACAGACGCAATAGGGCCACAACGAAGCATGAAACAGCTTTTCTAAAGTGCTCAGATGATGTGGGACGACAAATACGTCCTTTCTATCTCCTAAGACGTGCACAGATGTATTAGAGACACACCAAAGTGTATACTTACCCTCTTTTAGTGCTGAAACGATGTACGACCATAGCTACGTTTTTTCGATCTATCAAGACTTTCACAGACGCAATAGGGTCACCAGAAAGCGCATATTCAATTCATTTAAGCGCTAAGACACTGTACGTCAGCAGATACGTCCTTTCTATCCTCTTAGAGGTCACAGACGCAATAGGGCTACAACGAAGCATGAAACTACTTTTCTAAAGTACTTAAATGATGTTAGACGACAGATACGTCCTTTTTATCGCTTAAGACGTTCACAGCTGCATTAGAGACACACCAAAGTGTATACTCACCCTCTATAAGCGCTGAGACGATGTACGACCATAGCTACGTTCTTTCGATTTATTTAGACGTTCACAGATGCAATAGGATCACAAGAAAACGCGTATTCAATTCATTTGAGAGTTTAGACGCTGTACGCCAGAAGATACGTCCTTTCTATCCTCTTAGACGTTCACAGACGCAATAGGGCCACAATGAAGCATGAAACCACTTTTCTAATGTGCTCAGATGTGGTAGGACGACAGATACGTCCTTTCTATCTCTCAAGATGTGCACAGATGCATTAAAGACACACCAAAGTGTATACTCACCCTCTATAAGCGCTGAGACGATGTGCGACTATAGCTTCGTTCTTTCGATCTATCTAGACGTTCACAGACGCAATAGCGTCAGAACAAAGCGCATATTCAATTCATTTGAGCGCTAAGACGCTGTACGTCAGCGGGTACGTCCTTTATATTTTCTTAGATGTGCACAGACGCAAAAGGACCACAACTAAGCATGTAATCTCTTTTCTAAAGCGATAGGATGATGTTCGACGACAGATACGTCCTTTCTATCTCTTAAGACGTGCACAGATGCATTAGAGACACACCAAAGTGTATACTCACCCTCTTTAAGCAATGAGAAGCTGTACGACCATAGCTACGTTCATTTGATCTATCTAGAGGTTCATACGCGCAATAGCGTCAAAATAAATCGCATATTCAATTAGTTTTAGCGCTAAGACGCTGTACGTCAGAAGATACGTCCTTTCTATCCTCTTAGATGGTCATAGACGCAATAGGGCCACAACTAAGCAAGAAACCACTTTTCTATAGTGCTCAGATGATTTGGGACGACCGATACGTCCTTTCTATCTCTTAAGACATGTACAGATGCATTAGAGACACAACAAAGAGTATATTCACCTTCTTTCTGCGCTTCGACGATGTACGACAATAGCTACGTTCTTTCGATCTATCTAGACGTTCACAGACGCAATAGGGTCACAAGAAAGCGCATATTCAATTCATTTAAGCGCTAAGACGCTGTACGTCAGCAAATACGTCCTTTCCATCCTCTTAAAAGTGCACAGACGCATCAGGGCCACAGCTAAGCATGAAACAGCTTTTCCATAGTGCTCAGATGATATGGGACGACAGATACGTCCTTTCTATCTCTTTCGACGTGCACAGATGCATTATAGACACACCAAAGTGTATACTCACCCTCTTTAAGCACTTAGAAGCTGCACGACCATAGCTACGTTCTTTCGATCTATCTAGACATTCACAGACGCAATAGGGTCACAAGAAAGCGCAAATTCAATTCATTTAAGCGTTAAGACGCTGTACGTCAGCGGATACGTCCTTTCTATCCTCTTAGACGAGCCAAACGCAATAGGGCCACAACGAAGCATGAAACCACTTTTCAAAGTGATCAGATGATGTGGGACGACAGATACGTCCTTTCTATTTCTTGAGACGTGCACAGATGCGTTAGAGACACAACAAAGCGTATACTTACCCTCTTTAAAGGCTTAGACGCTGTTCGACCATACCTACGTTCTTTCGATCTATCTAGACGTTCACACACGCAATAGGGTCACAAGAAAGCGCATATTCAATTCATTAAGGCGTTAAGACGCTGTATGTCAGCAGATACGTCTTTTCTATCCTCTTAGACCTGCTCATACGCAATAGAGCCACGACTAAGCATAAAACAGCTTTTCTAAAGTTCCCGGATAATGTGGGACGACAAATACGTCCTTTTTATCTCTTTAGACGTGCACAGATGCGTTAGAGACACACCAAAGTGTATACTTACCCTCTTTAAGTGCTGAGACGATGTACGACCATACCTACGTTCTTTCGATCTATCTAGACATTCACACACGCAATAGGGTCACAAGAAAGCGCAAATTTAATTCATTTTAACGTTTAGACGCTGTACGCCAGCAGATACGTCCTATCTATCTTCTTAGACAGTCATAGACGCAATAGGGCCACAATGAAGCATGAAACCACTTTTCTAAAGTGCTCAGATGCTGTAGGACGACAGATACGTCCTTTCTATCTCTCAAAATGTGCACAGATGCATTAGAGATACAACAAAGCGAATGCTCACCCTCATTTAGGGCTGAGACGATGTTTGACCATAGCTACGTTCTTTCGATCTATCTAGACGTTTACACACGCAATCGCGTCATAACAAAGCGCATATTCGATTCATTTAAGCGCTTAGACGCTGTACGTCAGCGGGTACGTCCTTTCTATCCTCTTAGATGTGCACAGACGCAATAAGACCACAACTAAGCATGTAATCACTTTTCTGAAGCGCTCAGATGATGTTCGACGACAGACACGTCATTTCTATCTCTTGAGACGTGCACAGATGCATTAGAGACACACCAAAGCGTACACTCACCCTCTTTAAGCGCTGAGACGATGTACGACCCCAGCTACATTTTTTCGATCTATCTAGACTTTCACAGACGGAATAGGGTCACAAGAAAGCGCATTTTCAATTCATTTAAGCGCTTAGACGCTGTACGTCAGCAAAAACGTCCTTTCTATCCTTTTAGACGTGCACAGACGCAATAGGGCCACAACGAAGCATGAAACAGCTTTTCTAAAGTGATCAGATGATGTGGGACGACCGATACGTCCTTTCTATCTCCTAAGACGTGCACAGATGTATTAGAGACACACCAAAGTGTATACTTACCCTCTTTTAGTGCTGAAACGATGTACGACCATAGCTACGTTTTTTCGATCTATCAAGACTTTCACAGACGCAATAGGGTCACCAGAAAGCGCATATTCAATTCATTTAAGCGCTAAGACACTGTACGTCAGCAGATACGTCCTTTCTATCCTCTTAGAGGTCACAGACGCAATAGGGCTACAACGAAGCATGAAACTACTTTTCTAAAGTACTTAAATGATGTTAGACGACAGATACGTCCTTTTTATCGCTTAAGACGTTCACAGCTGCATTAGAGACACACCAAAGTGTATACTCACCCTCTATTAGCGCTGAGACGATGTACGACCATAGCTACGTTCTTTCGATCTATCTAGACGTTCACAGATGCAATAGAGTCACAAGAAAACGCATATTCAATTCATTTAAGAGTTTAGACGCTGTACGCCAGAAGATACGTCCTTTCTATCCTCTTAGACGTTCACAGACGCAATAGGGCCACAATGAAGCATGAAACCACTTTTCTAAAGTGCTCAGATGATGTAGGACGACAGATACGTCCTTATTATCTCTCAAGATGTGCACAGATGCATTAAAGACACACCAAAGTGTATACTTACCCTCTTTAAGCGCTGAGACAATGTGCGACTATAGCTTCGTTCTTTCGATCTATCTAGACGTTCTCAGACGCAATAGCGATGAGAACAAAGCGCATATTCAATTCATTTAAGCGTTAAGACGCTGTACGTCAGCAGATACGTCCTTTCCATCCTCTTAGACGTGCCAAACGCAATAGGGCCACAACGAAGCATGAAACCACTTTTCAAAGTGATCAGATGATGTGGGACGACAGATACGTCCTTTCTATTTCTTGAGACGTGCACAGATGCGTTAGAGACACAACAAAGCGTATACTTACCCTCTTTAACGGCTTAGACGCTGTTCGACCATACCTACGTTCTTTCGATCTATCTAGACGTTCACACACGCAATAGGGTCACAAGAAAGCGCAAATTCAATTCATTTGAGCGCTAAGACGCTGTATGTCAGCAGATACGTCTTTTCTATCCTCTTAGACCTGCTCATACGCAATAGAGCCACGACTAAGCATAAAACAGCTTTTCTAAAGTTCCCGGATAATGTGGGACGACAAATACGTCCTTTTTATCTCTTTAGACGTGCACAGATGCGTTAGAGACACACCAAAGTGTATACTTACCCTATTTAAGTGCTGAGACGATGTACGACCATACCTACGTTCTTTCGATATATCTAGACATTCACAGACGCAATAGGGTCACAAAAAAGCTCAAATTCAATTCATACAAGAGTTTAAACGCTGTACGCCAGCAGATACGTCCTTTCTATCTTCTTAGACGTTCACAGACGCAATAGGGCCACAATGAAGCATGAAACCACTTTTCTAAAGTGCTCAGATGCTGTAGGACGACAGATACGTCCTTTCTATCTCTCAAGATGTGCACAGATGCATTAGAGATACAACAAAGTGTATACTCACCCTCATTTGGGCTGAGACGATGTTTGATTATAGCTACGTTCTTTCGATTTATCTAGACGTTTACACACGCAATCGCGTCAGAACAAAGCGCATGTTCAATTCATTTGAGCGCTAAGACGCTGTACGTCAGCGGGAAGGTCCTTTCTATCCTCTTAAATGTGCACAGACGCAATAAGACCACAACTAAGCATGTAATCACTTTTCTGAAGCGCTCATATGATGTTCGACGACAGATACGTCCTTTCTATCTCTTGAGACGTGCACAGATGCATTTGAGACACACCAAAGCGTACACTCACCCTCTTTAAGCGCTGAGACGATGTACGACCACAGCTACGTTCTTCCGATCTATCTAGACGTTCACACACGCAATAGCGTCATAACCATGCGCATTTTCAATTCATTTAAGCGCTTAGACACTGTACGTCAGCAAAAACGTCCTTTCTATCCTTTTAGTCGTGCACAGACACAATAGGGCCACAACGAAGCCTGAAACAGCTTTTCTAAAGTGCTCAGATGATGTGGGACGACAAATACGTCCTTTCTATCTCCTAAGACGTGCACAGATGTATTAGAGACACACCAAAGTGTATACTTACCCTCTTTAAGTGCTGAAACGATGTACGACCATAGCTACGTTTTTTCGATCTATCAAGACTTTCACAGACGCAATAGGGTCACCAGAAAGCGCATATTCAATTCATTTAAGCGCTAAGACGCTGTACGTCAGCAGATACGTCCTTTCTATCCTCTTAGAGGTCACAGACGCAATAGGGCTACAACGAAGCATGAACCTACTTTTCTAAAGTATTTTAATGATGTTAGACGACAGATACGTCCTTTTTATCGCTTAAGACGTTCACAGCTGCATTAGAGACACACCAAAGTGTATACTCACCTTCTATAAGCGCTGAGACGATGTACGACCATAGCTACGTTCTTTCGATCTATCTAGACGTTCACAGATGCAATAGGGTCACAAGAAAACGCATATTCAATTCATTTGAGAGTTGAGACGCTGTACGCCAGAAGATACGTCCTTTCTATCCTCTAAGACGTTCACAGACGAAATAGGGCCACAATGAAGCATGAAACCACTTTTCTAAAGTGCTCAGATGCTGTAGGACGACAGATACGTCCTTTCTATCTCTCAAGATGTGCACAGATGCATTAAAGACACACCAAAGTGTATACTTACCCTCTTCAAGCGCTGAGACGATGTGCGACTATAGTTTCGTTCTTTCGATTTATCTAGACGTTCACAGACGCAATAGCGTCAGAACAAAGCGCATATTCAATTAATTTGAGCGCTAGGACGCTGTACGTCAGCGGGTACGTCCTTTCTATCCTCTTAGATGTGCACAGACGCAATAGGACCACAACTAAGCATGTAATCACTTTTCTAAAGCGATAAGTTGATGTTCGACGACAGATGCGTCCTTTCTATCTCTTAAGACGTGCACAGATGCATTAGAGACACACCAAAGTGTATACTCACCCTCTTTAAGCAATGAGAAGCTATACGACCATAGCTACGTTCATTCGATCTATCCAGACGTTCAAACGCGCAATAGCGTCAAAATAAATCGCATATTCAATTAGTTTTAGCGCTAAGACGCTGTACGTCAGAAGATACGTCCTTTCTATCCTCTTAGATGGTCACAGACGCAATAGGACCACAACGAAGCATAAAACCACTTTTCTAAAGTGCTCAGATATGTGGGACGACAGATACGTCCTTTCTATCTCTTTAGACGTGCAGAGATGCATTAGAGACACACCAAAGTGTATACTCACCCTCTTTAAGCACTGAGAAGCTGTACGACCATAGCTACGTTCTTTCGATTTATCAAGACTTTCAAAGACGCAATAGGGTCACAAGAAAGCGCATATTCAATTCATTTAAGCGCTAAGACACTGTATGTCAGCGGAAACGTCTTTTCTATCCGCTTAGACGTCCACAGACGCAATAGGTCCACAACCAAGCATGAAACAGCTTTTCTAAAGTGCTCAGATATGTGGGACGACAGATACGTCCTTTCTATTTTCTTAGACGTGCACAGATGCATTAGAGACACACCAAAGCGTATATTCACCTTCTTTAAGCGCTGAGACGATGGACGACCATAGCTTCGTTCTTTCGATCTATCTAGACGTTCACAGACGCATAAGCGTCAAAACTAAGCGCATTTTCAATTCATTTGAGCGCTAAGACACTGTACGTCAGCAGATACGTCTTTTC
Organism: Plasmopara viticola; assembly: GCA_001695595.3. Taxonomy (NCBI): domain Eukaryota; phylum Oomycota; class Peronosporomycetes; order Peronosporales; family Peronosporaceae; genus Plasmopara; species Plasmopara viticola. Next base: position 753,804 of record MBPM02000022.1, read on the forward strand.
TGTCCCCTTAGACGTGAACAGGCGCAATAGGGCCACAACGAAGCATGAAACAGTTTTCTAAAGTGCCTAGATGATGTGGGACGACAAATACGTCCTTTCTATCTCTTTAGACGTGCGCAGATGCATTAGAGACACACCAAAGTGTATACTCACCCTCTTTAAGCACTGAGAAGCTGTACGACCATAGCTACGTTCTTTCGATCTATCTAGACTTTCAAAGACGCAATAGGGTCACAAGAAAGCGCATATTCAATTCATTTAAGCGCTAAGACACTGTATGTCAGCGGATACGTCCTTTCTATCCGCTTAGACGTCCACAGACGCAATAGGTCCACAACCAAGCATGAAACAGCTTTTCTAAAGTGCTCAGATATGTGGGACGACAGATACGTCCTTTCTATCTCCTAAGACGTGCACAGATGCATTAGAGACACACCAAAGAGTATTTCACCTTCTTTAAGCGCTGAGACGATGTACGACCATAGCTTCGTTCTTTCGATCTATCTAGACGTTCACACACCCAATTGCGTCAAAACTAAGCGCATTTTCAATTCATTTGAGCGCTAAGACACTGTACGTCAGCAGATACGTCTTTTCTGTCCTCTTAGACGTGAACAGGCGCAATAGGGCCACAACGAAGCATGAAACAGCTTTCTAAAGTGCCTAGATGATGTGGGACGACAAATACGTCCTTTCTATCTCTTGAGACTTGCACAGATGCATTATAGATTGTATACTTACCCTCTTTAAGCGCTAAGACGACGTACGACCATAGCTGCGTTCATTCGATCTATCGAGACGTTCACAGACGCAATAGGGTCAAAACTAAGCGCATATTTAATTCATTTAAGCGTTAAGACGCTGTACTTCAGCAGATACGTCTTTTCTGTTCTCCTAGACGTGAACAGACGCAATAGGGCCACAACCAAGCATGAAACAGCTGTTCTAAAGTGCCCAGATGATGTGGGACGACAAATACGTCCTTTCTATCTCTCGAGACGTGCGCAGATGCATTATAGACACACCAAAGTGTATACTCACCCTCTTTAAGTGCTGAGACGACGTACGACCACAGCTACGTTCTTTCGATCTATCTAGACGTTCACAGACGCAATAGCGTCAAAACTACGCGCATATTCAATTCATTTGCGCGTTTGGACGCTGTACGTCAGCAGATACGTCCTTTCTATCCTCTTAGACGTGCCCAGATTCAATAGGGCCACAACGAAGCATGAAACAGCTTTTCTAAAGTGCTCAGATGATGTGGGACGACAGATACGTCCTCTCTATCTCTTAAGACGTGCACAGATGCATTAGAGACACATCAAATTGTCTACTTACCCTCTTTAAGCGCTGAGACGATGTACGACCATAAGTACGTTCTTTCGATCTATCTAGACTTTTACAGACGCGATAGCGTCACAAGAAAGCGCATATTCAATTCATTTCAGCGCTAAGACGCTGTACGTCAGCGGATACGTCCTTTCTATCCTCTTAGACGTGCACAGACGCAATAGGGCCAAACCGAAGCATGAAACACTTTTTCAAAAGTGCCTAGATGATGTGGGACGACAAATACGTCCTTTCTATCTCTTGAGACGTGCATAGATGCATTATAGACAAACCAAAGTGTATACTCACCCTCTTAGAGCGCTGAGACGACGTACGACCATAGCTACGTTCTTTCGATCTATCTAGACGTTCACAGACGCATAAGCGTCAAAACTAAGCGCATATTCAATTAGTTTTAGTGCTAAGACGCTGTACGTCAGCAGATACGTCCTTTCTACCCCCTTACACGTGCACAGACGCAACAGAGCCACAAAGAAGCATGAATCAGCTTTTCTAAAGTGCCCAGATGATGTGGGACGACAAATACGTCCTCTCTATCCTCTTAGACGTGCACAGACGCAATAGGGTCACAACTAAGCATGAAACAGCTTTTCTAAAGTGCTGAGATGATGTGGGACGACAAATACGTCCTTTCTATCTCTTGAGACTTGCACAGATGCATTATAGATTGTATACTTACCCTCTTTAAGCGCTGAGACGACGTACGACCTTAGCTGCGTTCATTCGATCTATCGAGACGTTCACAGACGCAATAGGGTCACAACAAAGCGCATATTCAATTCATTTTAGCGTTAAGACGCTGTACGTCAGCAGATACGTCTTTTCTATCCTCTCAGACGTGCACAGAAGCAATAGGGCCACAACTAAGCATGAAACCACTTTTCTATAGTGCTTAGATGATTTGGGACGACCGATACGTCCTTTCTGTCTCTTAAGACATGTACAGATGCATTAGAGACACAACAAAGAGTATATTCACCTTCATTCAGCGCTTCGACGATGTACGACGATAGCTACGTTCTTTCGATCTATCTAGACGTTCATACACGCAATAGCGTCAAAACTAAGCGCATATTCAATTAATTTTAGTGCTAAGACGATGTACGTCAGCAGATACGTCCTTTCTATCCTCTTAGACGTGCACAGACGCAATAGGGCCACAACGAAGCATGAAACAGCTTTTCTAAAGTGCCCAGATGATGTGGGACGACAAATACGTCCTCCCTATCGTCTTAGACGTGCACAGAAGCAATAGGGCTACAACGAAGCATGAAACCACTTTTCTAAAGTGCTCAGATGATTTGGGACGACCGATACGTCCTTTCTGTCTCTTAAGACATGTACATATGCATTAGAGACACAACAAATATTTTATTCACCTTCTTTAAGCGCTTCGACGATGTACGACCATAGCTACGTTCGTTCGATCTATCTCGACATTCATAGACGCAATAGCGTCATAATTAAGCGCATATTCAATCCATTTAAGCGCTAAGACGCTGTACGTCAGCAGATACGTCCTTTCTATCCTCTTAGACGTGCACAGACGCAATAGGGCCACAACGAAGCATGAAACAACTTTTCAAAAGTGCCTAGATGATGTGGGACGACAAATACGTCCTTTCTATCTCTTGAGACTTGCACAGATGCATTATAGATTGTATACTTACCCTCTTTAAGCGCTGAGACGACGTACGACCATAGCTGCGTTCATTCGATCTATCGAGACGTTCACAGACGCAATAGGGTCACAACAAAGCGCATGTTCAATTCATTTAAGCGCTAAGACGCTGTACGTCAGCAGATACGTCTTTTCTATCCTCTTAGACGTGCACAGAAGCAATAGGGCCACAACTAAGCATGAAACCACTTTTCTATAGTCCTCATATGATAAGGGACGACAAATACGTCCTTTCTATCTCCTTAGACGTGCACAGATGCATTAGAGACACACCAAAGTGTATACTTACCCTCTATAAGTGCTGAGACGATGTACGACCATAGCTACGTTCTTTCGATCTATCTAGACGTTCACACACGCAATAGCGTCAAGACTAAGCGCATTTTCAATTCATTTAAGCGCTAAGACGCTGTACTTCAGCAGATACGTCCTTTCTATCCTCTTAGACGTGCACAGACGCAATAGGTCCACAACGAAGTATGAAACAGCTTTTCTAAAGTGCCCAGATGATGTGGGACGACAAATACGTCCATTCTATCTCTTGAGACGTGCACAGATGCATTAGAGACACACCAAACTGTATACTCACCCTTTTTAAGCGCTGAGTCGATGTACGACCATAGCTACGTTCTTTTGATCTATTTAGACGTTCACACACGCAATAGCGTAAAAATAAGCGCACATTCAATTAACTTAAGCGCTTATACGCTGTACGTCAGCGGATACGTCCTTTCTATCCTATGAGACGTACACAGACGCAATAGGGCCACGACTAAGCATGAAACAGCTTTTCTAAAGTGCTCAGATGATGTGGGACGACCGATACGTCCTTTCTATCTCTTAAGACATCTACAAGATGCATTAGAGACACAACAACGAGTATATTCACCTTCTCTAAGCGCTGAGACGATGTACGACCATAGCTACGTTCGTTCGATCTATCTAGACGTTAATACACGCAATAGCGTTAAAACTAAGCGCATATTTAATTAATTTTAGTGCTAAGACGCTGTACGTCAGCAGATACGTCCTTTCTATCCTCTTAGACGTGAACAGGCGCAAAAAGGCCACGACTTAGCATGAAAACACTTTTCTAAGTGCTCAAATAATGTTTAATGGCAGATACGTCCTTTCTATCTCTTTAGACGTGCACAGATGCATTAGAGACACACCAAAGTGGATACTCACCCTATTTAAGCGCTGAGACGACGTACGACCATAGCTACGCTCTTTCGATCTTTCTAGACGTTCACAGACGCAATAGCGTCAAAACTAAGCGCATATTCAATTCATTTTAGCGCAAAGACGCTGCACGTCAGCAGATACGTCCTTTTTATCCTCTTAGACGTGCACAGACGCAATAGGGCCACAACGAAGCATGAAACAACTTTTCAAAAGTGCCTAGATGATGTGGGACGACAGATACGTCCTTTCTATTTCTTGAGACGTGCATAGATGCATTATAGACAAACCAAAGTGTATACTCACCCTCTTTGAGCGCTGAGACGACGTACGACCATAGCTACGTTCTTTCGATCTATCTAGACGTTCACACACGCAATAGCGTCATAACCATGCGCATTTTCAATTCATTTAAGCGCTTAGACACTGTACGTCAGCAAAAACGTCCTTTCTATCCTTTTAGACGTGCACAGACACAATAGGGCCACAACGAAGCCTGAAACAGCTTTTCTAAAGTGCTCAGATGATGTGGGACGACAAATACGTCCTTTCTATCTCCTAAGACGTGCACAGATGTATTAGAGACACACCAAAGTGTATACTTACCCTCTTTAAGTGCTGAAACGATGTACGACCATAGCTACGTTTTTTCGATCTATCAAGACTTTCACAGACGCAATAGGGTCACCAGAAAGCGCATATTCAATTCATTTAAGCGCTAAGACGCTGTACGTCAGCAGATACGTCCTTTCTATCCTCTTAGAGGTCACAGACGCAATAGGGCTACAACGAAGCATGAACCTACTTTTCTAAAGTATTTTAATGATGTTAGACGACAGATACGTCCTTTTTATCGCTTAAGACGTTCACAGCTGCATTAGAGACACACCAAAGTGTATACTCACCTTCTATAAGCGCTGAGACGATGTACGACCATAGCTACGTTCTTTCGATCTATCTAGACGTTCACAGATGCAATAGGGTCACAAGAAAACGCATATTCAATTCATTTGAGAGTTGAGACGCTGTACGCCAGAAGATACGTCCTTTCTATCCTCTAAGACGTTCACAGACGAAATAGGGCCACAATGAAGCATGAAACCACTTTTCTAAAGTGCTCAGATGCTGTAGGACGACAGATACGTCCTTTCTATCTCTCAAGATGTGCACAGATGCATTAAAGACACACCAAAGTGTATACTTACCCTCTTCAAGCGCTGAGACGATGTGCGACTATAGTTTCGTTCTTTCGATTTATCTAGACGTTCACAGACGCAATAGCGTCAGAACAAAGCGCATATTCAATTAATTTGAGCGCTAGGACGCTGTACGTCAGCGGGTACGTCCTTTCTATCCTCTTAGATGTGCACAGACGCAATAGGACCACAACTAAGCATGTAATCACTTTTCTAAAGCGATAAGTTGATGTTCGACGACAGATGCGTCCTTTCTATCTCTTAAGACGTGCACAGATGCATTAGAGACACACCAAAGTGTATACTCACCCTCTTTAAGCAATGAGAAGCTATACGACCATAGCTACGTTCATTCGATCTATCCAGACGTTCAAACGCGCAATAGCGTCAAAATAAATCGCATATTCAATTAGTTTTAGCGCTAAGACGCTGTACGTCAGAAGATACGTCCTTTCTATCCTCTTAGATGGTCACAGACGCAATAGGACCACAACGAAGCATAAAACCACTTTTCTAAAGTGCTCAGATATGTGGGACGACAGATACGTCCTTTCTATCTCTTTAGACGTGCGCAGATGCATTAGAGACACACCAAAGTGTATACTCACCCTCTTTAAGCACTGAGAAGCTGTACGACCATAGCTACGTTCTTTCGATTTATCAAGACTTTCAAAGACGCAATAGGGTCACAAGAAAGCGCATATTCAATTCATTTAAGCGCTAAGACACTGTATGTCAGCGGAAACGTCTTTTCTATCCGCTTAGACGTCCACAGACGCAATAGGTCCACAACCAAGCATGAAACAGCTTTTCTAAAGTGCTCAGATATGTGGGACGACAGATACGTCCTTTCTATCTTCTTAGACGTGCACAGATGCATTAGAGACACACCAAAGCGTATATTCACCTTCTTTAAGCGCTGAGACGATGGACGACCATAGCTTCGTTCTTTCGATCTATCTAGACGTTCACACACCCAATTGCGTCAAAACTAAGCGCATTTTCAATTCATTTGAGCGCTAAGACACTGTACGTCAGCAGATACGTCTTTTCTGTCCCTTAGACGTGAACAGGCGCAATAGGGCCACAACGAAGCATGAAACAGTTTTCTAAAGTGCCTAGATGATGTGGGACGACAAATACGTCCTTTCTATCTCTTTAGACGTGCGCAGATGCATTAGAGACACACCAAAGTGTATACTCACCCTCTTTAAGCACTGAGAAGCTGTACGACCATAGCTACGTTCTTTCGATCTATCTAGACTTTCAAAGACGCAATAGGGTCACAAGAAAGCGCATATTCAATTCATTTAAGCGCTAAGACACTGTATGTCAGCGGATACGTCCTTTCTATCCGCTTAGACGTCCACAGACGCAATAGGTCCACAACCAAGCATGAAACAGCTTTTCTAAAGTGCTCAGATATGTGGGACGACAGATACGTCCTTTCTATCTCCTAAGACGTGCACAGATGCATTAGAGACACACCAAAGAGTATTTCACCTTCTTTAAGCGCTGAGACGATGTACGACCATAGCTTCGTTCTTTCGATCTATCTAGACGTTCACACACCAATTGCGTCAAAACTAAGCGCATTTTCAATTCATTTGAGCGCTAAGACACTGTACGTCAGCAGATACGTCTTTTCTGTCCTCTTAGACGTGAACAGGCGCAATAGGGCCACAACGAAGCATGAAACAGCTTTCTAAAGTGCCTAGATGATGTGGGACGACAAATACGTCCTTTCTATCTCTTGAGACTTGCACAGATGCATTATAGATTGTATACTTACCCTCTTTAAGCGCTAAGACGACGTACGACCATAGCTGCGTTCATTCGATCTATCGAGACGTTCACAGACGCAATAGGGTCAAAACTAAGCGCATATTTAATTCATTTAAGCGTTAAGACGCTGTACTTCAGCAGATACGTCTTTTCTGTTCTCCTAGACGTGAACAGACGCAATAGGGCCACAACCAAGCATGAAACAGCTGTTCTAAAGTGCCCAGATGATGTGGGACGACAAATACGTCCTTTCTATCTCTCGAGACGTGCGCAGATGCATTATAGACACACCAAAGTGTATACTCACCCTCTTTAAGTGCTGAGACGACGTACGACCATAGCTACGTTCTTTCGATCTATCTAGACGTTCACAGACGCAATAGCGTCAAAACTACGCGCATATTCAATTCATTTGCGCGTTTGGACGCTGTACGTCAGCAGATACGTCCTTTCTATCCTCTTAGACGTGCCCAGATTCAATAGGGCCACAACGAAGCATGAAACAGCTTTTCTAAAGTGCTCAGATGATGTGGGACGACAGATACGTCCTCTCTATCTCTTAAGACGTGCACAGATGCATTAGAGACACATCAAATTGTCTACTTACCCTCTTTAAGCGCTGAGACGATGTACGACCATAAGTACGTTCTTTCGATCTATCTAGACTTTTACAGACGCAATAGCGTCACAAGAAAGCGCATATTCAATTCATTTCAGCGCTAAGACGCTGTACGTCAGCGGATACGTCCTTTCTATCCTCTTAGACGTGCACAGACGCAATAGGGCCAAACCGAAGCATGAAACACTTTTTCAAAAGTGCCTAGATGATGTGGGACGACAGATACGTCCTTTCTATTTCTTGAGACGTGCATAGATGCATTATAGACAAACCAAAGTGTATACTCACCCTCTTTGAGCGCTGAGACGACGTACGACCATAGCTACGTTCTTTCGATCTATCTAGACGTTCACACACGCAATAGCGTCATAACCATGCGCATTTTCAATTCATTTAAGCGCTTAGACACTGTACGTCAGCAAAAACGTCCTTTCTATCCTTTTAGACGTGCACAGACACAATAGGGCCACAACGAAGCCTGAAACAGCTTTTCTAAAGTGCTCAGATGATGTGGGACGACAAATACGTCCTTTCTATCTCCTAAGACGTGCACAGATGTATTAGAGACACACCAAAGTGTATACTTACCCTCTTTAAGTGCTGAAACGATGTACGACCATAGCTACGTTTTTTCGATCTATCAAGACTTTCACAGACGCAATAGGGTCACCAGAAAGCGCATATTCAATTCATTTAAGCGCTAAGACGCTGTACGTCAGCAGATACGTCCTTTCTATCCTCTTAGAGGTCACAGACGCAATAGGGCTACAACGAAGCATGAACCTACTTTTCTAAAGTATTTTAATGATGTTAGACGACAGATACGTCCTTTTTATCGCTTAAGACGTTCACAGCTGCATTAGAGACACACCAAAGTGTATACTCACCTTCTATAAGCGCTGAGACGATGTACGACCATAGCTACGTTCTTTCGATCTATCTAGACGTTCACAGATGCAATAGGGTCACAAGAAAACGCATATTCAATTCATTTGAGAGTTGAGACGCTGTACGCCAGAAGATACGTCCTTTCTATCCTCTAAGACGTTCACAGACGAAATAGGGCCACAATGAAGCATGAAACCACTTTTCTAAAGTGCTCAGATGCTGTAGGACGACAGATACGTCCTTTCTATCTCTCAAGATGTGCACAGATGCATTAAAGACACACCAAAGTGTATACTTACCCTCTTCAAGCGCTGAGACGATGTGCGACTATAGTTTCGTTCTTTCGATTTATCTAGACGTTCACAGACGCAATAGCGTCAGAACAAAGCGCATATTCAATTAATTTGAGCGCTAGGACGCTGTACGTCAGCGGGTACGTCCTTTCTATCCTCTTAGATGTGCACAGACGCAATAGGACCACAACTAAGCATGTAATCACTTTTCTAAAGCGATAAGTTGATGTTCGACGACAGATGCGTCCTTTCTATCTCTTAAGACGTGCACAGATGCATTAGAGACACACCAAAGTGTATACTCACCCTCTTTAAGCAATGAGAAGCTATACGACCATAGCTACGTTCATTCGATCTATCCAGACGTTCAAACGCGCAATAGCGTCAAAATAAATCGCATATTCAATTAGTTTTAGCGCTAAGACGCTGTACGTCAGAAGATACGTCCTTTCTATCCTCTTAGATGGTCACAGACGCAATAGGACCACAACGAAGCATAAAACCACTTTTCTAAAGTGCTCAGATATGTGGGACGACAGATACGTCCTTTCTATCTCTTTAGACGTGCGCAGATGCATTAGAGACACACCAAAGTGTATACTCACCCTCTTTAAGCACTGAGAAGCTGTACGACCATAGCTACGTTCTTTCGATTTATCAAGACTTTCAAAGACGCAATAGGGTCACAAGAAAGCGCATATTCAATTCATTTAAGCGCTAAGACACTGTATGTCAGCGGAAACGTCTTTTCTATCCGCTTAGACGTCCACAGACGCAATAGGTCCACAACCAAGCATGAAACAGCTTTTCTAAAGTGCTCAGATATGTGGGACGACAGATACGTCCTTTCTATCTTCTTAGACGTGCACAGATGCATTAGAGACACACCAAAGCGTATATTCACCTTCTTTAAGCGCTGAGACGATGGACGACCATAGCTTCGTTCTTTCGATCTATCTAGACGTTCACACACCCAATTGCGTCAAAACTAAGCGCATTTTCAATTCATTTGAGCGCTAAGACACTGTACGTCAGCAGATACGTCTTTTCTGTCCCCTTAGACGTGAACAGGCGCAATAGGGCCACAACGAAGCATGAAACAGTTTTCTAAAGTGCCTAGATGATGTGGGACGACAAATACGTCCTTTCTATCTCTTTAGACGTGCGCAGATGCATTAGAGACACACCAAAGTGTATACTCACCCTCTTTAAGCACTGAGAAGCTGTACGACCATAGCTACGTTCTTTCGATCTATCTAGACTTTCAAAGACGCAATAGGGTCACAAGAAAGCGCATATTCAATTCATTTAAGCGCTAAGACACTGTATGTCAGCGGATACGTCCTTTCTATCCGCTTAGACGTCCACAGACGCAATAGGTCCACAACCAAGCATGAAACAGCTTTTCTAAAGTGCTCAGATATGTGGGACGACAGATACGTCCTTTCTATCTCCTAAGACGTGCACAGATGCATTAGAGACACACCAAAGAGTATTTCACCTTCTTTAAGCGCTGAGACGATGTACGACCATAGCTTCGTTCTTTCGATCTATCTAGACGTTCACACACCCAATTGCGTCAAAACTAAGCGCATTTTCAATTCATTTGAGCGCTAAGACACTGTACGTCAGCAGATACGTCTTTTCTGTCCTCTTAGACGTGAACAGGCGCAATAGGGCCACAACGAAGCATGAAACAGCTTTCTAAAGTGCCTAGATGATGTGGGACGACAAATACGTCCTTTCTATCTCTTGAGACTTGCACAGATGCATTATAGATTGTATACTTACCCTCTTTAAGCGCTAAGACGACGTACGACCATAGCTGCGTTCATTCGATCTATCGAGACGTTCACAGACGCAATAGGGTCAAAACTAAGCGCATATTTAATTCATTTAAGCGTTAAGACGCTGTACTTCAGCAGATACGTCTTTTCTGTTCTCCTAGACGTGAACAGACGCAATAGGGCCACAACCAAGCATGAAACAGCTGTTCTAAAGTGCCCAGATGATGTGGGACGACAAATACGTCCTTTCTATCTCTCGAGACGTGCGCAGATGCATTATAGACACACCAAAGTGTATACTCACCCTCTTTAAGTGCTGAGACGACGTACGACCATAGCTACGTTCTTTCGATCTATCTAGACGTTCACAGACGCAATAGCGTCAAAACTACGCGCATATTCAATTCATTTGCGCGTTTGGACGCTGTACGTCAGCAGATACGTCCTTTCTATCCTCTTAGACGTGCCCAGATTCAATAGGGCCACAACGAAGCATGAAACAGCTTTTCTAAAGTGCTCAGATGATGTGGGACGACAGATACGTCCTCTCTATCTCTTAAGACGTGCACAGATGCATTAGAGACACATCAAATTGTCTACTTACCCTCTTTAAGCGCTGAGACGATGTACGACCATAAGTACGTTCTTTCGATCTATCTAGACTTTTACAGACGCAATAGCGTCACAAGAAAGCGCATATTCAATTCATTTCAGCGCTAAGACGCTGTACGTCAGCGGATACGTCCTTTCTATCCTCTTAGACGTGCACAGACGCAATAGGGCCAAACCGAAGCATGAAACACTTTTTCAAAAGTGCCTAGATGATGTGGGACGACAAATACGTCCTTTCTATCTCTTGAGACGTGCATAGATGCATTATAGACAAACCAAAGTGTATACTCACCCTCTTAGAGCGCTGAGACGACGTACGACCATAGCTACGTTCTTTCGATCTATCTAGACGTTCACAGACGCATAAGCGTCAAAACTAAGCGCATATTCAATTAGTTTTAGTGCTAAGACGCTGTACGTCAGCAGATACGTCCTTTCTACCCCCTTACACGTGCACAGACGCAACAGAGCCACAAAGAAGCATGAATCAGCTTTTCTAAAGTGCCCAGATGATGTGGGACGACAAATACGTCCTCTCTATCCTCTTAGACGTGCACAGACGCAATAGGGTCACAACTAAGCATGAAACAGCTTTTATTAAAGTGCTGAGATGATGTGGGACGACAAATACGTCCTTTCTATTTCTTGAGACTTGCACAGATGCATTATAGATTGTATACTTACCCTCTTTAAGCGCTGAGACGACGTACGACCTTAGCTGCGTTCATTCGATCTATCGAGACGTTCACAGACGCAATAGGGTCACAACAAAGCGCATATTCAATTCATTTTAGCGTTAAGACGCTGTACGTCAGCAGATACGTCTTTTCTATCCTCTCAGACGTGCACAGAAGCAATAGGGCCACAACTAAGCATGAAACCACTTTTCTATAGTGCTTAGATGATTTGGGACGACCGATACGTCCTTTCTGTCTCTTAAGACATGTACAGATGCATTAGAGACACAACAAAGAGTATATTCACCTTCATTCAGCGCTTCGACGATGTACGACGATAGCTACGTTCTTTCGATCTATCTAGACGTTCATACACGCAATAGCGTCAAAACTAAGCGCATATTCAATTAATTTTAGTGCTAAGACGATGTACGTCAGCAGATACGTCCTTTCTATCCTCTTAGACGTGCACAGACGCAATAGGGCCACAACGAAGCATGAAACAGCTTTTCTAAAGTGCCCAGATGATGTGGGACGACAAATACGTCCTCCCTATCGTCTTAGACGTGCACAGAAGCAATAGGGCTACAACGAAGCATGAAACCACTTTTCTAAAGTGCTCAGATGATTTGGGACGACCGATACGTCCTTTCTGTCTCTTAAGACATGTACATATGCATTAGAGACACAACAAATATTTTATTCACCTTCTTTAAGCGCTTCGACGATGTACGACCATAGCTACGTTCGTTCGATCTATCTCGACATTCATAGACGCAATAGCGTCATAATTAAGCGCATATTCAATCCATTTAAGCGCTAAGACGCTGTACGTCAGCAGATACGTCCTTTCTATCCTCTTAGACGTGCACAGACGCAATAGGGCCACAACGAAGCATGAAACAACTTTTCAAAAGTGCCTAGATGATGTGGGACGACAAATACGTCCTTTCTATCTCTTGAGACTTGCACAGATGCATTATAGATTGTATACTTACCCTCTTTAAGCGCTGAGACGACGTACGACCATAGCTGCGTTCATTCGATCTATCGAGACGTTCACAGACGCAATAGGGTCACAACAAAGCGCATGTTCAATTCATTTAAGCGCTAAGACGCTGTACGTCAGCAGATACGTCTTTTCTATCCTCTTAGACGTGCACAGAAGCAATAGGGCCACAACTAAGCATGAAACCACTTTTCTATAGTCCTCATATGATAAGGGACGACAAATACGTCCTTTCTATCTCCTTAGACGTGCACAGATGCATTAGAGACACACCAAAGTGTATACTTACCCTCTATAAGTGCTGAGACGATGTACGACCATAGCTACGTTCTTTCGATCTATCTAGACGTTCACACACGCAATAGCGTCAAGACTAAGCGCATTTTCAATTCATTTAAGCGCTAAGACGCTGTACTTCAGCAGATACGTCCTTTCTATCCTCTTAGACGTGCACAGACGCAATAGGTCCACAACGAAGTATGAAACAGCTTTTCTAAAGTGCCCAGATGATGTGGGACGACAAATACGTCCATTCTATCTCTTGAAACGTGCACAGATGCATTAGAGACACACCAAACTGTATACTCACCCTTTTTAAGCGCTGAGTCGATGTACGACCATAGCTACGTTCTTTTGATCTATTTAGACGTTCACACACGCAATAGCGTAAAAATAAGCGCACATTCAATTAACTTAAGCGCTTATACGCTGTACGTCAGCGGATACGTCCTTTCTATCCTATGAGACGTACACAGACGCAATAGGGCCACGACTAAGCATGAAACAGCTTTTCTAAAGTGCTCAGATGATGTGGGACGACCGATACGTCCTTTCTATCTCTTAAGACATCTACAAGATGCATTAGAGACACAACAACGAGTATATTCACCTTCTCTAAGCGCTGAGACGATGTACGACCATAGCTACGTTCGTTCGATCTATCTAGACGTTAATACACGCAATAGCGTTAAAACTAAGCGCATATTTAATTAATTTTAGTGCTAAGACGCTGTACGTCAGCAGATACATCCTTTCTATCCTCTTAGACGTGAACAGGCGCAATAGGGCCACGACTTAGCATGAAAACACTTTTCTAAGTGCTCAAATAATGTTTAATGGCAGATACGTCCTTTCTATCTCTTTAGACGTGCACAGATGCATTAGAGACACACCAAAGTGGATACTCACCCTATTTAAGCGCTGAGACGACGTACGACCATAGCTACGCTCTTTCGATCTTTCTAGACGTTCACAGACGCAATAGCGTCAAAACTAAGCGCATATTCAATTCATTTTAGCGCAAAGACGCTGCACGTCAGCAGATACGTCCTTTTTATCCTCTTAGACGTGCACAGACGCAATAGGGCCACAACGAAGCATGAAACAACTTTTCAAAAGTGCCTAGATGATGTGGGACGACAGATACGTCCTTTCTATTTCTTGAGACGTGCATAGATGCATTATAGACAAACCAAAGTGTATACTCACCCTCTTTGAGCGCTGAGACGACGTACGACCATAGCTACGTTCTTTCGATCTATCTAGACGTTCACAGACGCAATAGCGTCAAACCTAAGCGCATATTTAATTAATTCTAGTGCTAAGACGCTGTACGTCAGCAGCAGATACGTCCTTTCTACCCTCTTACACGTGCACAGACGCAACAGAGCCACAAAGAAGCATGAACCAGCTTTTCTAAAGTGCCCAGATGATGTGGGACGACAAGTACGTCCTCTCTATCTTCTTAGACGTGCACAGACGCAATAGGGTCACAACTAAGCATGAAACAGCTTTTCTAAAGTGCTGAGATGATGTGGGACGACAAATACGTCCTTTCTATCTCTTGAGACTTGCACAGATGCATTATAGATTGTATACTTACCCTCTTTAAGCGCTAAGACGACGTACGACCTAAGCTGCGTTCATTCGATCTATCGAGACGTTCACAGACGCAATAGGGTCACAACAAAGCGCATATTCAATTCATTTTAGCGTTAAGACGCTGTACGTCAGCAGATACGTCTTTTCTATCCCCTTAGACGTGCACAGAAGCAATAGGGCCACAACAAAGCATGAAGCCATTTTTCTATAGTGCTCAGATGACTTGGGACGACCGATACGTCCTTTCTGTCTCTTAAGACATGTACAGATGCATTAGAGACACAACAAAGAGTATATTCACCTTCATTCAGCGCTTCGACGATGTACGACAATAGCTACGTTCATTCGATCTATCTAGACGTTCATACAAGCAATAGCGTCAAAACTAAGCGCATATTCAATTAGTTTTAGTGCTAAGACGCTGTACGTCAGCAGATACGTCCTTTCTATCCTCTTAGACGTGCACAGACGCAATAGGGCCTTAAAGAAGCATGAAACAGCTTTTTTCAAAGTGCCCAGATGATGTGGGACGACAAATACGTCCTCTCTATCTTCTTAGACGTGCACAGACGCAATAGGTCCACAACAAAGCATGAAACAGCTTTTCTAAAGTGCCTAGATGATGTGGGACGACAAATACGTCCTTTCTATCTCTTGAGACTTGCACAGATGCATTATAGATTGTATACTTACCCTCTTTAAGCGCTGAGACGACGTACGACCTTAGCTGCGTTCATTCGATCTATCGAGACGTTCACAGACGCAATAGGGTCACAACAAAGCGCATATTCAATTCATTTTAGCGTTAAGACGCTGTACGTCAGCAGATACGTCTTTTCTATCCTCTTAGACGTGCACAGAAGCAATAGGGCCACAACTAAGCATGAAACCACTTTTCTATAGTGCTCAGATGATTTGGGACGACCGATACGTCCTTTCTGTCTCTTAAGACATGTACAGATGCATTAGAGACACAACAAAGAGTATATTCACCTTCTTTCAGCGCTTCGACGATGTACGACAATAGCTACGTTCTTTCGATCTATCTAGACGTTCATACACGCAATAGCGTCAAAACTAAGCGCATATTCAATTAGTTTTAGTGCTAAGACGCTGTACGTCAGCAGATACGTCCTTTCTACCCTCTTACACGTGCACAGACGCAACAGAGCCACAAAGAAGCATGAACCAGCTTTTCTAAAGTGCCCAGATGATGTGGGACGACAAATACGTCCTCTCTATCTTCTTAGACGTGCACAGACGCAATAGGTCCACAACTAAGCATGAAACAGCTTTTCTAAAGTGCCTAGATGATGTGGGACGACAAATACGTCCTTTCTATCTCTTGAGAGTTGCACAGATGCATTATAGATTGTATACTTACCCTCTTTAAGCGCTAAGACGACGTACGACCATAGCTGCGTTCATTCGATCTATCGAGACGATCACAGACGCAATAGCGTCAAACCTAAGCGCATATTCAATTCATTTTAGCGTTAAGACACTGTACGTCAGCAGATACGTCTTTTCTATCCTCTTAGACGTGCACAGAAGCAATAGGGCCACAACTAAGCATGAAACCACTTTTCTATAGTGCTCAGATGATTTGGGACGACCGATACGTCCTTTCTGTCTCTTAAGACATGTACAGATGCATCTAAAACACAACAAAGAGTATATTCACCTTCTTTCAGCGCTTCGACGATGTACGACAATAGCGACGTTCTTTCGATCTATCTAGACGTTCATACACGCAATAGCGTCAAAACTAAGCGCATATTCAATTCATTTTATTGCTAAGACGCTGTACGTCAGCAGATACGTCCTTTCTACCCTCTTACACGTGCACAGACGCAACAGAGCCACAAAGAAACATGAACCAGCTTTTCTAAAGTGCCCAGATGATGTGGGACGACAAATACGTCCTCTTATCGTCTTAGACGTGCACAGACGCAATAGGTCCACAACTAAGCATGAAACAGCTTTTCTAAAGTGCTGAGATGATGTGGGACGACAAATACGTCCTTTCTATCTCTTGAGACTTGCACAGATGCATTATAGATTGTATACTTACCCTCTTTAAGCGCTAAGACGACGTACGACCATAGCTGCGTTCATTCGATCTATCGAGACGTTCACAGACGCAATAGGGTCACAACAAAGCGCATATTCAATTCATTTTAGCGTTAAGACGCTGTACGTCAGCAGATACGTCTTTTCTATCCCTTAGACGTGCACAGAAGCAATAGGGCCACAACAAAGCATGAAGCCATTTTTCTATAGTGCTCAGATGACTTGGGACGACCGATACGTCCTTTCTGTCTCTTAAGACATGTACAGATGCATTAGAGACACAACAAAGAGTATATTCACCTTCTTTCAGCGCTTCGACGATGTACGACAATAGCTACGTTCTTTCGATCTATCTAGACGTTCATACACGCAATAGCGTCAAAACTAAGCGCATATTCAATTAGTTTTAGTGCTAAGACGCTGTACGTCAGCAGATACGTCCTTTCTATCCTCTTAGACGTGCACAGACGCAATAGGGCCACAAAGAAGCATGAAACAGCTTTTTTCAAAGTGCCCAGATGATGTGGGACGACAAATACGTCCTCTCTATCTTCTTAGACGTGCACAGACGCAATAGGGTCACAACTAAGCATGAAACAGCTTTTCTAAAGTGCTGAGATGATGTGGGACGACAAATACGTCCTTTCTATCTCTTGAGACTTGCACAGATGCATTATAGATTGTATACTTACCCTCTTTAAGCGCTAAGACGACGTACGACCTAAGCTGCGTTCATTCGATCTATCGAGACGTTCACAGACGCAATAGGGTCACAACAAAGCGCATATTCAATTCATTTTAGCGTTAAGACGCTGTACGTCAGCAGATACGTCTTTTCTATCCCCTTAGACGTGCACAGAAGCAATAGGGCCACAACAAAGCATGAAGCCATTTTTCTATAGTGCTCAGATGACTTGGGACGACCGATACGTCCTTTCTGTCTCTTAAGACATGTACAGATGCATTAGAGACACAACAAAGAGTATATTCACCTTCTTTCAGCGCTTCGACGATGTACGACAATAGCTACGTTCTTTCGATCTATCTAGACGTTCATACACGCAATAGCGTCAAAACTAAGCGCATATTCAATTAGTTTTAGTGCTAAGACGCTGTACGTCAGCAGATACGTCCTTTCTATCCTCTTAGACGTGCACAGACGCAATAGGGCCTTAAAGAAGCACGAAACAGCTTTTTTCAAAGTCCCCAGATGATGTGGGACGACAAATACGTCCTCTCTATCTTCTTAGACGTGCACAGACGCAATAGGGCCACAACAAAGCATGAAACAGCTTTTCTAAAGTGCTTAGATGATGTGGGACGACAAATACGTCCTTTCTATCTCTTGAGACTTGCACAGATGCATTATAGATTGTATACTTACCCTCTTTAAGCGCTGAGACGACGTACGACCTTAGCTGCGTTCATTCGATCTATCGAGACGTTCACAGACGCAATAGGGTCACAACAAAGCGCATATTCAATTCATTTTAGCGTTAAGACGCTGTACGTCAGCAGATACGTCTTTTCTATCCTCTTAGACGTGCACAGAAGCAATAGGGCCACAACTAAGCATGAAACCATTTTTCTATAGTGCTCAGATGATTTGGGACGACCGATACGTCCTTTCTGTCTCTTAAGACATGTACAGATGCATTAGAGACACAACAAAGAGTATATTCACCTTCTTTCAGCGCTTCGACGATGTACGACAATAGCTACGTTCTTTCGATCTATCTAGACGTTCATACACGCAATAGCGTCAAAAATAAGCGCATATTCAATTAGTTTTAGTGCTAAGACGCTGTACGTCAGCAGATACGTCCTTTCTATCCTCTTACACGTGCACAGACGCAACAGAGCCACAAAGAAGCATGAACCAGCTTTTCTAAAGTGCCCAGATGATGTGGGACGACAAATACGTCCTCTCTATCTTCTTAGACGTGCACAGACGCAATAGGTCCACAACTAAGCATGAAACAGCTTTTCTAAAGTGCCTAGATGATGTGGGACGACAAATACGTCCTTTCTATCTCTTGAGACTTGCACAGATGCATTATAGATTGTATACTTACCCTCTTTAAGCGCTAAGACGACGTACGACCATAGCTGCGTTCATTCGATCTATCGAGACGATCACAGACGCAATAGCGTCAAACCTAAGCGCATATTCAATTCATTTTAGCGTTAAGACACTGTACGTCAGCAGATACGTCTTTTCTATCCTCTTAGACGTGCACAGAAGCAATAGGGCCACAACTAAGCATGAAACCACTTTTCTATAGTGCTCAGATGATTTGGGACGACCGATACGTCCTTTCTGTCTCTTAAGACATGTACAGATGCATCTAAAACACAACAAAGAGTATATTCACCTTCTTTCAGCGCTTCGACGATGTACGACAATAGCGACGTTCTTTCGATCTATCTAGACGTTCATACACGCAATAGCGTCAAAACTAAGCGCATATTCAATTCATTTTATTGCTAAGACGCTGTACGTCAGCAGATACGTCCTTTCTACCCTCTTACACGTGCACAGACGCAACAGAGCCACAAAGAAACATGAACCAGCTTTTCTAAAGTGCCCAGATGATGTGGGACGACAAATACGTCCTCTCTATCGTCTTGGACGTGCACAGACGCAATAGGTCCACAACTAAGCATGAAACAGCTTTTCTAAAGTGCTTAGATGATGTGGGACGACAAATACGTCCTTTCTATCTCTTGAGACTTGCACAGATGCATTATAGATTGTATACTTACCCTCTTTAAGCGCTAAGACGACGTACGACCATAGCTGCGTTCATTCGATCTATCGAGACGTTCACAGACGCAATAGGGTCACAACAAAGCGCATATTCAATTCATTTTAGCGTTAAGACGCTGTACGTCAGCAGATACGTCTTTTCTATCCCCTTAGACGTGCACAGAAGCAATAGGGCCACAACAAAGCATGAAGCCATTTTTCTATAGTGCTCAGATGATTTGGGACGACCGATACGTCCTTTCTGTCTCTTAAGACATGTACAGATGCATTAGAGACACAACAAAGAGTATATTCACCTTCTTTCAGCGCTTCGACGATGTACGACAATAGCTACGTTCTTTCGATCTATCTAGACGTTCATACACGCAATAGCGTCAAAACTAAGCGCATATTCAATTAGTTTTAGTGCTAAGACGCTGTACGTCAGCAGATACGTCCTTTCTATCCTCTTACACGTGCACAGACGCAACAGAGCCACAAAGAAGCATGAACCAGCTTTTCTAAAGTGCCCAGATGATGTGGGACGACAAATACGTCCTCTCTATCTTCTTAGACGTGCACAGACGCAATAGGTCCACAACTAAGCATGAAACAGCTTTTCTAAAGTGCTGAGATGATGTGGGACGACAAATACGTCCTTTCTATCTCTTGAGACTTGCACAGATGCATTATAGATTGTATACTTACCCTCTTTAAGCGCTAAGACGACGTACGACCATAGCTGCGTTCATTCGATCTATCGAGACGTTCACAGACGCAATAGGGTCACAACAAAGCGCATATTCAATTCATTTTAGCGTTAAGACGCTGTACGTCAGCAGATACGTCTTTTCTATCCCCTTAGACGTGCACAGAAGCAATAGGGCCACAACAAAGCATGAAGCCATTTTTCTATAGTGCTCAGATGACTTGGGACGACCGATACGTCCTTTCTGTCTCTTAAGACATGTACAGATGCATTAGAGACACAACAAAGAGTATATTCACCTTCTTTCAGCGCTTCGACGATGTACGACAATAGCTACGTTCTTTCGATCTATCTAGACGTTCATACACGCAATAGCGTCAAAACTAAGCGCATATTCAATTAGTTTTAGTGCTAAGACGCTGTACGTCAGCAGATACGTCCTTTCTATCCTCTTAGACGTGCACAGACGCAATAGGGCCTTAAAGAAGCATGAAACAGCTTTTTTCAAAGTGCCCAGATGATGTGGGACGACAAATACGTCCTCTCTATCTTCTTAGACGTGCACAGACGCAATAGGGCCACAACAAAGCATGAAACAGCTTTTCTAAAGTGCTTAGATGATGTGGGACGACAAATACGTCCTTTCTATCTCTTGAGACTTGCACAGATGCATTATAGATTGTATACTTACCCTCTTTAAGCGCTGAGACGACGTACGACCTTAGCTGCGTTCATTCGATCTATCGAGACGTTCACAGACGCAATAGGGTCACAACAAAGCGCATATTCAATTCATTTTAGCGTTAAGACGCTGTACGTCAGCAGATACGTCTTTTCTATCCTCTTAGACGTGCACAGAAGCAATAGGGCCACAACTAAGCATGAAACCATTTTTCTATAGTGCTCAGATGATTTGGGACGACCGATACGTCCTTTCTGTCTCTTAAGACATGTACAGATGCATTAGAGACACAACAAAGAGTATATTCACCTTCTTTCAGCGCTTCGACGATGTACGACAATAGCTACGTTCTTTCGATCTATCTAGACGTTCATACACGCAATAGCGTCAAAAATAAGCGCATATTCAATTAGTTTTAGTGCTAAGACGCTGTACGTCAGCAGATACGTCCTTTCTATCCTCTTACACGTGCACAGACGCAACAGAGCCACAAAGAAGCATGAACCAGCTTTTCTAAAGTGCCCAGATGATGTGGGACGACAAATACGTCCTCTCTATCTTCTTAGACGTGCACAGACGCAATAGGTCCACAACTAAGCATGAAACAGCTTTTCTAAAGTGCCTAGATGATGTGGGACGACAAATACGTCCTTTCTATCTCTTGAGACTTGCACAGATGCATTATAGATTGTATACTTACCCTCTTTAAGCGCTAAGACGACGTACGACCATAGCTGCGTTCATTCGATCTATCGAGACGATCACAGACGCAATAGCGTCAAACCTAAGCGCATATTCAATTCATTTTAGCGTTAAGACACTGTACGTCAGCAGATACGTCTTTTCTATCCTCTTAGACGTGCACAGAAGCAATAGGGCCACAACTAAGCATGAAACCACTTTTCTATAGTGCTCAGATGATTTGGGACGACCGATACGTCCTTTCTGTCTCTTAAGACATGTACAGATGCATTAAAAACACAACAAAGAGTATATTCACCTTCTTTCAGCGCTTCGACGATGTACGACAATAGCGACGTTCTTTCGATCTATCTAGACGTTCATACACGCAATAGCGTCAAAACTAAGCGCATATTCAATTCATTTTATTGCTAAGACGCTGTACGTCAGCAGATACGTCCTTTCTACCCTCTTACACGTGCACAGACGCAACAGAGCCACAAAGAAACATGAACCAGCTTTTCTAAAGTGCCCAGATGATGTGGGACGACAAATACGTCCTCTCTATCCTCTTAGACGTGCACAGACGCAATAGGTCCACAACTAAGCATGAAACAGCTTTTCTAAAGTGCTGAGATGATGTGGGACGACAAATACGTCCTTTCTATCTCTTGAGACTTGCACAGATGCATTATAGATTGTATACTTACCCTCTTTAAGCGCTAAGACGACGTACGACCATAGCTGCGTTCATTCGATCTATCGAGACGTTCACAGACGCAATAGGGTCACAACAAAGCGCATATTCAATTCATTTTAGCGTTAAGACGCTGTACGTCAGCAGATACGTCTTTTCTATCCCCATAGACGTGCACAGAAGCAATAGGGCCACAACAAAGCATGAAAACACTTTTCTAAGTGCTCAAATAATGTTTAATGGCAGATACGTCCTTTCTATCTCTTTAGACGTGCACAGATGCATTTGAGACACACCAAAGAGTAAACTCACCCTCTTTAAGCGCTGAGACGCTGTACGACCGTAGCTACGTTTTTTCTATCTATCTAGACGTTCACACACGCAATAGCGTTAAAGTAAGCGCATATTCAATTCATTCAGGCGTGAAAACGCTGTACGTCAGCACATACGTCCTTTCTTTCCTCTTAGACGTGCACAGACGCAATAGGGCCACAACTAAGCATCAAGCAACTTTTCTAAAGTGCGCAGGCGATGTGGGACGACCGATACGTCCTTTCTATCTCTTCAGACGTGCACAGATGCAGTGGAGACACACCAAAATGTGTACTCACCCTCTTTAAGTGCTGAGACAATGTACGACCATAGCTACGTTCTTTTGATCTATCTAGACGTTCACAGATGCAATAGGGTCACAAGAAAACGCATATTCAATTCATTTAAGCGTTTAGACGCTGTACGTCAGCAGAAACGTTATTTCTATCCTCTTTGAAGTGCACAGACGCAATAGGGCCACAACGAAGCATGAAACAGCTTTTCTTAAGTGCCCAGATGATATGGGACGACAAATACCTCCTTTCTAGCTCTTAAGACATGTACAGATGCATTAGAGACACAACAAAGAGTATATTCACCTTCTTTAAGCGCTGAGACGCTGTACGATCATAGCTACGTTCTTTCGATCTATCTAGACATTCACACACGCAATAGCGTCAAAACTAAGCGCATTTTCAATTCATTTAAGCGCTAAGACGCTGTACGTCAGCAGATACGTCCTTTCTACCCTCTAAGACGTGCACAGACGCAATAGGGCCACAACGAAGCATGAAGCAGCTTTTCTAAAGTGCTCAGA
This sequence comes from Plasmopara viticola, assembly GCA_001695595.3. NCBI lineage: Eukaryota > Oomycota > Peronosporomycetes > Peronosporales > Peronosporaceae > Plasmopara > Plasmopara viticola. The sequence continues at coordinate 777,487 of MBPM02000022.1, forward strand.
TGATAAGGGACGACAAATACGTCTTTTCTATCTCCTTAGACGTGCACAGATGCATTAGAGACACACCAAAGTGTATACTTAACCTCTATAAGTGCTGAGACGATGTACGACCATAGCTACGTTCTTTCGATCTATCTAGACGTTCACACACGCAATAGCGTCAAGACTAAGCGCATTTTCAATTCATTTAAGCGCTCAGACGCTGTACGTCAGCAGATACGTCCTTTCTATCCTCTTAGACGTGCACAGACGCAATAGGTCCACAACGAAGCATGAAACAGCTTTTCTAAAGTGCCCAGATGATGCGGGACGACAAATACGTCCATTCTATCTCTTGAGACGTGCACAGATGCATTAGAGACACACCAATGTGTATACTTAACCTCTATAAGTACTGAGACGATGTACGACCATAGCTACGTTCTTTCGATCTATCTAGACGTTCACACACGCAATAGCGTCAAGACTAAGCGCATTTTCAATTCATTTAAGCGCTAAGACGCTGTACCTCAGCAGATACGTCCTTTCTATCCTCTTAGACGTGCACAGACGCAATAGGTCCACAACGAAGCATGAAACAGCTTTTCTAAAGTGCCCAGATGATGTGGGACGACAAATACGTCCATTCTATCTCTTGAGACGTGCACAGATGCATTAGAGACACACCAAAGTGTATACTCACCCTTTTTAAGCGCTGAGTCGATGTACGACCATAGCTACGTTCTTTCGATCTATCTAGACGTTCACACACGCAATAGCGTCAAGCCTAAGCGCATTTTCAATTCATTTAAGCGCTAAGACGCTGTACGTCAGCAGATACGTCCTTTCTATCCTCTTAGACGTGCACAGACGCAATAGGTCCACAACGAAGCATGAAACAGCTTTTCTAAAGTGCCCAGATGATGTGGGACGACAAATACGTCCATTCTATCTCTTGAGACGTGCACAGATGCATTAGAGACACACCAAAGTGTATACTCACCCTTTTTAAGCGCTGAGTCGATGTACGACCATAGCTACGTTCTTTCGATCTATCTAGACGTTCACACACGCAATAGCGTCAAGCCTAAGCGCATTTTCAATTCATTTAAGCGCTAAGACGCTGTACGTCAGCAGATACGTCCTTTCTATTCTCTTAGACGTGCACAGACGCAATAGGTCCACAACGAAGCATGAAACCACTTTTCTATAGTGCTCAGATGATTTGGGACGACCGATACGTCTTTTCTGTCTCTTAAGACATGTACAGATGCATTAGAGACACAACAAAGAGAATATTCACCTTCTTTCAGCGCTTCGACGATGTACGACAATAGCGACTTTCTTTCGATCTATCTAGACGTTCATACACGCAATAGCGTCAAAATAAGCGCACATTCAATTAATTTAAGCGCTTAGACGCTGTACGTCAGCAGATACGTCCTTTCTATCCTCTAAGACGTGCACAGACGCAATAGGTCCACAACGAAGCATGAAACAGCTTTTCTAAAGTGCCCAGATGATGTGGGACGACAAATACGTCCATTCTATCTCTTGAGACGTGCACAGATGCATTAGAGACACACCAAACTGTATACCCACCCTTTTTAAGCGCTGAGTCGATGTACGACCATAGCTACGTTCTTTTGATCTATCTAGACGTTCACACACGCAATAGCGTCAAAACAAGCGCACATTCAATTAACTTAAGCACTTAGACGCTGTACGTCAGCGGATACGTCCTTTATATCCTCTTAGACGTGCACAGACGCAATAGGGCCATAACTAAGCATCAAGCCACTTTTCTAAAGTGCCCAGATGATGTGGGACGACAAATACGTCCTTTCTATCTCTTGAGACGTGCACAGATGCATTAGAGACACACCAAAGTGTATACTCACCCTTTTTAAGGGCTAAGTCGATGTACGACCATAGCTACGTTCTTTCAATCTATCTAGACGTTCACACACGCAACAGCGTCAAAATAAGCGCATATTCTATTGATTTAAGCGCTTAGACGCTGTACGTCAGCAGATACGTCCTTTCTACCCTCTAAGACGTGCACAGACGCAATAGGGCCACAACGAAGCATGAAGCAGCTTTTCTAAAGTGCTCAGATGATAAGGGACGACAAATACGTCCTTTCTATCTCCTTAGACGTGCACAGATGCATTAGAGACACAACAAAGTGTATACTTACCCTCTATAAGTGCTGAGACGATGTACGACCATAGCTACGTTCTTTCGATCTATCTAGACGTTCACACACGCAATAGCGTCAAGACTAAGCGCATTTTCAATTCATTTAAGCGCTAAGACGCTGTACGTCAGCAGATACGTCCTTTCTATCCTCTTAGACGTGCACAGACGCAATACGTCCACAACGAAGCATGAAACAGCTTTTCTAAAGTGCCCAGATGATGTGGGACGACAAATACGTCCATTCTATCTCTTTAGACGTGCACAGATGCATTAGAGACACACCAAACTGTATACTCACCCTTTTTAAGCGCTGAGTCGATGTACGACCATAGCTACGTTCTTTCGATCTATCTAGACGTTCACACACGCAATAGCGTCAAAATAAGCGCACATTCAATTAATTTAAGCGCTTAGACGCTGTACGTCAGCGGATACGTCCTTTCTATCCTCTTAGACGTGCACGGACGCAATAGGTCCACAACGAAGCATGAAACAGCTTTTCTAAAGTGCCCAGATGATGTGGGACGACAAATACGTCCATTCTATCTCTTGAGACGTGCACAGATGCATTAGAGACACACCAAACTGTATACTCACCCTTTTTAAGGGCTGAGTCGATGTACGACCATAGCTACGTTCTTTCGATCTATCTAGACGTTCACACACGCAATAGCGTCAAAATAAGCGCATATTCTATTAATTTAAGCGCTTAGACGCTGTACGTCAGCAGATACGTCCTTTCTACCGTCTAAGACGTGCACAGACGCAATAGGTCCACAACGAAGCATGAATCAGCTTTTCTAAAGTGCTCAGATGATAAGGGACGACAAATACGTCCTTTCTCTCTCCTTAGACGTGCACAGATGCATTAGAGACACACCAAAGTGTATACTTACCCTCTATAAGTGCTGAGACGATGTACGACCATAGCTACGTTCTTTCGATCTATCTAGACGTTCACACACGCAATAGCGTCAAGACTAAGCGCATTTTCAATTCATTTAAGCGCTAAGACGCTGTACGTCAGCAGATACGTCCTTTCTATCCTCTTAGACGTGCACAGACGCAATACGTCCACAACGAAGCATGAAACAGCTTTTTTAAAGTGCCCAGATGATGTGAGACGACAAATACGTCCTTTCTATCTCTTTAGACGTGCACAGATGCATTAAAGACACACCAAAGTGTATACTCACCCTTTTTAAGCGCTGAGACGATGTACGACCATAGCTACGTTTTTTCGATCTATCTAGACTTTCACAGATGCAATAGGGTCACAAGAAAGCGCATATTCAATTAATTTAAGCGTTAAGACGCTGTACGTCAGCTGATACGTCCTCTCTATCCTCTTAGACGTGCAGACGCAATAGGGCCACAACGAAGCATGAATCAGCTTTTCTAAAGTGCTCAGATGATAAGGGACGACAAATACGTCCTTTCTCTCTCCTTAGACGTGCACAGATGCATTAGAGACACACCAAAGTGTATACTTACCCTCTATAAGTGCTGAGACGATGTACGACCATAGCTACGTTCTTTCGATCTATCTAGACGTTCACACACGCAATAGCGTCAAGACTAAGCGCATTTTCAATTCATTTAAGCGCTAAGACGCTGTACGTCAGCAGATACGTCCTTTCTATCCTCTTAGACGTGCACAGACGCAATACGTCCACAACGAAGCATGAAACAGCTTTTTTAAAGTGCCCAGATGATGTGAGACGACAAATACGTCCTTTCTATCTCTTTAGACGTGCACAGATGCATTAAAGACACACCAAAGTGTATACTCACCCTTTTTAAGCGCTGAGACGATGTACGACCATAGCTACGTTTTTTCGATCTATCTAGACTTTCACAGATGCAATAGGGTCACAAGAAAGCGCATATTCAATTAATTTAAGCGTTAAGACGCTGTACGTCAGCTGATACGTCCTCTCTATCCTCTTAGACGTGCAGACGCAATAGGGCCACAACGAAGCATGAATCAGCTTTTTTAAGGTGCTAAGATGTTGTGGGACGACAAACACGTCCTTTCCATCTCTTAGGAAATGTATAGATGCATTAGACACACAACAAAGAGTATATTCACCTTCTTTAAGCGCGGAGACGATGTACGACCATAGCTACGTAGTTTCGATCTATTTAGACGTTCACACACGCAATAGCGTCAAAACTAAGCGCATATTTAATTTATTTATGCGCTAAAACGCTGTACGTCAGCAGATACGTCCTTTCTATCCTCTTAGACGTGCACAGACGCAATAGGTTCACAACAAAGCATGAAACAGCTTTTCTAAAGTGCTCAGATCATGTGGGACGACAGATACATCCTTTCTATCTCTTTAGACGTGCACAGATGCATTAGAGACACACCAAAGAGTATACTTACCCTCTTTAAGCGCTGAGACGATGTACGACCATAGCTACGTTTTTTTTATCTATCTAGACGTTCACGCACGCAATAGCGTCAAAGTAAGCGCATTTTCAATTCATTTCAGCGTTTAGACGCTGTACGTCTGCAGATACGACCTTTCTATCCTCTTAGACGTGCACAGAAGCAATGGGGCCATAACAAAGCATGAAACAGCTTTTCCAAAGTGCTCAGATGATGTGGGGCGACAGATACATCCTTTCTATCTCTTTAGACGTGCACAGATGCATTAGAGACACACCAAAGAGGATACTTTCCCTCTTTAAGCGCTAAGACGCTGTACGACCATAGCTACGTTCTTTCGATCTATCTAGACGTTCACACACGCAATAGCGTCAAGACTAAGCGCATTTTCAATTCATTTAAGCGCTAAGACGCTGTACGTCAGCAGAAACGTCCTTTCTATCCTCTTAGACGTGCACAGACGCAATAGGGCCACAACGAAGCATGAAACAGCTTTTCTAAAGTGCCCGGATGATGTGAGACGACAAATACGTCCTTTCTATCTCTTTAGACACACACAGATGCATAAGAGACACACAAAAGAGCATACTCACCCTCATAAGCGCTGAGAAGATGTACAACCATAGCTACGTTCTTTCGATCTATCTAGACGTTCACACACGCAATAGCGTCAAGACTAAGCGCATATTCAATTCATTAAAGCGCTAAGACGCTGTACGTCAGCAGAAACGTCCTTTCTATCCTCTTAGACGTGCACAGACGCAATAGGGCCACAACGAAGCATGAAACAGCTTTTCTAAAGTGCCCGGATGATGTGAGACGGCAAATACGTCCTTTCTATCTCTTTAGACACACACAGATGCATAAGAGACACACAAAAGAGTATACTCACCCTCATAAGCGCTGAGAAGATGTACGACCATAGCTACGTTCTTTCGATCTATCTTGACGTTCACGCACGCAATAGCGTCGAAGTAAGCGCATATTCAATTAATTTAAGCGCTTAGACGCTGTACGTCAGCAGATACGTCTTTTCTATCCTCTTAGACGTGCACAGACGCAATAGGGCCACAACAAAGCATGAAACAGCTTTTCCAAAGTGCTCAGATGATGTGGGACGACAAATACGTCCTTTCTATCTCTTTAGACGTGCACAGATGCATTAGAGACACACCAAAGTGTATACTCACCCTTTTTTAGCGCTAAGTCGATGTACGACCATAGCTACGTTCTTTCGATCTATCTAGACGTTCACACACGCTATAGCGTCAAAACTAAGCGCATTTTCAATTCATTTGAGCGCTAAGACGCTGTACGTCAGCAGATACGTCCTTTCTATCCTCTTAGACGTGCACAGACGCAATAAGGCCACAACGAAGCATGAAACAGCTTTTCTAAAGTGCCCGGATGATGTGAAACGACAAATACGTCCTTTCTATCTCTTTAGACACACACAGATGAATTAGAGACACACCAAAGTGTATACTCACCCTTTTTAAGCGCTGAGACGATGTACGACCATAGCTACGTTCTTTCGAACTATCTAGACGTTCACACAAGAAATAGCGTCAAAACTAAGCGCATATTCAGTTAATTTAAGCGCTTAGACGCTGTACGTCAGCAGATACGTCCTTTCTACCCTCTTAGACGTGCACAGACGCAATAGGGCCACAACGAAGCATGAAACAGCTTTTCCAAAGTGCTCAGATGATGTGGGACGACAAATACGTCCTTTCTATCTCTTTAGACGTGCACAGATGCATTAGGACACACCAAAGTGTATACTCACCCTTTTTTAGCGCTAAGTCGATGTACGACCATAGCTACGTTCTTTCGATCTATCTAGACGTTCACACACGTGATAGCGTCAAAACTAAGCGCATTTTAATTCATTTAAGCGCTAAGACGCTGTACGTCAGCGGATACGTCCTTTCTATCCTCTTAGACGTGCACAGATGCATTAAAGACATACCAAAGTGTATACTCACCCTCTTTAAGCGCTGAGACGATGTACGACCATAGCTACGTTCTTTCGATCTATCTAGACGTTCACAGACGAAATAGGGTCAAAACTCGGGGCATATTCAATTCATTAAGCGCTTAGATGCTGTACGTCAGCAGATACGTCCTTTCTATCCTCTTAGACGTGCACAGACACAATAGAGCCACAACGAAGCATCAAGCCACTTTTGTAAGGTGCTCAAATGATGTGGGACGACAAAAAACGTCCTTTCTATCTCCTGAGACGTGCACAGATGCATTAAAGACGCACCAAAGTGTATTCTCACCCTCTTTAAGCGCTGAGAAGATGTACAACCCGAGCTACTTTTTTGCGATATATCTAGACGTTCACACACGCAATAGCGTCAAAGAAAGCGCATATTCAATTCATTTCAGCGTTTAGACGCTGTACGTTAGCAGGTACGTCCTTTCTACCCTCTTAGACGTGCACAGATGCAATAGGGCCACAACGAAGCATGAAACAGCTTTTCTAAAGTGCTCAGATGATGTGAGACGACAAATAAGTCCTTTCTATCTCCTCAGACGTGCACAGATGCATTAGAGACACACCAAAGTGTATACTTACCCTCTATAAGTGCTGAGACGATGTACGACCATAGCTACGTAGTTTCGATCTATCTAGACTTTCACAGACGCAATAGCATCAAAACTAAGCGCATATTCAATTCATCAAAGAGCTAGGACGCTGTACGTCAGTCGATACGTCCTTTCTATCCTCTTAGACGTGCACAGACGCAATTAGGCCACAACGAAGCATGAAACAGCTTTTATAAAGTACTCAGATGATAAGAGACGACAAATACGTCCTTTCAATCTCTTGAGACGTGCACAGATGCATTAAAGACACACCAAAGTGTATACTCACCCTCTTTAAGCGCTGAGACGATGTACGACCAAAGCTGCGTTCTTTCGATCTATCTAGACGTTCACATACGCAATAGCGTCAAAACTAAGGGCATATTCAATTAATTTAAGCGCTTAGACGCTGTACGTCAGCAGATACGTCCTTTCTACCCTCTTAGACGTGCACAAACGCAATAAGGCCACAACGAAGCATGAAACAGCTTTTATAAAGTGCTCAGACGATGTGGGACGACAACTACGTCCTTTGTATCTCCTTAGACGTGCACAGATGCATTAAAGACACACTCAAGTGTATACTCACCCTCTTTAAGTGCTGAGACGATGTACGACCAAAGCTACGTTCTTTCGATCTATGTAGACGTTCACACACGCAATAGCGTCAAGACTAAGCGCATTTTAATTCATTTAAGCGCTAAGACGCTGTACGTCAGCAGATACGTCCTTTCTATCCTCTTAGACGTGCACAGACGCAATAGGTCCACAACGAAGGATGAAACAGCTTTTCTAAAGTGCCCAGATGATGTGGGACGACAAATACGTCCATTCTATCTCTTGACACGTGCACAGATGCATTAGAGACACACCAAAGTGTATACTCACCCTCTTAAAGCGCTGAGACGATGTACGACCAAAGCTACGTTCTTTCGGTCTATCTAGACATTTACAGACGCAATAGGGTCACAAGAAAGCGCATATTCAACTCATTTCAACGTTTAGACGCTGTACGTCAGCAGGTACGTCTTTTCCACCCTCTTAGACGTGCACAGATGCAATAGGGCCTCAACGAAGCATGAAACAGCTTTTCTAAAGTGATCAGATCATGTGAGACGACAAATACGTCTTCTCTATCTCCTTAGACGTGCACAGATGCATTAAAGACACACCAAAGTGTAAACTTACCCTTTATAAGTGCTGAGACGATGTACGACCATAGCTACGTAGTTTCGATCTATCTAGACGTTCACAGACGCAATAGCATCAAACTTAGCGCATATTTACTTCATTAAAGAGCTAGGAGGCTGTACGTCAGTCGATACGTCCTTTCTATCCTCTTAGACGTGCACAGACGCAATAGAGCCACAACAAGGCATCAAGCCACTTTTGTAAGGTGCTCAGATGATGTGCGACGACAAATACGTCCTTTCTATCCCCTGAGACGTGCACAGATGCATTAAAGACACACCAAAGTGTATACTTACCCTCTATAAGTGCTGAGACGATGTACGACCATAGCAACGTAGTTTCGATCTATCTAGACTTTCACAGACGCAATAGCATCAAAACTAAGCGCATATTCAATTCATTAAAGAGCTAGGACGCTGTACGTCAGTCGATACGTCCTTTCTATCCTCTTACACGTGCACAGACGCAATAGGGCCACAATTAAGCATCAAACCACATTTCTAAAGCGCTCACATGATGTGGGACGACCGATTCGTCCTTTCTATCTCTTTAGACGCGCACAGATGCATTAGAGACACACAAAAAAGTATACTCACCCTCATAAGCGCTGAGAAGATGTACGACCATAGCTACGTTCTTTCGATCTATCTAGACGTTCACACACGCAATAGCGTCAAAACTAAGCGCATTTTCAATTCATTTAAGCGCTTGGACGCTGTACGTCAGCAAATACGTCCTTTTTTCCTCTTAGACGTGCACAGACGCAATAGGGCCACAACGAAGCATGAATCAGCTTTTCTAAAGTGCCCAGATGATGTGGGACGACAAATACGTCTTTTCTATCTCTTAGACGCGCACAGATGAATTAGAGACACACCAAAGTGTATACTCACCCTTTTTAAGCGCTGAGAAGATGTACGACCATAGCTACGTTCTTTCGATCTATCTAGACATTCACACACGAAATAGCGTCACAAGAAAGCGCAAATTCAATTCATTTAAGCGCTAAGACGCTGTACGTCAGCAGATACGTCCTTTCTATCCTCTTAGACGTGCACAGACGCAATAGGGCCACAACGAAGCATGAATCAGCTTTTCTAAAGTGCCCAGATGATGTGGGACGATAAATACGTCTTTTCTATCTCTTTAGACGCGCACAGATGGATTAGAGACACACCAAAGTATATACTCACCCTTTTTAAGCGCTGAGACGATGTACGACCATAGCTACGTTCTTTCGAACTATCTAGACGTTCACACAAGAAATAGCGTCAAAACTAAGCGCATATTCAGTTAATTTAAGCGCTTAGACGCTGTACGTCAGCAGATACGTCCTTTCTACCCTCTTAGACGTGCACAGACGCAATTGGGCCACAACGAAGCATGAAACAGCTTTTCTAAAGTGCCCAGATGATGTGGGACGACAAATACGTCCTTTCTATCTCTTTAGACGTGCACAGATGCATGAGAGACACACCAAAGTGTATGCTCACCCTCTTTAAGCGCTGAGACGATGTACGACCATAGCTACGTTCTTCCGATCTATCTAGACTTTCACAAACGCAATAGGGTCGCAAGAAAGCGCATATTCAATTCATTTAAGCGCTAAGACGCTGTACGTCAGCAGAAACGTCCTTTCTATCCTCTTAGACGTTCACAGACGCAATAGGGCCACAACGAAGCATGAAACAGCTTTTCTAAAGTGCTCAGATGATGTGAGACGACAAATAAGTCCTTTCTATCTCTTTAGACGTGCACAGATGCATTAGAGACACACCAAAGAGTATACTTACCCTCTTTAAGCGCTGAGACGCTGTACGACCATAGCTTCGTTCTTACGATCTATCTAGACTTTCACAGACGCAATGGGATGACAAGAAAGCGCATATTCAATTCATTTAACCGTTAAGACGTTGTACGTCAGCAGATACGTCCTTTCTATTCTCGTGGACGTGCACAGACGCAATTGAGCCACAACGAAGCATCAAGCCACTTTTGTAAGGTGCTCAGATGATGTGAGACGACAAATACGTCCTTTCTATCTCTTAAGACATGTACAGATGCATATGAGACACAACAAAGAGTATATACACGTTCTTTGAGCGCTGAGACGCTGTACGACCATAGCTACGTTCTTTCGATCTATCTAGACGTTCACACACGCAACAGGGTCACAAAAAAGCGCATATTCAATTAATTTAAGCGCTAATATGCTGTACGTCAGCAGATACGTCCTTTCTATCCTCTTAGACGTCCACAAACGCGATAGGGCCACAACGAAGCATGAATCAGCTTTTCTAAAGTGCTTAGATGATGTGAGACGACAAATACGTCCTTTCTATCTCTTTAGACGTGCACAGATGCATTAGAGATACACCAAAGCGTATTCTCACCCTCTTTAAGCGCTGAGACGCTGTACGACCATAGCTTCGTTCTTTCGATTCATTTAGACTTTCACACACGCAATAGCGTCAACACTAAGCGCATATTCAATTCATTTAAGCGCTTAGACGCTGTACGTCAGCAGATACGTCCTTTCTACCCTCTTAGACGTGCACAGACGCAATAGGGCCACAACGAAGCATGAAACAGCTTTTCTAAAGTGCCCAGATGATGTGGGACGACAAATACGTCCTTTCTATCTCTTTAGACGTGCACAGATGCATGAGAGACACACCAAAGTGTATGCTCACCCTCTTTAAGCGCTGAGACGCTGTACGACCATAGCTACGTTCTTCCGATCTATCTAGACTTTCACAGACGCAATAGGGTCACAAGAAAGCGCATATTCAATTCATTTAAGCGCTAAGACGCTGTACGTCAACAGAAACGTCCTTTCTATCCTCTTAGACGTTCACAGACGCAATAGGGCCACAACGAAGCATGAAACACCTTTTCTAAAGTGCTCAGATGATGTGAGACGACAAATAAGTCCTTCCTATCTCTTTAGACGTGCACAGATGCATTAGAGACACACCAAAGAGTATATTTACCCTCTTTAAGCGCTGAGACGCTGTACGACCATAGCTTCTTTCTTACGCTCTATCTAGACTTTCACAGACGCAATGGGATGACAAGAAAGCGCATATTCAATTCATCAAACCGTTAAGACGCTGTACGTCAGCAGATACGTCCTTTCTATTCTCGTGGACGTGCACAGATGCAATTGAGCCACAACGAAGCATCAAGCCACTTTTGTTAGGTGCTCAGATGATGTGGGACGACCGATACGTCCTTTCTATCTCTTAAGACATGTACAGATGCATATGAGACACAAGAAAGAGTATATTCACGTTCTTTGAGCGCTGAGACGCTGTACGACCATGGCTACGTTCTTTCGATCTATCTAGACGTTCACACACGCAACAGGGTCACAAAAAAGCGCATATTAAATTCATTTAAGCGCTAAGACACTGTACGTCAGCAGATACGTCTTTTCTATCCCCTTAGTGCACAGACGCAAAAGGGCCACAACGAAGCATGAAACAGCTTTTCTAAAGTGCTCAATGATGTGGGACGACCGATACGTCCTTTCTATCTCTTTAGACGTGCACAGATGCATTAGAGACACACCAAAGTGTATGCTCACCCTCTTTTAGCGCTGAGACGATGTACGACCATACCTACGTTCTTTCGATCTATCTAGACGTTCACACACGCAATAGCGTCACAAGAAAGCGCATATTCAATTCATTTAAGCGCTAAGACGCTGTACGTCAGCAGATACGTCCTTTCTATCCTCTTAGACGTGCACAGACGCAATAGGGCCACAACGAAGCATGAAACACCTTTTCTAAAGTGCCCAGATGATGTGAGACGACAAATAAGTCCTTTCTATCTCTTTAGACGTGCACAGATGCATTAGAGACACACCAAAGAGTATACTTACCCTCTTTAAGCGCTGAGACGCTGTACGACCATAGCTTCTTTCTTACGCTCTATCTAGACTTTCACAGACGCAATGGGATGACAAGAAAGCGCATATTCAATTCATTAAACCGTTAAGACGCTGTACGTCAGCAGATACGTCCTTTCTATTCTCGTGGACGTGCACAGACGCAATTGAGCCACAACAAAGCATCAAGCCACTTTTGTAAGGTGCTCAGATGATGTGGGACGACCGATACGTCCTTTCTATCTCTTAAGACATGTACAGATGCATATGAGACACAAGAAAGAGTATATTCACGTTCTTTGAGCGCTGAGACGCTGTACGACCATAGCTACGTTCTTTCGATCTGTCTAGACGTTCACACACGCAACAGGGTCACAAAGAAGCGCATATTTAATTCATTTAAGCGCTTAGACACTGTACGTCAGCAGATACGTCTTTTCTATCCCCTTAGACGTGCACAGACGCAATAGGGCCACAACGAAGCATGAAACAGCTTTTCTAAAGTGCTCAATGATGTGGGACGACCGATACGTCCTTTCTATCTCTTTAGACGTGCACAGATGCATTAGAGATACACCAAAGAGTATTCTCACCCTCTTTAAGCGCTGAGACGCTGTACGACCATAGCTTCGTTCTTTCGATTCATTTAGACTTTCACACACGCAATAGCGTCAACACTAAGCGCATATTCAATTCATTTAAGCGCTTAAACGCTATACTTCAGCAGATACGTCCTTTCTACCCTCTTAGACGTGCACAGACGCAATAGGGCCACAACAAAGCATAAAACAGCTTTTCTAAAGTACCTTGATGATGTGGGACGACAAATACATCCTTTCTATCTCTTAAGACATGTATAGATGCATTAGAGACACAACAAAGAGTATATTCACCTTCTTTAAGCGCGGAGACGCTGTACGATCATAGCTCTGTTCTTTCGATATATCTAAACTTTCACAGACGCAATAGGGTCACAAGAAACCGCATATTCAATTCATTTAAGCGCTAAGACGCTGTACGTCAGCAGATACGTCCTTTCTTTCCTCTTAGACGTGCACAGACGCAATCGGGCCACAACGAAGCATGAAACAGCTTTTCTAAAGTGATCAGATGATGTGGGACGACAAATACGTCCTTTCTATTTCCTTGGACGTGCACAGATGCATTAAAGACACACCAAAGAGGGTTTTCACCCTCTTTAAAGGCTGAGACGATGTACGACCATAGCTACGTTCTTTCGATTTATCGAAACGTTCACACACGCAATAGCGTCAAAACTAAGCGCATATTCAATTCATTTAAGCGCTTAGACGCTGTACGTCAGCAGATACGTCCTTTCTATCCTCGAGAACGTCACAGACGTTATAGGGCCACAACGAAGCATGAAACCACTTTTCTAAAGTGTCCAGATGATGTGGGACGACGAATACGTGCCTTCTATCTCTTTAGACGTGCCCAGATGCATTAGAGACACACCAAAGTGTATACTTACCCTCTTTAAGTGCTGATACGATGTACGACCATAGCTTCGTTCTTTCGATCTATCTAGACGTTCACACACGCAATAGGGTCACAAGAAAGCGCATATTTAATTTAATTGAGTGCTAAGACGCTGTACGTCAGCAGATACGTCTTTTCTACCCTCTTAGACGTGCACAGACGCAACTGGGCCACAACGAAGCATGATACAGCTTTTATGAAGTGCCTTGATGATGTGGGACGACAAATACGTCCTTTCTATTTCCTTGGACGTGCACAGATGCATTAGAGACACAAAAAAGAGTATATTCACCTTCTTTAAGCGCGGAGACGCTGAACGACCATAGCTACGTCCTTTCGATTTATCAAGACGTTCACACACGCAATAGCGTCAAAACTGAGCGCATATTCAATTAATTTAAGCGCTTAGAAGCTGTACGTCAGCAGATACGTCCTTTCTATCCTCTTAGACGTGCACAGACGCAATCGGGCCACAACGAAGCATGAAACAGCTTTTCTAAAGTGCTCAGATGATGTGGGACGACAAATACGTCCTTTCTATCTCCTTGGACGTGCACAGATGCATTAAAGACACACCAAAGAGTGTTTTCACCCTCTTTAAGCGCTGAGACGATGTACGACCATAGCTACGTTCTTTCGATTTATCAAGACGTTCACACACGCAATAGCGTCAAAACTAAGCGCATATTCAATTAATTTAAGCGCTTAGAAGCTGTACGTCAGCAGATACGTCCTTTCTATCCTCGAGGACGTGCACAAACGCAATAGGGCCACAACGAAGCATGAAACCACATTTCTAAAGTGCCCAGATGATGTGGGACGACGAATACGTTCCTTCTATCTCTTTAGACGTGCCCAGATGCATTAGAGACACACCAAAGTGTATACTTACCCTCTTTAAGCGCTGAGACGATGTACGACTATAGCTCTGTTCTTTCGATATATCTAGACTTTCACAGACGCAATAGGGTCACAAGAAAGCGCATGTTCAATTCATTTAAGCGCTTAGACGCTGTACGTCAGCAAATACGTCCTTTCCATCCTCTTAAAAGTGCACAGACGCATCAGGGCCACAGCTAAGCATGAAACAGCTTTTCCATAGTGCTCAGATGATATGGGATGACAAATACGTCCTTTCTCTCTCTTAAGACATGTACAGATGCATTAGAGACACACCAAAGCGTATACTCACCCTCTTTAAGCGCTGAGACGATGTACAATCATAGCTACGTTCTTTCGATCTATCTAGACGTTCACACACGCACTAGCGTCAAAACTAAGCGTATATTCAATTCATTTAAGCGCTTAGACGCTGTACGTCAGCAGATACATCCTTTCTATCCTCTTTGAGGTGCACAGACGCAATAGGGCCACAACGAAGCAGGAAACAGCTTTTATAAAGAGCCCAGAGGATGTGGGACGACATATACGTCCTTTCTATCTCTTAAGACAGGTACAGATGCAATAGAGACACACAAAAGAGTATACTCACCCTCTTTAAACGCAGACGATGTACGACCATAGCTACGTTCTTTCGATCTATCTAGACGTTCACAGACGCAATAGGGTCACAAGAAAGCGCATATTGAACTCATTTAAGGGCTAAGATACTGTACGTCAGCAGATACGTCCTTTTTATCCTCTTAGACGTGCACAGACGCAATAAGGCCAAGACAAAGCATGAAACCACTTTTCTAAAGTGCCCAAATGATGCGGGACGATTCTATCTCTTTAGACGTGCACAGATGCATTAGAGACACACCAAAGTGTATACTTTCCCTCTTTAAGCGCTGAGACGATGTACGACTATAGCTTCATTTTTTCGATCTATCTAGACGTTCACACACGCAATAGCGTCAAAACTAAGCGCATATCCAATAAATTTGAGCGCCAAGACGCTGTACGTCAGCAGAAACGTCCTTTCTATCCTCTTAGACGTTCAGAGACGCAATAGGGCCACAACAAAGCATGAAACAGCTTTTCTAAAGTGCCCAGATGATGTGAGACGACAAATAAGTCCTTTCTATCTCTTTAGACGTGCACAGATGCATTAGAGACACACCAAAGAGTATACTTACCCTCTTTAAGCGCTGAGACGCTGTACGACCATAGCTTCGTTCTTACGATCTATCTAGACTTTCACAGACGCAATGGGATGACAAGAAAGCGCATATTCAATTCATTTAACCGTTAAGACGTTGTACGTCAGCAGATACGTCCTTTCTATTCTCGTGGACGTGCACAGACACAATTGAGCCACAACGAAGCATCAAGCCACTTTTGTAAGGTGCTCAGATGATGTGAGACGACAAATACGTCCTTTCTATCTCTTAAGACATGTACAGATGCATATGAGACACAACAAAGAGTATATTCACGTTCTTTGAGCGCTGAGACGCTGTACGACCATGGCTACGTTCTTTCGATCTATCTAGACGTTCACACACGCCACAGGGTCACAAAGAAGCGCATATTTAATTCATTTAAGCGCTAAGACACTGTACGTCAGCAGATACGTCTTTTCTATCCCCTTAGACGTGCACAGACGCAATAGGGCCACAACGAAGCATGAAACAGCTTTTTCTAAAGTGCTCAATGATGTGGGACGACCGATACGTCCTTTCTATCTCTTTAGACGTGCACAGATGCATTAGAGACACACCAAAGTGTATGCTCACCCTCTTTTAGCGCTGAGACGATGTACGACCATAGCTACGTTTTTCCGATCTATCTAGACTTTCAAAGACGCAATAGGGTCACAAGAAAGCGCATATACAATTCATTTAAGCGCTAAGACGCTGTACGTCAGCAGATACGTCCTTTCTACCCTCTTAGACGTGCACAGACGCAATAGGGCCACAACGAAGCATGAAACACCTTTTCTAAAGTGCCCAGATGATGTGAGACGACAAATAAGTCCTTTCTATCTCTTTAGACGTGCACAGATGCATTAGAGACACACCAAAGAGTATACTTACCCTCTTTAAGCGCTGAGACGCTGTACGACCATAGCTTCTTTCTTACGCTCTATCTAGACTTTCACAGACGCAATGGGATGACAAGAAAGCGCATATTCAATTCATTAAACCGTTAAGACGCTGTACGTCAGCAGATACGTCCTTTCTATTCTCGTGGACGTGCACAGACGCAATTGAGCCACAACAAAGCATCAAGCCACTTTTGTAAGGTGCTCAGATGATGTGGGACGACCGATACGTCCTTTCTATCTCTTAAGACATGTACAGATGCATATGAGACACAAGAAAGAGTATATTCACGTTCTTTGAGCGCTGAGACGCTGTACGACCATAGCTACGTTCTTTCGATCTATCTAGACGTTCACACACGCAACAGGGTCACAAAAAAGCGCATATTTAATTCATTTAAGCGCTTAGACACTGTACGTCAGCAGATACGTCTTTTCTATCCCCTTAGACGTGCACAAACGCAATAGGGCCACAACGAAGCATGAAACCACTTTTCTAAAGTGCCCAGATGATGTGGGACGACGAATACGTTCCTTCTATCTCTTTAGACGTGCCCAGATGCATTAGAGACACACCAAAGTGTATACTTACCCTCTTTAAGCGCTGAGACGATGTACGACTACAGCTCTGTTCTTTCGATATATCTAGACTTTCACAGACGCAATAGGGTCACAAGAAAGCGCATGTTCAATTCATTTAAGCGCTTAGACGCTGTACGTCAGCAAATACGTCCTTTCATCCTCTTAAAAGTGCACAGACGCATCAGGGCCACAGCTAAGCATGAAACAGCTTTTCCATAGTGCTCAGATGATATGGGATGACAAATACGTCCTTTCTCTCTCTTAAGACATGTACAGATGCATTAGAGACACACCAAAGCGTATACTCACCCTCTTTAAGCGCTGAGACGATGTACAATCATAGCTACGTTCTTTCGAACTATCTAGACGTTCACACACGCACTAGCGTCAAAACTAAGCGTATATTCAATTCATTTAAGCGCTTAGACGCTGTACGTCAGCAGATACATCCTTTCTATCCTCTTTGAGTGCACAGACGCAATAGGGCCACAACGAAGCAGGAAACAGCTTTTATAAAGAGCCCAGAGGATGTGGGACGACATATACGTCCTTTCTATCTCTTAAGACAGGTACAGATGCAATAGAGACACACAAAAGAGTATACTCACCCTCTTTAAACGCAGACGATGTACGACCATAGCTACGTTCTTTCGATCTATCTAGACGTTCACAGACGCAATAGGTCACAAGAAAGCGCATATTGAACTCATTTAAGGGCTAAGATACTGTACGTCAGCAGATACGTCCTTTTTATCCTCTTAGACGTGCACAGACGCAATAAGGCCAAGACAAAGCATGAAACCACTTTTCTAAAGTGCCCAAATGATGCGGGACGATTCTATCTCTTTAGACGTGCACAGATGCATTAGAGACACACCAAAGTGTATACTTTCCCTCTTTAAGCGCTGAGACGATGTACGACTATAGCTTCATTTTTTCGATCTATCTAGACGTTCACACACGCAATAGCGTCAAAACTTAGCGCATATCCAATAAATTTGAGCGCCAAGACGCTGTACGTCAGCAGAAACGTCCTTTCTATCCTCTTAGACGTTCAGAGACGCAATAGGGCCACAACGAAGCATGAAACAGCTTTTCTAAAGTGCCCAGATGATGTGAGACGACAAATAAGTCCTTTTATCTCTTTAGACGTGCACAGATGCATTAGAGACACACCAAAGAGTATACTTACCCTCTTTAATCGCTGAGACGCTGTACGACCATAGCTTCGTTCTTACGATCTATCTAGACTTTCACAGACGCAATAGGGTCACAAGAAAGCGCATATTCAATTCATTTAACCGTTAAGACGTTGTACGTCAGCAGATACGTCCTTTCTATTCTCGTGGACGTGCACAGACGCAATTAAGCCACAACGAAGCATCAAGCCACTTTTGTAAGGTGCTCAGATGATGTGAGACGACAAATACGTCCTTTCTATCTCTTAAGACATGTACAGATGCATATGAGACACAACAAAGAGTATATTCACGTTCTTTGAGCGCTGAGACGCTGTACGACCATGGCTACGTTCTTTCGATCTATCTAGACGTTCACACACGCAACAGGGTCACAAAAAAGCGCATATTTAATTCATTTAAGCGCTAAGACGCTGTACGTCAGCAAATACGTCTTTTCTATCGCCTTAGACGTGCACAGACGCAATAGGGCCACAACGAAGCATGAAACAGCTTTTCTAAAGTGCTCAATGATGTGGGACGACCGATACGTCCTTTCTATCTCTTTAGACGTGCACAGATGCATTAGAGACACACCAAAGTGTATGCTCACCCTCTTTAAGCGCTGAGACGATGTACGACCATAGCTACGTTTTTCGATCTATCTAGACTTTCAAAGACGCAATAGGGTCACAAGAAAGCGCATATACAATTCATTTAAGCGCTAAGACGCTGTACGTCAGCAGATACGTCCTTTCTACCCTCTTAGACGTGCACAGACGCAATAGGGCCACAACGAAGCATGAAACCACTTTTCTAAAGTGCCCAGATGATGTGGGACGACAAATACGTCCTTTCTATCTCTTTAGACGTGCACAGATGCATTAGAGACACACCAAAGAGTATACTTACCCTCTTTAAGCGCTGAGACGCTGTACGACCATAGCTTCTTTTTACGCTCTATCTAGACTTTCACAGACGCAATGGGATGACAAGAAAGCGCATATTCAATTCATTAAACCGTTAAGACGCTGTACGTCAGCAGATACGTCCTTTCTATTCTCGTGGACGTGCACAGACGCAATTGAGCCACAACAAAGCATCAAGCCACTTTTGTAAGGTGCTCAGATGATGTGGGACGACCGATACGTCCTTTCTATCTCTTAAGACATGTACAGATGCATATGAGACACAAGAAAGAGTATATTCACGTTCTTTGAGCGCTGAGACGCTGTACGACCATAGCTACGTTCTTTCGATCTATATAGACGTTCACACACTCAATAGTGTCAAAAAAAGCGCATATCTAATTCATTTAAGCGCTTAGACACTGTACGTCAGCAGATACGTCTTTCTATCCCTTAGACGTGCACAGACGCAATAGGGCCACAACGAAGCATGAAACAGCTTTTCTAAAGTGCTCAATGATGTGGGACGACCGATACGTCCTTTCTATCTCTTTAGACGTGCACAGATGCATTAGAGATACACCAAAGAGTATTCTCACCCTCTTTAAGCGCTGAGACGCTGTACGACCATAGCTTCGTTCTTTCGATCATTTAGACTTTCACACACGCAATAGCATCAACACTAAGCGCATATTCAATTAAATTTAAGCGCTTAGACGCTGTACGTCAGCAGATACGTCCTTTCTACCCTCTTAGACGTGCACAGACGCAATAGGGCCACAACAAAGCATAAAACAGCTTTTCTAAAGTACCTTGATGATGTGGGACGACAAATACGTCCTTTCTATCTCTTAAGACATGTATAGATGCATTAGAGACACAACAAAGAGTATATTCACCTTCTTTAAGCGCGAAGACGCTGTACGATCATAGCTCTGTTCTTTCGATATATCTAAACTTTCACAGACGCAATAGGGTCACAAGAAACCGCATATTCAATTCATTTAAGCGCTAAGACGCTGTACGTCAGCAGATACGTCTTTTCTATCCCCTTAGACGTGCACAGACGCAATAGGGCCACAACGAAGCATGAAACAGCTTTTCTAAAGTGCTCAATGATGTGGGACGACCGATACGTCCTTTCTATCTCTTTAGACGTGCACAGATGCATTAGAGATACACCAAAGAGTATTCTCACCCTCTTTAAGCGCTGAGACGCTGTACGACCATAGCTTCGTTCTTTCGATTCATTTAGACTTTCACACACGCAATAGCATCAACACTAAGCGCATATTCAATTCAATTAAGCGCTTAGACGCTGTACGTCAGCAGATACGTCCTTTCTACCCTCTTAGACGTGCACAGACGCAATAGGGCCACAACAAAGCATAAAACAGCTTTTCTAAAGTACCTTGATGATGTGGGACGACAAATACGTCCTTTCTATCTCTTAAGACATGTATAGATGCATTAGAGACACAACAAAGAGTGTATTCACCTTCTTTAAGCGCGAAAACGCTGTACGATCATAGCTCTGTTCTTTCGATATATCTAAACTTTCACAGACGCAATAGGGTCACAAGAAACCGCATATTCAATTCATTTAAGCGCTAAGACGCTGTACGTCAGCAGATACGTCCTTTCTATCCTCTTAGACGTGCACAGACGCAATCGGGCCACAACGAAGCATGAAACAGCTTTTCTAAAGTGCTCAGATGATGTGGGACGACAAATACGTCCTTTCTATCTCCTTGGACGTGCACAGATGCATTAAAGACACACCAAAGAGTGTTTTCACCCTCTTTAAGCGCTGAGACGATGTACGACCATAGCTACGTTCTTTCGATTTATCAAGACGTTCACACACGCAATAGCGTCAAAACTAAGCGCATATTCAATTAATTTAAGCGCTTAGAAGCTGTACGTCAGCAGATACGTCCTTTCTATCCTCGAGGACGTGCACAAACGCAATAGGGCCACAACGAAGCATGAAACCACTTTTCTAAAGTGCCCAGATGATGTGGGACGACGAATACGTTCCTTCTATCTCTTTAGACGTGCCCAGATGCATTAGAGACACACCAAAGTGTATACTTACCTTCTTTAAGCGCTGAGACGATGTACGACTATAGCTCTGTTCTTTCGATATATCTAGACTTTCACAGACGCAATAGGGTCACAAAAAAGCGCATATTAAATTCATTTAAGCGCTAAGACGCTGTACGTCAGCAAATACGTCCTTTCCATCCTCTTAAAAGTGCACAGACGCATCAGGGCCACAGCTAAGCATGAAACAGCTTTTCCATAGTGCTCAGATGATATGGGATGACAAATACGTCCTTTCTCTCTCTTAAGACATGTACAGATGCATTAGAGACACACCAAAGCGTATTCTCACCCTCTTTAAGCGCTGAGACGATGTACAATCATAGCTACGTTCTTTCGATCTATCTAGACGTTCACACACGCACTAGCGTCAAAACTAAGCGTATATTCAATTCATTTAAGCGCTTAGACGCTGTACGTCAGCAGATACATCCTTTCTATCCTCTTAGAGGTGCACAGACGCAATAGGGCCACAACGAAGCAGGAAACAGCTTTTCTAAAGTGCCCGGATGATGTGAAACGACAAATACGTCCTTTCTATCTCTTTAGACACACACAGATGAATTAGAGACACACCAAAGTGTATACTCACCCTTTTTAAGCGCTGAGACGATGTACGACCATAGCTACGTTCTTTCGAACTATCTAGACGTTCACACAAGAAATAGCGTCAAAACTAAGCGCATATTCAGTTAATTTAAGCGCCAAGACGCTGTACGTCAGCAGAAACGTCCTTTCTATCCTCTTAGACGTGCACAGACGCAATTGGGCCACAACGAAGCATGAAACAGCTTTTCTAAAGTGCCTTGATGATGTGGGACGACAAATACGTCCTTTCTATCTCCTTGGACGTGCACAGATGCATTAGAGACACAAAAAAGAGTATATTCACCTTCTTTATGCGCGGAGACGCTGTACGACCATAGCTACGTTCTTTTGATCTATCTAGACATTCACAGACGCAATAACGTCACAAGAAAGCGCATATTCAATTTATTTAAGCGTTAAGACGCTGGACGTCAGCAGATACGACCTTTCTATCCTCGAGGACGTGCACAGACGCAATAGGGCCACAACAAAGCAAGAAACAGCTTTTCTAAAGTGTGCCTTGATGATGTGGGACGACAAACACGTCCTTTCTATCTCTTTAGACGTGCACAGAGGTATTAGAGACACAATAATACTTACCCTCTTCAAGCGCTGAGACGCTGTACGACCATAGCTACGTTCTTTTGATCTATCTAGACGTTCACACACGCGATAGCGTCAAAAATAAGCGCATATTCAATTCATTTAAGCGTTAAGACAATGTACGTCAGCAGATACGTCCTTTCTATTCTCATAGACGTGCACAGACGCAATAGGGCCACAACGAAGCATGAAACAGCTTTTCTAAAGTGCTCAGATGATGTGGGACGACAAATACGTCCTTTCTATTTCCTTGGACGTGCACAGATGCATTAAAGACACACCAAAGAGTGTTTTCACCCTCTTTAAGCGCTGAGACGATGTACGACCATAGCTACGTTCTTTCGATTTATCAAGACGTTCACACACGCAATAGGGTCACAAGAAACCGCATATTCAATTAATTTAAGCGCTTAGAAGCTGTACGTCAGCAGATACGTCCTTTCTATCTCCTTGGACGTGCACAGATGCATTAAAGACACACCAAAGAGTGTTTTCATCCTCTTTAAGCGCTGAGACGATGTACGACCATAGCTACGTTCTTTCGATTTATCAAGACGTTCACACACGCAATAGCGTCAAAACTAAGCGCATATGCAATTAATTTAAGCGCTTAGAAGCTGTACGTCAGCAGATACGTCCTTTCTATCCTCGAGGACGTGCACAGACGCAATCGGGCCACAACGAAGCATGAAACAGCTTTTCTAAAGTGCTCAGATGATGTGGGACGACAGATACGTCCTTTCTATCTCTTAAGACATGTACAGATGCATTAGAGACACACCAAAGTGTATACTTACCCTCTTTAAGCGCTGAGACGATGTACGACCATAGCTACGTTCTTTTGATCTATCTAGACGTTCACACACGCAATAGCGTCAAAAATAAGCGCATATTCAATTCATTTAAGCGCTTAGACGCTGTACGTCAGCAGATACGTCCTTTCTATCCTCTTAGACGTGCACAGACGCAAACGGGCCACAACGAAGCAGGAAATAGCTTTTTTAAAGTGCTCAGATGATGTGGGACGACGAATACGTTCCTTCTATCTCTTTAGACGTGCCCAGATGCATTAGAGACACACCAAAGTGTATACTTACCCTCTTTAAGCGCTGAGACGATGTACGACTATAGCTACGTTCTTTCGATCTATCTAGACTTTCACAGACGCAATAGGGTCACAAGAAAGCGCATATTCAATTCATTTAAGCGCTAAGACGCTGTACGTCAGCAGATACGTCCTTTTTATCCTCTTGGACGTGCAAAGACGCAATAGGGCCACAACTCAGCATCAAACCACTTTTCTAGAGTGCTCAGATGATGTGGGACGACAAATACGTCCTTCCTAACTCTTAAGACAAGTAAAGATGCATTAGAGATACAACAGAGAGTATACTCACCTTCTTTAAGCGCTGAGACGCTGTACGACCATAGCTACGTTCTTTCGATCTACCTCGACTTTCACAGACGCAATAGGTCACAAGAAAGCGCATATTCAATTCATTTAAGCGTTAAGACGCTGTACGTCAGCAGATATGTCTTTTCTATTCTCGTGGACGTGCACAGACGCAATAGGGCCACAACTCAGCATCAAACCACTTTTTTAAAGTGCTCAGATGATGTTGGACAACTGATACGTCCTTTCTATTTCTTAAGACATGTACAGATGCATGAGAGACACACCAAAGAGTATACTCACCTTTTTTAAGCGCTGAGACGCTGTACGACCATAGCTACGTTCTTTCGATCTACCTCGACTTTCACAGACGCAATAGGGTCACAAGAAAGCGCATATTCAATTCATTTAAGCGTTAAGACGCTGTACGTCAGCAGATATGTCCTTTCTATTCTCGTGGACGTGCACAGACGCAATAGGGCCACAACTCAGCATCAAACCACTTTTCTAAAGTGCTCAGATGATGTTGGACAACCGATACGTCCTTTCTATGTCTTAAGACATGTACAGATGCATTAGAGACACACCAAAGAGTATACTCACCTTCTTTAAGCGCTGAGACGCTGTACAACCATAGCTACGCTCTTTCGATCTACCTCGACTTTCACAGACACAATAGCGTCACAAGAAAGCGCATATTCAATTCATTTAAGCGCTAAGACGCTGGACGTCAGCAGATACGACCTTTCTATCCTCGAGGACGTGCACAGACGCAATGGGGCCACAACTAAGCATCAAGTCACTTTTCTAAAGTGCACAGATGATGTGGGACGACAGATACGTCCTTTCTATCTCTTTAGACAAGTACAGATGCATTAGAGACACACCAAAGTGTATATTTACCCTCTTTAAGTGCGGAGACGATGTACGACCATAGCTACGTTCTTTCGATCTATCTAGACGTTCATACACGCAATAGCGTCAAAACTAAGCGCATATTCAATTCACTTAAGAGCTAAGACGCTGTACGTCAGCAGATACGTCCTTTCTATCCTCTTAGACGTGCACAGACGCAATAGGGCCTCAACGAAGCATGAAACAGCTTTTCTTAAGTGCTCAGATGATGTGGGACGACAGATACGTCCTTTCTATCTCTTAAGACATGTACAGATGCATTAGAGACACACCAAAGTGTATACTTACCCTCTTCAAGTGCTGAGACGATGTACAACCATAGCTACATTCTTTCGATCTATCTAGACTTTCACAGACGCAATAGGGTCACAAGAAAGCGCATATTCAATTCATTTAAGCGTTAAGACGCTGTACGTCAGCAGATACGTCCTTTTTATCCTCTTGGACGTGCAAAGACGCAATAGGGCCACAACTCAGCATCAAACCACTTTTCTAAAATGCTAAGATGATGTTGGACAATCGATACGTCCTTTCTATCTCTTAAGACAAGTACAGATGCATTAGAGACACACCAAAGAGTATACTCACCTCCTTTAAGCGCTGAGACGCTGTACGACAATAGCTACGTTCTTTCGATCTACCTCGACTTTCACAGACACAATAGGGTCACAAGAAACGCATATTCAATTCATTTAAGCGCTAAGACGCTGTACAGCAGATAGGCCCTTTCTATTCTCTTAGACGTGCAAAGACCGAATAGGGCCACAACTCAGCATCAAACCACTTTTCTAAAGTGCTAGGATGATGTTGGACAACCGATACGTCCTTTCTATCTCTTAAGACATGTACAGATGCATTAGAGACACACCAAAGTGTATATTTACCCTCTTCAAGTGCTGAGACGATGTACGACCATAGCTACGTTCTTTCGATCTATCTAGACTTTCACAGACGCAATAGGGTCACAAGAAAGCGCATATTTAATTCATTTAAGCGTTAAGACGCTGAACGTCAGCAGATACGTTCTTTCTATCCTATTAGACGTGCACAGACGCAATGGGGCCACAACTAACCATCAAGTCACTTTTCTAAAGTGCACAGATGATGTGGGACGACAGATACGTCCTTTCTATCTCTTAAGACATGTACAGATGCATTAGAGACACACCAAAGTGTATACTTACCCTCTTTAAGTGCTGAGACGATGTACGACCATAGCTACGTTCTTTCGATCTATCTAGACGTTCACAGACACAATAGGGTCACAAGAAAGCGCATATTCAATTCATTTAAGCGTTAAGACGCTGTACGTAAGCAGATACGTCTTTTTTATCCTCTTGGACGTGCAAAGTCGCAGTAAGGCCACAACTCAGCATCAAACCACTCTTCTAAAGTGCTCAGATGATGTTGGACAACCGATACGTCCTTTCTATCTCTTAAGACATGTACAGATGCATTAGAGACACACCAAAGAGTATACTCACCTTCTTTAAGCGCTGAGACGCTGTACGACCATAGCTACGTTCTTTCGATCTACCTCGACTTTCACAGACACATTAGGGTCACGAGAAAGCGCATATTCAATTCATTTGAGCGCTAAGACGCTGTACGTCAGCGGATACGTCCTTTCTATCCTATTAGACGTGCACGTACGCAATGGGTCCACAACTCAGCATCAAGTCACTTTTCTAAAGTGCACAGATGATGTGGGACGACCGATACGTCCTTTCTATCTCTTAAGACAAGTACAGATGCATTAGAGACACACCAAAGTGTATACTTACCCTCTTCAAGTGCTGAGACGATGTACGACCATAGCTACGTTCTTTCGATCTATCTAGACTTTCACAGACGCAATAGGGTCACAAGAAAGCGCATATTCAATTCATTTAAGCGTTAAGACGCTGTACGTCAGCAGATACGTCCTTTCTATTCTCGTGGACGTGCACAGTCGCAATAGGGCCACAACTCAGCATCAAACCACTTTTCTAAAGTGCTCAGATGATGTTGGACAACCGATACGTCCTTTCTATCTCTTAAGACAAGTACAGATGCATTAGAGACACACCAAAGTGTATACTTACCCTCTTCAAGTGCTGAGACGATGTACGACCATAGCTACGTTCTTTCGATCTATCTAGACTTTCACAGACGCAATAGGGTCACAAGAAAGCTCATATTCAATTCATTTAAGCGTTAAGACGCTGTACGTCACCAGATACGTCCTTTCACTTCAATTAGACGTGCACGTACGCAATGGGGCCACAACTCAGCATCAAGTCACTTTTCTAAAGTGCACAGATGATGTGGGACGACCGATACGTCCTTTCTATCTCTTAAGACAAGTACAGATGCATTAGAGACACACCAAAGTGTATACTTACCCTCTTCAAGTGCTGAGACGATGTACGACCATAGCTACGTTCTTTCGATCTATCTAGACTTTCACAGACGCAATAGGGTCACAAGAAAGCGCATATTCAATTCATTTAAGCGCTAAGACGCTGTACGTCAGCAGATACGTCCTTTCTTTTCTCGTTGACGTGCACAGACGCAATAGGGCCACAACTAAGCATCAAACCACTTTTCTAAAGTACTCAGATGATGTTGGACAACCGATACGTCCTTTCTATCTCTTAAGACATGTACAGATGCATTAAAGACACACCAAAGAGTATACTCACCTTCTTTAAGCGCTGAGACGCTGTACGACCATAGCTACGTTCTTTCGATCTATCTAGACTTTCACAGACGCAATAGGGTCACAAGAAAGCGCATATTCAATTCATTTAAGCGCTAAGACGCTGTACGTCAGCAGATACGTCCTTTCTTTTCTCGTGGACGTGCACAGACGCAATAGGGCTACAACTAAGCATCAAACCACTTTTCTAAAGTACTCAGATGATGTTGGACAACCGATACGTCCTTTCTATCTCTTAAGACATGTACAGATGCATTAGAGACACACCAAAGTGTATACTTACCCTCTTCAAGTGCTGAGACGATGTACGACCATAGCTACGTTCTTTCGATCTATCTAGACTTTCACAGAAGAAATTGGGTCACAAGAAAGCGCATATTTAATTCATTTAAGCGTTAAAACGCTGTACGTCAGCAGATACGTCCTTTTTATCCTCTCGGACGTGCAGAGACGCAATAGGGCCACAACTCAGCATCAAACCACTTTTCTAAAGTGCTCAGATGATGTTGGACAACCGATACGTCCTTTCTATCTCTTAAGACAAGTACAGATGCATTAGAGACACACCAAAGTGTATACTTACCCTCTTCAAGTGCTGAGACGATGTACGACCATAGCTACGTTCTTTCGATCTATCTAGACTTTCACAGACGCAATAGGGTCACAAGAAAGCGCATATTCAATTCATTTAAGCGTTAAGACGCTGTACGTCAGCAGATACGTCCTTTCACTCCTTTAGACGTGCACGTACGCAATGGGCCACAACTCAGCATCAAGTCACTTTTCTAAAGTGCACAGATGATGTGGGACGACCGATACGTCCTTTCTATCTCTTAAGACAAGTACAGATGCATTAGAGACACACCAAAGTGTATACTTACCCTCTTCAAGTGCTGAGACGATGTACGACCATAGCTACGTTCTTTCGATCTATCTAGACTTTCACAGACGCAATAGGGTCACAAGAAAGCGCATATTCAATTCATTTAAGCGTTAAGACGCTGTACGTCACCAGATACGTCCTTTCACTCCAATTAGACGTGCACGTACGCAATGGGGCCACAACTCAGCATCAAGTCACTTTTCTAAAGTGCACAGATGATGTGGGACGACCGATACGTCCTTTCTATCTCTTAAGACAAGTACAGATGCATTAGAGACACACCAAAGTGTATACTTACCCTCTTCAAGTGCTGAGACGATGTACGACCATAGCTACGTTCTTTCGATCTATCTAGACTTTCACAGACGCAATAGGGTCACAAGAAAGCGCATATTCAATTCATTTAAGCGTTAAGACGCTGTACGTAAGCAGATACGTCCTTTTTATCCTCTTGACGTGCAAAGACGCAATAGGGCCACAACTCAGCATCAAACCACTTTTCTAAAGTGCCAGATGATGTGGACAACCGATACGTCCTTTCTATCTCTTAAGACATGTACAGATGCATTAAAGACACACCAAAGAGTATACTCACCTTCTTTAAGCGCTGAGACGCTGTACGACCATAGCTACGTTCTTTCGATCTATCTAGACTTTCACAGACGCAATAGGGTCACAAGAAAGCGCATATTCAATTCATTTAAGCGTTAAGACGCTGTACGTCAGCAGATACGTCCTTTCTATTCTTAGACGTGCACAGACGCAATAGGGCCACAACTAAGCATCAAACCACTTTTCTAAAGTGCACAGATGATGTGGGACGACCGATACGTCCTTTCTATCTCTTAAGACAAGTACAGATACATTAGAGACACACCAAAGTGTATACTTACCCTCTTCATGTGCTGAGACGATGTACGACCATAGCTACGTTCTTTCGATCTATCTAGACTTTCACAGACGCAATAGGGTCACAAGAAAGCGCATATTCAATTCATTTAAGCGCTAAGACGCTGTACGTCAGCATATACGTCATTTCTATCCTCTTAGACGTGCAAAGACCGAATAGGGCCACAACTCAGCATCAAACACTTTTCTAAAGTGCTCAGATGATGTGGGACGACAAATACGTCCTTTCTATCTCTTAAGACATGTACAGATGCATTAGAGACACAACAAAGAGTATATTCACCTTCTTTAAGCGCTGAGACGCTGTACGACCATAGCTACGTTCTTTCGATCTATCTAGACTTTCACACGCAATAGGTCAAAAAAGCGCAATTTAATTCATTTAAGCGCTAAGACGCTGTACGTCAGCAGATACGTCCTTTCTATTCTGGACGTGCAAGACGCAATAGGGCCACAACTCAGCATCAAACCACTTTTCTAAAGTGCTCAGATGATGTGGACAACCGATACGTCCTTTCTATCTCTTAAGACATGTACAGATGCATTAGAGACACACCAAAGTGTATATTACCCTCTTCAAGTGCTGAGACGATGTACGACCATAGCTACGTCTTTCGATCTATCTAGACTTTCACAAACGCAATAGGGTCACAAGAAAGCGCATATTCAATTCATTTAAGCGCTAAGACGCTGTACGTCAGCAGATACGTCCTTGTATCCTCTAAGACGTGCAAAGACGCAATAGGGCCACAACTCAGCATCAAACCACTTTTCTAAAGTGCTCAGATGATGTTGGACAACCGATACGTCCTTCTATCTCTTAAGACATGTACAGATGCATTAGAGACACACCAAAGAGTATACTCACCTTCTTTAAGCGCTGAGACGCTGTACGACCATAGCTACGTTCTTTCGATCTATCTAGACTTTCACAGACGCAATAGGGTCACAAGAAAGCGCATATTCCATTCATTCAAGCGCTAAGACGCTGTACGTCAGCAGAAACGTCCTTTCTCTTTCTTAGACGTGCACAGACGCAATAGGGCCACAACTCAGCATCAAACCACTTTTCTAAAGTGCTCAGATGATGTGGGACGACAAATACGTCCTTCCTATCTCTTAAGACGAGTACAGATGCATTAGAGACACACAAAGAGTATATTCACCTTCTTTGAGTGCTGAGACGCTGTACGACCATAGCTACGTTCTTTTGATCTATCTAGACGTTCACACGCAATAGGTCAAAAAAGCGCATATTCAATTCATTTAAGCGCTAAGACGCTGTACGTCAGCAGATACGTCCTTTCTATCCTCTTAGACGTGCACAGACGCAATAGGGCCACAACAGCATCAAACACTTTTCTAAAGTGCTCAGATGATGTGGGACGACGATACGTCCTTTCTATCTCTTAAGACATGCACAGATGCATTAGAGACACACCAAAGTGTATACTTACCCTCTTTAAGTGCTGAGACGATGTACGACCATAGCTACGTTCTTTCGATCTATCTAGACGTTCACAGACGCAATAGGTCACAAGAAAGCGCATATTCAATTCATTTAAGCGTTAAGACGCTGTACGTCAGCAGATACGTCCTTTTATCCTCTTAGACGTGCAAAGACGCAATAGGGCCACAACTCAGCATCAAACCACTTTTTAAAAGTGCTTGGATGATGTTGGACAACCGATACGTCCTTTCTATCTCTTAAGACATGTACAGATGCATGAGAGACACACCAAAGAGTATACTCACCTTCTTTAAGCGCTGAGACGCTGTACGACCATAGCTACGTTCTTTCGATCTACCTCGACTTTCACAGACACAATAGGGTCACAAGAAAGCGCATATTCAATTCATTTAAGCGTTAAGACGCTGTACGTCAGCAGATACGTCCTTTCTATCCTCTTGGACGTGCACAGACGCAATAGGGCCACAACTCAGCATCAAACCACTTTTCTAAAGTGCTCAGATGATGTGGACGACCGATACGTCCTTTCTATCTCTTAAGACATGTACAGATGCATTAGAGACACACCAAAGTGTATACTTACCCTCTTCAAGTGCTGAGACGATGTACGACCATAGCTACGTTTTTCGATCTATCTAGACTTTCACAGACGCAATAGGTCACAAGAAAGCGCATATTCAATTCATTTAAGCGTTAAGACGCTGTACGTCAGCAGATACGTCCTTTTATCCTCTTGGACGTGCAAAGACGCAATAGGGCCACAACTCAGCATCAAACCACTTTTCTAAAGTGCTTGATGATGTGGACAACCGATACGTCCTTTCTATCTCTTAAGACATGTACAGATGCATTAGAGACACACCAAAGAGTATACTCACCTTCTTTAAGCGCTGAGACGCTGTACGACCATAGCTACGTTCTTTCGATCTACTCGACTTTCACAGACACAATAGGGTCACAAGAAAGCGCATATTCAATTCATTTAAGCGCTAAGACGCTGTACGTCAGCAGATACGTCCTTTCTATCCTCTTAGACGTGCACAGACGCAATAGGGCCACAACTAAGCATCAAGCCACTTTTCTAAAGTGCTCAGATGATGTGGGACGACCGATACGTCCTTTCTATCTCTTAAGACATGTACAGATGCATTAGAGACACACCAAAGTGTATACTTACCCTCTTCAAGTGCTGAGACGATGTACGACCATAGCTACGTTCTTTCGATCTATCTAGACTTTCACAGACGCAATAGGGTCACAAGAAAGCGCATATTCAATTCATTTAAGCGTTAAGACGCTGTACGTCAGCAGATACGTCCTTTCTATTCTTGGACGTGCACAGACGCAATAGGGCCACAACTCAGCATCAAACCACTTTTCTAAAGTGCTCAGATGATGTGGACAACCGATACGTCCTTTCTATCTCTTAAGACAAGTACAGATGCATTAGAGACACACCAAAGTGTATACTTACCCTCTTCAAGTGCTGAGACGATGTACGACCATAGCTACGTTCTTTCGATCTATCTAGACTTTCACAGACGCAATAGGGTCACAAGAAAGCGCATATTCAATTCATTTAAGCGTTAAGACGCTGTACGTCAGCAGATACGTCCTTTCTACTTCTTAGACGTGCACGACGCAATAGGGCCACAACTCAGCATCAAACCACTTTTCTAAAGTGCTCAGATGATGTGGGACGTCGACATATGCATTAGAGACACACCAAAGTGTATACTTACCCTCTTCAAGTGCTGAGACGATGTACGACCATAGCTACGTTCTTTCGATCTATCTAGACTTTCACAGACGCAATAGGGTCACAAGAAAGCGCATATTCAATTCATTTAAGCGCTAAGACGCTGTACGTCAGCAGATACGTCCTTTCTCTCGTGGACGTGCACAGACGCAATAGGGCCACAACTAAGCATCAAACCACTTTTCTAAAGTACTCAGATGATGTTGGACAACCGATACGTCCTTTCTATCTCTTAAGACATGTACAGATGCATTAAAGACACACCAAAGAGTATACTCACCTTCTTTAAGCGCTGAGACGCTGTACGACCATAGCTACGTTCTTTCGATCTATCTAGACTTTCACAGACGCAATAGGGTCACAAGAAAGCGCATATTCAATTCATTTAAGCGCTAAGACGCTGTACGTCAGCAGATACGTCCTTTCTTTTCTCGTGGACGTGCACAGACGCAATAGGGCCACAACTAAGCATCAAACCACTTTTCTAAAGTGCTCAGATGATGTTGGACAACCGATACGTCCTTTCTATCTCTTAAGACATGTACAGATGCATTAGAGACACACCAAAGTGTATACTTACCCTCTTCAAGTGCTGAGACGATGTACGACCATAGCTACGTTCTTTCGATCTATCTAGACTTTCACAGAAGAAATTGGGTCACAAGAAAGCGCATATTTAATTCATTTAAGCGTTAAAACGCTGTACGTCAGCAGATACGTCCTTTTATCCTCTTAGACGTGCAAGACGCAATAGGGCCACAACTCAGCATCAAACCACTTTTCTAAAGTGCTCAGATGATGTGGACAACCGATACGTCCTTTCTATCTCTTAAGACAAGTACAGATGCATTAGAGACACACCAAAGTGTATACTTACCCTCTTCAAGTGCTGATACGATGTACGACCATAGCTACGTTCTTTCGATCTATCTAGACTTTCACAGACGCAATAGGGTCACAAGAAAGCGCATATTCAATTCATTTAAGCGTTAAGACGCTGTACGTCAGCAGATACGTCCTTTCATCCTTAGACGTGCACGACGCAATGGGGCCACAACTCAGCATCAAGTCACTTTTCTAAAGTGCACAGATGATGTGGGACGACCGATACGTCCTTTCTATCTCTTAAGACAAGTACAGATGCATTAGAGACACACCAAAGTGTATACTTACCCTCTTCAAGTGCTGAGACGATGTACGACCATAGCTACGTTCTTTCGATCTATCTAGACTTTCACAGACGCAATAGGGTCACAAGAAAGCGCATATTCAATTCATTTAAGCGTTAAGACGCTGTACGTCAGCAGATACGTCCTTTCTATTCTCGTGGACGTGCACAGTCGCAATAGGGCCACAACTCAGCATCAAACCACTTTTCTAAAGTGCTCAGATGATGTGGACAACCGATACGTCCTTTCTATCTCTTAAGACAAGTACAGATGCATTAGAGACACACCAAAGTGTATACTTACCCTCTTCAAGTGCTGAGACGATGTACGACCATAGCTACGTTCTTTCGATCTATCTAGACTTTCACAGACGCAATAGGGTCACAAGAAAGCGCATATTCAATTCATTTAAGCGTTAAGACGCTGTACGTCACCAGATACGTCCTTTCACTTCTTAGACGTGCACGACGCAATAGGGCCACAACTCAGCATCAAACACTTTTCTAAAGTGCACAGATGATGTGGGACGACCGATACGTCCTTTCTATCTCTTAAGACAAGTACAGATGCATTAGAGACACACCAAAGTGTATACTTACCCTCTTCAAGTGCTGAGACGATGTACGACCATAGCTACGTTCTTTCGATCTATCTAGACTTTCACAGACGCAATAGGGTCACAAGAAAGCGCATATTCAATTCATTTAAGCGCTAAGACGCTGTACGTCAGCAGATACGTCCTTTCTTTTCTCGTGGACGTGCACAGACGCAATAGGGCCACAACTAAGCATCAAACCACTTTTCTAAAGTACTCAGATGATGTTGGACAACCGATACGTCCTTTCTATCTCTTAAGACATGTACAGATGCATTAAAGACACACCAAAGAGTACTCACCTTCTTTAAGCGCTGAGACGCTGTACGACCATAGCTACGTTCTTTCGATCTATCTAGACTTTCACAGACGCAATAGGGTCACAAGAAAGCGCATATTCAATTCATTTAAGCGCTAAGACGCTGTACGTCAGCAGATACGTCCTTTCTTTTCTCGTGGACGTGCACAGACGCAATAGGGCTACAACTAAGCATCAAACCACTTTTCTAAAGTACTCAGATGATGTTGGACAACCGATACGTCCTTTCTATCTCTTAAGACATGTACAGATGCATTAGAGACACACCAAAGTGTATACTTACCCTCTTCAAGTGCTGAGACGATGTACGACCATAGCTACGTTCTTTCGATCTATCTAGACTTTCACAGAAGAAATGGGTCACAAGAAAGCGCATATTTAATTCATTTAAGCGTTAAAACGCTGTACGTCAGCAGATACGTCCTTTTTATCCTCTCGGACGTGCAGAGACGCAATAGGGCCACAACTCAGCATCAAACCACTTTTCTAAAGTGCTCAGATGATGTTGGACAACCGATACGTCCTTTCTATCTCTTACGACAAGTACAGATGCATTAGAGACACACCAAAGTGTATACTTACCCTCTTCAAGTGCTGATACGATGTACGACCATAGCTACGTTCTTTCGATCTATCTAGACTTTCACAGA
The DNA here is from genome assembly GCA_001695595.3 of Plasmopara viticola. NCBI lineage: Eukaryota > Oomycota > Peronosporomycetes > Peronosporales > Peronosporaceae > Plasmopara > Plasmopara viticola. Next base: position 812,965 of record MBPM02000022.1, read on the forward strand.
CGCAATAGGGTCACAAGAAAGCGCATATTCAATTCATTTAAGCGTTAAGACGCTGTACGTCACCAGATACGTCCTTTCACTCCAATTAGACGTGCACGTACGCAATGGGGCCACAACTCAGCATCAAGTCACTTTTCTAAAGTGCACAGATGATGTGGGACGACCGATACGTCCTTTCTATCTCTTAAGACAAGTACAGATGCATTAGAGACACACCAAAGTGTATACTTACCCTCTTCAAGTGCTGAGACGATGTACGACCATAGCTACGTTCTTTCGATCTATCTAGACTTTCACAGACGCAATAGGGTCACAAGAAAGCGCATATTCAATTCATTCAAGCGTTAAGACGCTGTACGTCACCAGATACGTCCTTTCACTCCAATTAGACGTGCACGTACGCAATGGGGCCACAACTCAGCATCAAGTCACTTTTCTAAAGTGCACAGATGATGTGGGACGACCGATACGTCCTTTCTATCTCTTAAGACAAGTACAGATGCATTAGAGACACACCAAAGTGTATACTTACCCTCTTCAAGTGCTGAGACGATGTACGACCATAGCTACGTTCTTTCGATCTATCTAGACTTTCACAGACGCAATAGGGTCACAAGAAAGCGCATATTCAATTCATTTAAGCGTTAAGACGCTGTACGTAAGCAGATACGTCCTTTTTATCCTCTTGGACGTGCAAAGACGCAATAGGGCCACAACTCAGCATCAAACCACTTTTCTAAAGTGCCCAGATGATGTTGGACAACCGATACGTCCTTTCTATCTCTTAAGACATGTACAGATGCATTAAAGACACACCAAAGAGTATACTCACCTTCTTTAAGCGCTGAGACGCTGTACGACCATAGCTACGTTCTTTCGATCTACCTCGACTTTCACAGACGCAATAGGGTCACAAGAAAGCGCATATTCAATTCATTTAAGCGTTAAGACGCTGTACGTCAGCAGATACGTCCTTTCTATTCTCGTGGACGTGCACAGACTCAATAGGGCCACAACTCAGCATCAAACCACTTTTCTAAAGTGCACAGATGATGTGGGACGACCGATACGTCCTTTCTATCTCTTAAGACAAGTACAGATACATTAGAGACACACCAAAGTGTATACTTACCCTCTTCATGTGCTGAGACGATGTACGACCATAGCTACGTTCTTTCGATCTATCTAGACTTTCACAGACGCAATAGGGTCACAAGAAAGCGCATATTCAATTCATTTAAGCGCTAAGACGCTGTACGTCAGCATATACGTCATTTCTATCCCCTTAGACGTGCAAAGACCGAATAGGGCCACAACTCAGCATCAAACAACTTTTCTAAAGTGCTCAGATGATGTGGGACGACAAATACGTCCTTCCTAACTCTTAAGACAAGTAAAGATGCATTAGAGACACAACAAAGAGTATATTCACCTTCTTTAAGCGCGGAGACGCTGTACGACCATAGCTACGTTCTTTCGATCTATCTAGACGTTCATACACGCAAAAGCGTCAAAACTAAGCGCAAATTTTATTCATTTAAGCGCTAAGACGCTGTACGTCAGCAGATACGTCCTTTCTATTCTCGTGGACGTGCAGAGACGCAATAGGGCCACAACTCAGCATCAAACCACTTTTCTAAAGTGCTAGGATGATGTTGGACAACCGATACGTCCTTTCTATCTCTTAAGACATGTACAGATGCATTAGAGACACACCAAAGTGTATATTTACCCTCTTCAAGTGCTGAGACGATGTACGACCATAGCTACGCTCTTTCGATCTATCTAGACTTTCACAGACGCAATAGGGTCACAAGAAAGCGCATATTCAATTCATTTTAGCGTTAAGACGCTGTACGTCAGCATATACGTCCTTTTTATCCTCTTGGACGTGCAAAGACGCAATAGGGCCACAACTCAGCATCAAACCACTTTTCTAAAGTGCTCAGATGATGTTGGACAACCGATACGTCCTTCCTATCTCTTAAGACATGTACAGATGCATGAGAGACACACCAAAGAGTATACTCACCTTCTTTAAGCGCTGAGACGCTGTACGACCATAGCTACGTTCTTTCGATCTACCTCGACTTTCACAGACACAATAGGGTCACAAGAAAGCGCATATTCAATTCATTTAAGCGCTAAGACGCTGTACGTCAGCGGATACGCCCTTTCTATCGTCTTAGACGTGCAAAGACCGAATAGGGCCACAACTCAGCATCAAACCACTTTTCTAAAGTGCTCAGATGATGTGGGACGACAAATACGTTCTTCCTAACTCTTAAGACAAGTAAAGATGCATTCGAGACAAAACAAAGAGTATATTCACCTTCTTTAAGCGCGGAGACGCTGTACGACCATAGCTACGTTCTTTCGATCTATCTAGACGTTCATACACGCAATAGCGTCAAAACTAAGCGCATATTCAATTCACTTAAGAGCTAAGACGCTGTACGTCAGCAGATACGTCCTTTCTATCCTCTTAGACTTGCACAGATGCAATAGGGCCTCAACGAAGCATAAAACAGCTTTTCTTAAGTGCTCAGATGATGTGGGACGACAGATACGTCCTTTCTATCTCTTAAGACATGTACAGATGCATTAGAGACACACCAAAGTGTATACTTACCCTCTTCAAGTGCTGAGACGATGTACGACCATAGCTACGTTCTTTCGATCTATCTAGACTTTCACAGACGCAATAGTGTCACAAGAAAGCGCATATTCAATTCATTTAAGCGTTAAGACGCTGTACGTCAGATGATACGTCCTTTTTATCCTCTTGGACGTGCAAAGACGCAATAGGGCCACAACTCAGCATCAAACCACTTTTTTAAAGTGCTTGGATGATGTTGGACAACCGATACGTCCTTTCTATCTCTTAAGACATGTACAGATGCATGAGAGACACACCAAAGAGTATACTCACCTTCTTTAAGCGCTGAGACGCTGTACGACCATAGCTACGTTCTTTCGATCTACCTCGACTTTCACAGACACAATAGGGTCACGAGAAAGCGCATATTCAATTCATTTGAGCGCTAAGACGCTGTACGTCACCAGATACGTCCTTTCTATCCTCTTGGACGTGCAAAGACCGAATAAGGCCACAACTCAGCATCAAACCACTTTTCTAAAGTGCTCAGTTGATGTAGAACGACCGATGCGTCCTTTCAATCTCTTAATACATGTACAGATGCATTAGAGACACACCAAAGTGTATACTTACCCTCTTCAAGTGCTGAGACGATGTACGACCATAGCTACGTTTTTTCGATCTATCTAGACTTTCACAGACGCAATAGTGTCACAAGAAAGCGCATATTCAATTCATTTAAGCGTTAAGACGCTGTACGTCAGCAGATACGTCCTTTTTATCCTCTTGGACGTGCAAAGACGCAATAGGGCCACAACTCAGCATCAAACCACTTTTCTAAAGTGCTTGGATGATGTTGGACAACCGATACGTCCTTTCTATCTCTTAAGACATGTACAGATGCATGAGAGACACACCAAAGAGTATACTCACCTTCTTTAAGCGCTGAGACGCTGTACGACCATAGCTACGTTCTTTCGATCTACCTCGACTTTCACAGACACAATAGGGTCACAAGAAAGCGCATATTCAATTCATTTGAGCGCTAAGACGCTGTACGTCAGCAGATACGTCCTTTCTATCCTCTTGGACGTGCAAAGACGAATAAGGCCACACTCAGCATCAAACCACTTTTCTAAAGTGCTCAGTTGATGTAGAACGACCGATACGTCCTTTCAATCTCTTAATACAAGTACAGATGCATTAGAGACACACCAAAGTGTATATTCACCCTCTTCAAGTGCTGAGACGATGTACGACCATAGCTACGTTCTTTCGATCTATCTAGACTTTCACAGACGCAATAGGGTCACAAGAAGCGCATATTTAATTCATTTAAGCGTTAAGACGCTGTACGTCAGCAGATACGTCCTTTTTATCCTCTTGGACGTGCAAAGACGCAATAGGGCCACAACTCAGCATCAAACCACTTTTCTAAAGTGCTCAGATGATGTTGGACAACCGATACGTCCTTTCTATCTCTTAAGACATGTACAGATGCATTAGAGACACACCAAAGAGTATACTCACCTTCTTTAAGCGCTGAGACGCTGTACGACCATAGCTACGTTCTTTCGATCTACCTCGACTTTCACAGACGCAATAGGGTCACAAGAAAGCGCATATTCAATTCATTTAAGCGTTAAGACGCTGTACGTCAGCAGAAACGTCCTTTCTATCCTCGAGGACGTGCACAGACTCAATAGGGCCACAACGAAGCATCAAACCACTTTTTTAAAGTGCACAGATGATGTGGGACAACCGATACGTCCTTCCTAACTCTTAAGACAAGTAAAGATGCATTAGAGACACAACAGAGAGTATATTCACCTTCTTCAAGCGCGGAGACGCTGTACGACCATAGCTACGTTCTTTCGATCTATCTAGACGTTCATACACGCAAAAGCGTCAAAACTAAGCGCATATTCAATTCATTTAAGAGCTAAGACGCTGTACGTCAGCAGAAACGTCCTTTCTATCCTCTTAGACGTGCACAGATGCAATAGGGCCTCAACGAAGCATGAAACAGCTTTTCTTATGTGCTCAGATGATGTTGGACAACCGATACGTCCTTTCTATCTCTTAAGACATGTACAGGTGCATTAGAGACACACCAAAGAGTATACTCACCTTCTTTAAGCGCTGAGACGCTGTACGACCATAGCTAAATTCTTTCGATCTACCTCAACTTTCACAGACACAATAGGGTCACAAGAAAGCGCACATTCAATTCATTTAAGCGCTCAGACGCTGTACGTCAGCAGATACGCCCTTTCTATCGTCTTAGACGTGCAAAGACGCAATAGGACCACAACTCAGCATCGAACCACTTTTCTAGAGTGCTCAGATGATGTGGGACGACAAATACGTCCTTCCTAACTCTTAAGACAAGTAAAGATGCATTAGAGACACAATAGAGAGTATACTCACCTTCTTTAAGCGCTGAGACGCTGTACGACCATAGCTACGTTCTTTCGATCTACCTCGACTTTCACAGACGCAATAGGGTCACAAGAAAGCGCATATTCAATTCATTTAAGCGTTAAGACGCTGTACGTCAGCAGATATGTCCTTTCTATTCTCGTGGACGTGCACAGACGCAATAGGGCCACAACTCAGCATCAACCCACTTTTCTAAAGTGCTCAGATGATGTTGGACAACCGATACGTCCTTTCTATTTCTTAAGACATGTACAGATGCATGAGAGACACACCAAAGAGTATACTCACCTTCTTTTAGCGCTGAGACGCTGTACGACCATAGCTACGTTCTTTCGATCTATCTAGACTTTCACAGAAACAATAGGGTCACAAGAAAGCGCAAATTCAATTCCCTTAAGCGTTGATACGCTGTACGTCAGCAGATACGTCCTTTCTATCCTCTTAGACGTGCAAAGACGCAATAGGGCCACAACTCAGCATCGAACCACTTTTCTAAAGTGCTAGGATGATGTTGGACAACCGATAAGTCCTTTCTATCTCTTAAGACATGTACAGATGCATGAGAGACACACCAAAGAGTATACTCACCTTCTTTAAGCGCTGAGACGCTGTACGACCATAGCTACGTTCTTTCGATCTACCTCGACTTTCACAGACGCAATAGGGTCACAAGAAAGCGCATATTCAATTCATTTAAGCGTTAAGACGCTGTACGTCAGCAGAAACGTCCTTTCTATCCTCGAGGACGTGCACAGACTCAATAGGGCCACAACGAAGCATCAAACCACTTTTTTAAAGTGCACAGATGATGTGGGACAACCGATACGTCCTTTCTATCTCTTAAAACATGTACAGATGCATTAGAGACACACCAAGGAGTATACTCACCTTCTTTAAGCGCTGAGACGCTGTACGACCATAGCTACGTTTATTTGATCTATCTAGACGTTCACACACGCAATAGCGTCAAAACTAAGCGCAAATTTAATTCATTTAAGCGCTAAGACGCTGTACGTCAGCAGATACGTCCTTTCTATTCTCGTGGACGTGCACAGACGCAATAGGGCCACAACTCAGCATCAAACCACTTTTCTAAAGTGCTAGGATGATGTTGGACTACCGATACGTCCTTTCTATCTCTTAAGACATGTACAGATGCATGAGAGACACACCAAAGAGTATACTCACCTTCTTTAAGCGCTGAGACGCTGTACGACCATAGCTACGTTCTTTCGATCTACCTCGACTTTCACAGACGCAATAGGGTCACAAGAAAGCGCATATTCAATTCATTTAAGCGTTAAGACGCTGTACGTCAGCAGAAACGTCCTTTCTATCCTCGAGGACGTGCACAGACTCAAAAGGGCCACAACGAAGCATCAAACCACTTTTTTAAAGTGCACAGATGATGTGGGACAACCGATACGTCCTTTCTATCTCTTAAAACATGTACAGATGCATTAGAGACACAACAAAGAATATATTCACCTTCTTTAAGCGCTGAGACGCTGTACGACCATAGCTACGTTTATTTGATCTATCTAGACGTTCACACACGCAATAGCGTCAAAACTAAGCGCAAATTTAATTCATTTAAGCGCTAAGACGCTGTACGTCAGCAGATACGTCCTTTCTATTCTCGTGGACGTGCACAGACGCAATAGGGCCACAACTCAGCATCAAACCACTTTTCTAAAGTGCTAGGATGATGTTGGACAACCGATACGTCCTTTCTATCTCTTAAGACATGTACAGATGCATGAGAGACACACCAAAGAGTATACTAACCTTCTTTAAGCGCTGAGACGCTGTACGACCATAGCTACGTTCTTTCGATCTACCTCGACTTTCACAGACGCAATAGGGTCCCAAGAAAGCGCATATTTAATTCATTTAAGCGTTAAGACGCTGTACATCAGCAGAAACGTCCTTTTTATCCTCGAGGACGTGCACTGACTCAATAGGGCCACAACGAAGCATCAAACCACTTTTTTAAAGTGCACAGATGATGTGGGACAACCGATACGTCCTTTCTATCTCTTAAAACATGTACAGATGTATTAGAGACACAACAAAGAATATATTCACCTTCTTTAAGCGCTGAGACGCTGTACGACCATAGCTACGTTTATTTGATCTATCTAGACGTTCACACACGCAATAGCGTCAAAACTAAGCGCAAATTCATTTAATTTAAGCGCTAAGACGCTGTACGTCAGCAGATACGTCCTTTCTATCCTCTTAGACGTTCAAAGACCGAAAAGGGCCACAACTCAGCATCAAACCACTTTTCTAAAGTGCTCAGATGATGTGGGACGACAAATACGTCCTTCCTAACTCTTGAGATGTGCACAGATGCATTAGAGACACACCAAAGTGTATACTTACCCTCTTCAAGTGCTGAGACGATGTACGACCATAGCTACGTTTTTTCGATCTATCTAGACGTTCACACACGCAATAGCGTCAAAACTAAGCGCATATCCAATTTATTTAAGCGCTAAAATGCTGTACGTCAGCGGATAGGTCCTTTCTACCCTCTTAGACGTTCACAGACGCAATAGGACCACAACGAAGCATGAAACCACTTTTCTAAAATGCCTAGATGATGTGGGACGACGAATACATCCCTTCTATCTCTTTAGACGTGCACAGATGCATTAGAGACACACTAAAGTGTATACTTACCCTCTTTAAGCGCTGAGACGAGGTACGACCATAGCTACGTTCTTTCGATTTATCAAGACGTTCAAACACGCAATAGCGTCAAAACTAAGCGCATATTCATTTAATTTAAGCGCTAAGACGCTGTACGTCAGCAGATACGTCCTTTCTATCCTCTTAGACGTGCACAGACGCATTAGGGCCACAACGAAGCATAAAACAGCTTTTCCATAGTGCTCAGATGATGTGGGACGACGAATTCGTCCCTTCTATCTCTTTAGACGTGCACAGATGCAATAGGGTCACAACGAAGCATGAAACAGCTTTTCGTAAGTGCTCAGATGATGTGGGACGACAGATACGTCCTTTCTATCTCTTAGAACATGTACAGATGCATTAGAGACACACCAAAGCGTATACTTACCCTCTTCAAGTGCTGAGACGATGTACAACCATAGCTACATTCTTTCGATCTATCTAGACTTTCACAGACGCAATAGGGTCACAAGAAAGCGCATATTCAATTTATTTAAGCGTTAAGACGCTCTACGTCAGCAGATACGTCCTTTCTATCCTCTTAGACGTGCACAGACGCAATCGGGCCACAACGAAGCATGAATCAGCTTTTCTAAAGTGCTCAGATGATGTGGGACGACAAATACGTCCTTTCTATCTCCTTGGACGTGCACAGATGCATTAAAGACACACCAAAGAGTGTTTTCACCCTCTTTAAGCGCGGAGACGATGTACGACCATAGCTACGTTCTTTCGATCTATCTTGACGTTCACACACGCAAAAGCGTCACAAGAAAGCGCATATTAAATTTATTTCAGCGCTAAGACGCTGTACGTCAGCAGATACGTCCTTTCTATCCTCGAGGACGTGCACAGATGCAATAGGGCCACAACGAAGCATGAAACCACTTTTCTAAAGTTCCCAGATGATGTGGGACGACAAATACGTCCCTTCTATCTCTTTAGACGTGCCCAGATGCATTAGAGACACACCAAAGTGTATACTTACCCTCTTTAAGATCTGAGACGATGTACGACTATAGCTCTGTTCTTTCGATATATCTAGACTTTCACAGACGCAACAGGGTCACAAGAAAGCGCATATTCAATTCATTTAAGCGCTAATACGCTGTACGTCAGCATATACGTCCTTTCTATCCTCTTAGACGAGTACAGACGCAATAGGGCCACAACGAAGCACGAAACTGCTTTTCCATAGTGCTCAGATGATGTGGGACGACAAATACGTCCTTCCTATCTCCTTAGACGTGCACAGATGCATTAAAGACACACCAAAGTGTATACTCACCCTCTTTAAGCGCTGAGACGCTGTACGACCATAGCTACGTTTTTCGATCTATCTAGACTTTCACAGACGCAATAGGGTCACAAGAAAGCGCATATTCAATTCATTTCAGCGCTAAGACGCTGTACGTCAGCAGATACGTCCTTTCTATCCTCTTAGACGAGTACAGACGCAATAGGGCCACAACGAAGCATGAAACAGCTTTTCTATAGTGCTCAGATGTTGTGGGGCGACAAATACGTCCTTCCTATCTCCTTAGACGTGCACAGATGCATTAAAGACACACCAAAGTGTATACTCACCCTCTTTAAGCGCTGAGACGCTGTACGACCATCGCTACGTTTTTCGATCTATCTAGACTTTCACAGACGCAATAGGGTCACAAGAAAGCGCATATTCAATTCATTTCAGCGCTAAGACGCTGTACGTCAGCAGATACGTCCTTTCTATCCTCGAGGACGTGCACAGATGCAATAGGGCCACAACGAAGCATGAAACCACTTTTCTAAAGTTCCCAGATGATGTGGGACGACAAATACGTCCCTTCTATCTCTTTAGACGTGCCCAGATGCATTAGAGACACACCAAAGTGTATACTTACCCTCTTTAAGCGCTGAGACGATGTACGACTATAGCTCTGTTCTTTCGATATATCTATACTTCCACAGACGCAATCAGGTCACAAGAAAGCGCATACTCAAATCATTTCAGCGCTAAGACGCTGTACGTCAGCAGATACGTCCTTTCTATCCTCGAGGACGTGCACAGATGCAATAGGGCCACAACGAAGCATGAAACCACTTTTCTAAAGTTCCCAGATGATGTGGGACGACAAATACGTCCCTTCTATCTCTTTAGACGTGCCCAGATGCATTAGAGACACACCAAAGTGTATACTTACCCTCTTTAAGCGCTGAGACGATGTACGACTATAGCTCTGTTCTTTCGATATATCTATACTTCCACAGACGCAATAAGGTCACAAGAAAGCGCATACTCAAATCATTTCAGCGCTAAGACGCTGTACGTCAGCAGATACGTCCTTTCTATTCCATTAGACGTGCACAGACGCGATAGGGCCACAACGAAGCATGAAACAGCTTTTTTAAAGTGCCCGGATGATGTGGGACGACAAATACGTCCTTTCTATCTCTTGAGACGTGCACAGATGCATTAGAGACACACCAAAGTGTATACATACCCTTTTTAAGCGCTTAGTCGATGTACGACCATAGCTACGTTTTTTCGATCTATCTAGACGTTCACACACGCAATAGCGTCAAAACTAAGCGCATATCCAATTGATTTTAGCGCTAAAATGCTGTATACATACCCTTTCTAAGCGCTTAGTCGATGTACGACCATAGCTACGTTTTTTCGATCTATCTAGACGTTCACACACGCAATAGCGTCAAAACTAAGCGCATATCCAATTGATTTTAGCGCTAAAATGCTGTACGTCAGCAGATACGTCTTTTCTATCCTCTTAGACGTGCACAGACGCAATAGGGCCACAACGAAACAGGAAACAGCTTTTATAAAGAGCCCAGAGGATGTGGGACGACATATACGCCCCTTCTATCTCTTTAGACGTGCACAGATGCATAAGAGACACACCAAAGTGTATACTTACCCTCTTTAAGCGCTGAGACGATGTACGACCATAGCTACGTTCTTTTGATCTATCTAGACGTCCACAGACGCAATAGGGTCAAAGTAATGCGCATATTAAATTAATTTAGGCGCTAAGACGCTGTACGTCAGCATATACGTCCTTTCTATCCTCTTAGACGAGTACAGACGCAATAGGGCCACAACGAAGCATGAAACAGCTTTTCCATAGTGCTCAGATGATGTGGGACGACAAATACGTCCTTCCTATCTCCTTAGACGTGCACAGATGCATTAAAGACACACCAAAGTGTATACTCACCCTCTTTAAGCGCTGAGACGCTGTACGACCATAGCTACGTTTTTCGATCTATCTAGACTTTCACAGACGCAATAGGGTCACAAGAAAGCGCATATTCAATTCATTTCAGCGCTAAGACGCTGTACGTCAGCAGATACGTCCTTTCTATCCTCTTAGACGTGCACAGACGCGATAGGGCCACAACGAAGCATGAAACAGCTTTTCTAAAGTTCCCAGATGATGTGGGACGACAAATACGTCCTTTCTATCTCTTGAGACGTGCACAGATGCATTAGAGACACACCAAAGTGTATACTTACCCTTTTTAAGCGCTGAGTCGATGTACGACCATAGCTACGTTTTTTCGATCTATCAAGACGTTCACACACGCAATAGCGTCAAACCTAAGCGCATATCCAATTTATTTAAGCGCTAAAATGCTGTACGTCAACGGATACGTCCTTTCTATCCTCTTAGACGTGCACAGACGCGATAGGGCCACAACGAAGCATGAAACAGCTTTTCTAAAGTGCTCAGATAATGTGGGACAACGAATACGTCCCTTCTATCTCTTTAGATGTGCCCAGATGCATTAGAGACACACCAAAGTGTATACTTACCCTCTTTAAGCGCTGAGACGACGTACGACTATAGCTCTGTTCTTTCGATATATCTATACTTTCACAGACGCAATAGGGTCACAAGAAAGCGCATATTAAATTGATTTAAGCGCTGAGACGCTGTACGTCAGCAGATACGTCCTTTCTATCCTCTTAGACGAGTACAGACGCAACAGGGCCACAACGAAGCATGAAACAGCTTTTCTAAAGTGCTCAGATGATGTGGGACGACAAATACGTCCTTCCTATCTCCTTAGACGTGCACAGATGCATTAAAGACACACCAAAGTGTATACTTACCCTTTTTAAGCGCTTAGTCGATGTACGACCATAGCTACGTTCTTTCGATCTATCTAGACGTTCACACACGCAATAGCGTCAAAACTAAGCGCATATCCAATTGATTTTAGCGCTAAAATGCTGTATACATACCCTTTCTAAGCGCTTAGTCGATGTACGACCATAGCTACGTTTTTTCGATCTATCTAGACGTTCACACACGCAATAGCGTCAAAACTAAGCGCATATCCAATTGATTTTAGCGCTAAAATGCTGTACGTCAGCAGATACGTCTTTTCTATCCTCTTAGACGTGCACAGACGCAATAGGGCCACAACGAAACAGGAAACAGCTTTTATAAAGAGCCCAGAGGATGTGGGACGACATTTACGCCCCTTCTATCTCTTTAGACGTGCACAGATGCATAAGAGACACACCAAAGTGTATACTTACCCTCTTTAAGCGCTGAGACGATGTACGACCATAGCTACGTTCTTTTGATCTATCTAGACGTCCACAGACGCAATAGGGTCAAAGTAATGCGCATATTAAATTAATTTAGGCGCTAAGACGCTGTACGTCAGCATATACGTCCTTTCTATCCTCTTAGACGAGTACAGACGCAATAGGGCCACAACGAAGCATGAAACAGCTTTCCATAGTGCTCAGATGATGTGGGACGACAAATACGTCCTTCCTATCTCCTTAGACGTGCACAGATGCATTAAAGACACACCAAAGTGTATACTCACCCTCTTTAAGCGCTGAGACGCTGTACGACCATAGCTACGTTTTTTCGATCTATCTAGACGTTCACACACGCAATAGCGTCAAACCTAAGCGCATATCCAATTGATTTTAGCGCTAAAATGCTGTACGTCAGCAGATACGTCTTTTCTATCCTCTTAGACGTGCACAGACGCAATAGGGCCACAACGAAACAGGAAACAGCTTTTATAAAGAGCCCAGAGGATGTGGGACGACATTTACGCCCCTTCTATCTCTTTAGACGTGCACAGATGCATAAGAGACACACCAAAGTGTATACTTACCCTCTTTAAGCGCTGAGACGATGTACGACTATAGCTCTGTTCTTTCGATATATCTATACTTCCACAGACGCAATAAGGTCACAAGAAAGCGCATACTCAAATCATTTCAGCGCTAAGACGCTGTACGTCAGCAGATACGTCCTTTCTATTCCATTAGACGTGCACAGACGCGATAGGGCCACAACGAAGCATGAAACAGCTTTTTTAAAGTGCCCGGATGATGTGGGACGACAAATACGTCCTTTCTATCTCTTGAGACGTGCACAGATGCATTAGAGACACACCAAAGTGTATACATACCCTTTTTAAGCGCTTAGTCGATGTACGACCATAGCTACGTTTTTTCGATCTATCTAGACGTTCACACACGCAATAGCGTCAAAACTAAGCGCATATCCAATTGATTTTAGCGCTAAAATGCTGTATACATACCCTTTCTAAGCGCTTAGTCGATGTACGACCATAGCTACGTTTTTTCGATCTATCTAGACGTTCACACACGCAATAGCGTCAAAACTAAGCGCATATCCAATTGATTTTAGCGCTAAAATGCTGTACGTCAGCAGATACGTCTTTTCTATCCTCTTAGACGTGCACAGACGCAATAGGGCCACAACGAAACAGGAAACAGCTTTTATAAAGAGCCCAGAGGATGTGGGACGACATATACGCCCCTTCTATCTCTTTAGACGTGCACAGATGCATAAGAGACACACCAAAGTGTATACTTACCCTCTTTAAGCGCTGAGACGATGTACGACCATAGCTACGTTCTTTTGATCTATCTAGACGTCCACAGACGCAATAGGGTCAAAGTAATGCGCATATTAAATTAATTTAGGCGCTAAGACGCTGTACGTCAGCATATACGTCCTTTCTATCCTCTTAGACGAGTACAGACGCAATAGGGCCACAACGAAGCATGAAACAGCTTTTCCATAGTGCTCAGATGATGTGGGACGACAAATACGTCCTTCCTATCTCCTTAGACGTGCACAGATGCATTAAAGACACACCAAAGTGTATACTCACCCTCTTTAAGCGCTGAGACGCTGTACGACCATAGCTACGTTTTTCGATCTATCTAGACTTTCACAGACGCAATAGGGTCACAAGAAAGCGCATATTCAATTCATTTCAGCGCTAAGACGCTGTACGTCAGCAGATACGTCCTTTCTATCCTCTTAGACGTGCACAGACGCGATAGGGCCACAACGAAGCATGAAACAGCTTTTCTAAAGTTCCCAGATGATGTGGGACGACAAATACGTCCTTTCTATCTCTTGAGACGTGCACAGATGCATTAGAGACACACCAAAGTGTATACTTACCCTTTTTAAGCGCTGAGTCGATGTACGACCATAGCTACGTTTTTTCGATCTATCAAGACGTTTACACACGCAATAGCGTCAAACCTAAGCGCATATCCAATTTATTTAAGCGCTAAAATGCTGTACGTCAACGGATACGTCCTTTCTATCCTCTTAGACGTGCACAGACGCGATAGGGCCACAACGAAGCATGAAACAGCTTTTCTAAAGTGCTCAGATAATGTGGGACAACGAATACGTCCCTTCTATCTCTTTAGATGTGCCCAGATGCATTAGAGACACACCAAAGTGTATACTTACCCTCTTTAAGCGCTGAGACGACGTACGACTATAGCTCTGTTCTTTCGATATATCTATACTTTCACAGACGCAATAGGGTCACAAGAAAGCGCATATTAAATTGATTTAAGCGCTGAGACGCTGTACGTCAGCAGATACGTCCTTTCTATCCTCTTAGACGAGTACAGACGCAACAGGGCCACAACGAAGCATGAAACAGCTTTTCTAAAGTGCTCAGATGATGTGGGACGACAAATACGTCCTTCCTATCTCCTTAGACGTGCACAGATGCATTAAAGACACACCAAAGTGTATACTTACCCTTTTTAAGCGCTTAGTCGATGTACGACCATAGCTACGTTTTTTCGATCTATCTAGACGTTCACACACGCAATAGCGTCAAAACTAAGCGCATATCCAATTGATTTTAGCGCTAAAATGCTGTATACATACCCTTTCTAAGCGCTTAGTCGATGTACGACCATAGCTACGTTTTTTCGATCTATCTAGACGTTCACACACGCAATAGCGTCAAAACTAAGCGCATATCCAATTGATTTTAGCGCTAAAATGCTGTACGTCAGCAGATACGTCTTTTCTATCCTCTTAGACGTGCACAGACGCAATAGGGCCACAACGAAACAGGAAACAGCTTTTATAAAGAGCCCAGAGGATGTGGGACGACATTTACGCCCCTTCTATCTCTTTAGACGTGCACAGATGCATAAGAGACACACCAAAGTGTATACTTACCCTCTTTAAGCGCTGAGACGATGTACGACCATAGCTACGTTCTTTTGATCTATCTAGACGTCCACAGACGCAATAGGGTCAAAGTAATGCGCATATTAAATTAATTTAGGCGCTAAGACGCTGTACGTCAGCATATACGTCCTTTCTATCCTCTTAGACGAGTACAGACGCAATAGGGCCACAACGAAGCATGAAACAGCTTTTCCATAGTGCTCAGATGATGTGGGACGACAAATACGTCCTTCCTATCTCCTTAGACGTGCACAGATGCATTAAAGACACACCAAAGTGTATACTCACCCTCTTTAAGCGCTGAGACGCTGTACGACCATAGCTACGTTTTTCGATCTATCTAGACTTTCACAGACGCAATAGGGTCACAAGAAAGCGCATATTCAATTCATTCCAGCGCTAAGACGCTGTACGTCAGAAGATACGTCCTTTCTATCCTCTTAGACGTGCACAGACGCGATAGGGCCACAACGAAGCATGAAACAGCTTTTCCATAGTGCTCAGATGATGTGGGACGACAAATACGTCCTTCCTATCTCCTTAGACGTGCACAGATGCATTAAAGACACACCAAAGTGTATACTCACCCTCTTTAAGCGCTGAGACGCTGTACGACCATAGCTACGTTTTTCGATCTATCTAGACTTTCACAGACGCAATAGGGTCACAAGAAAGCGCATATTCAATTCATTTCAGCGCTAAGACGCTGTACGTCAGCAGATACAATTCATTTCAGCGCTAAGACGCTGTTCTACGTCCTTTCTACTCTTAGACGTGCACAGACGCGATAGGGCCACAACGAAGCATGAAACAGCTTTTCTAAAGCTCCCAGATGATGTGGGACGACAAATACGTCCTTTCTATGTCTTGAGACGTGCACAGATGCATTAGAGACACACCAAAGTGTATACTTACCCTTTTTAAGCGCTGAGTCGATGTACGACCATAGCTACGTTTTTTCGATCTATCAAGACGTTCACACACGCAATAGCGTCAAACCTAAGCGCATATCCAATTTATTTAAGCGCTAAAATGCTGTACGTCAACGGATACGTCCTTTCTATCCTCTTAGACGTGCACAGACGCGATAGGGCCACAACGAAGCATGAAACAGCTTTTCTAAAGTGCTCAGATAATGTGGGACAACGAATACGTCCCTTCTATCTCTTTAGATGTGCCCAGATGCATTAGAGACACACCAAAGTGTATACTTACCCTCTTTAAGCGCTGAGACGATGTACGACTATAGCTCTATTCTTTCGATATATCTATACTTTCACAGACGCAATAGGGTCACAAGAAAGCGCATATTAAATTGATTTAAGCGCTAAGACGCTGTACGTCAGCAGATACGTCCTTTCTATCCTCTTAGACGAGTACAGACGCAACAGGGCCACAACGAAGCATGAAACAGCTTTTCTAAAGTGCTCAGATAATGTGGGACGACAAATACGTCCTTCCTATCTCCTTAGACGTGCACAGATGCATTAAAGACACACCAAAGTGTATACTTACCCTCTTAAAGCGCTGAGACGCTGTACGACGATAGCTACCTTTTTCGATCTATCTAGACTTTCACAGACGCAATAAGGTCACAAGAAAGCGCATACTCAAATCATTTCAGCGCTAAGACGCTGTACGTCAGCAGATACGTCCTTTCTATTCCATTAGACGTGCACAGACGCGATAGGGCCACAACGAAGCATGAAACAGCTTTTTTAAAGTGCTCAGATGATGTGGGACGACAAATACGTCCTTTCTATCTCTTGAGACGTGCACAGATGCATTAGAGACACACCAAAGTGTATACATACCCTTTTTAAGCGCTTAGTCAATGTACGACCATAGCTACGTTTTTTCGATCTATCTAGACGTTCACACACGCAATAGCGTCAAAACTAAGCGTTATTCAATTCATTTAAGCGCTTAGACGCTGTACGTCAGCAGATACGTCCTTTCTATCCTCTTAGACGTGCACAGACGCAATAGGGCCACAACGAAGTAGGAAACAGCTTTTATAAAGAGCTTAGAGGATGTGGGACGACATATACGTCTTTTCTATCTCTTAAGACATGTACAGATGCATTAGAGACATACCAAAGAGTATACTCACCCTCTTTAAGCGCTGAGACGATGTACGACCATAGCTACGTTCTTTCGATCTACCTCGACCTTCACAGACGCAATAGGGTCACAAGAAAGCGCATATTGAACTCATTTAAGCGCTAAGATACTGTACGTCAGCAGATACGTCCTTTTTATCCTCTTAGACGTGCACAGACGCAATTAGGACAAGACGAAGCATGAAACCACTTTTCTAAAGTGCCCAAATGATGTGGGACGATTCTACCTCTTTAGACGTGCACAGATGCATTAGAGACACACCAAAGTGTATACTTTCCCTCTTTAAGCGCTGAGACGATGTACGACTATAGCTTCGTTCTTTCGATATATCTAGACGTTCATACACGCAATAGCGTCAAAACTAAGCGCATATCCAATTAATTTGAGCGCCAAGACGCTGTACGTCAGCAGATACGTCCTTTCTATCCTCTTAGACGTGCACAGACGCAATTGGGCCACAACGAAGCATGAAACAGCTTTTCTAAAGTGCCTTGATGATGTGGGACGACAAATACGTCCTTTCTATCTCCTTGGACGTGCACAGAAGCATTAGAGGCACAAAAAAGAGTATACTCACCTTCTTTAAGCGCGGAGACGCTGTACGACCATAGCTACGTTCTTTCGATCTATCTAGACGTTCTCAGACGCAATAGGGTCACAAGAAAGCGCATAATCAATTTATTTAAGCGTTAAGACGCTGGACGTCAGCAGATACGACCTTTCTATCCTCGAGGACGTGCACTGACGCAATAGGGCCACAACAAAGCCTGAAACCACTTTTCTAAAGTGCTCAGAAAATGTGGGACGACCTATACGTCCTTTCTATCTCTTAAGACATGTACAGATGCATTAGAGACACACCAAGGAGTATACTCACCTTCTTTAAGCGCTGAGACGCTGTACGATCAAAGCTACGTTCTTTTGATCTACCTAGACTTTCACAGAATCAATAGGGTCACAAGAAATCGCATATTCAATTCATTTAAGCGTTAAGACGCTGTACGGCAGCTGATACGTCCTTTCTATCCTCTTGGACGTGCATAGACGCATTAGGGCCAAAACTCAGCATCAAACCACTTTTCTAAAGTGCTCAGATGATGTGGGACGACAAATACGTCCTTCCTAACTCTTAAGACGAGTAAAGATTCATTAGAGACACAACAAAGAGTATATTCACCTTCTTTAAGCGTGGAGACGCTGAGCGACCATAGCTACGTTCTTTTGATCTATCTAGACGTTCATACACGCAATAGCGACAAAACTAAGCGCATATTCAATTCATTTAAGAGCTAAGACGCTGTACGTCAGCCGATACGTTTTTTCTCTCCTCTTAGACGTGCACATATGCAATAGAGCCTCAACGAAGCATGAAACAGCTTTTCTTAAGTGCTCAGATGATGTGGGACGACAAATACGTCCTTTCTATCTCTTTAGATACGTACAGATGCATAAGAGACACACCAAAGCGTATACTCACCCTCTTTAAGCGCTGAGACGCTGTACGACCAAAGCTACGTTCTTTCGATCTACTCGACTTTCACAGACGCAATAGGGTCGTAAGAAAATGCATATTCTATTCATTTTAGAGCTAAGACGCTGTACGTCAGCATATACGTCCTTTCTATCCTCTTAGACGTGCACAAACGCAATGGGGCCACAACTAAGCATAAAACAGCTTTTACATAGTGCTCAGATAATATGGGACGACAAATACGTCCTTTCTATCTCTTGAGACATGTACAGATGCATTAGAGACACACCAAAGCGTATACTAACCCTCTTTAAGTGCTGAGACGATGTACGATCATAGCTACGTTTTTTCGATGTATCTAGACTTTCACAGACGCAATAGGGTCACAAGAAAGCGCATATCTAATTTATTTAAGAATATGACGCTGTACGTCAGCAGAAATGTCCTTTCTATCCTCTTAGACGTGCACAGACGCAATAGGGCCACAACGAAGCATGAAACAGCTTTTCTATAGTGCCTTGATGATGTGGGACGACAAATACGTCCTTTCTATCTCCTTGGACGTGCACAGAAGCATTAGAGGCACAAAAAAGAGTATACTCACCTTCTTTAAGCGCGGAGACGCTGTACGACCATAGCTACGTTCTTTCGATCTATCTAGACGTTCTCAGACGCAATAGGGTCACAAGAAAGCGCATAATCAATTTATTTAAGCGTTAAGACGCTGTACGTCAGCAGATACGACCTTTCTATCCTCGAGGACGTGCACTGACGCAATAGGGCCACAACAAAGCCTGAAACCACTTTTCTAAAGTGCTCAGAAATGTGGGACGACCGATACGTCCTTTCTATCTCTTAAGACATGTACAGATGCATTAGAGACACACCAAGGAGTATACTCACCTTCTTTAAGCGCTGAGACGCTGTACGATCAAAGCTACGTTCTTTTGATCTACCTAGACTTTCACAGAATCAATAGGGTCACAAGAAATCGCATATTCAATTCATTTAAGCGTTAAGACGCTGTACGGCAGCTGATACGTCCTTTCTATCCTCTTGGACGTGCAAAGACGCATTAGGGCCAAAACTCAGCATCAAACCACTTTTCTAAAGTGCTCAGATGATGTGGGACGACAAATACGTCCTTCCTAACTCTTAAGACGAGTAAAGATTCATTAGAGACACAACAAAGAGTATATTCACCTTCTTTAAGCGTGGAGACGCTGAGCGACCATAGCTACGTTCTTTTGATCTATCTAGACGTTCATACACGCAATAGCGACAAAACTAAGCGCATATTCAATTCATTTAAGAGCTAAGACGCTGTACGTCAGCCGATACGTTTTTTCTCTCCTCTTAGACGTGCACATATGCAATAGAGCCTCAAAGCATGAAGCATGAAACAGCTTTTAAGAGTGCATCAGATGATGTGGGACGACAAATACGTCCTTTCTATCTCTTTAGATACGTACAGATGCATAAGAGACACACCAAAGCGTATACTCACCCTCTTTAAGCGCTGAGACGCTGTACGACCAAAGCTACGTTCTTTCGATCTACCTCGACTTTCACAGACGCAATAGGGTCGTAAGAAAATGCATATTCTATTCATTTTAGAGCTAAGACGCTGTACGTCAGCATATACGTCCTTTCTATCCTCTTAGACGTGCACAAACGCAATGGGGCCACAACTAAGCATAAAACAGCTTTTACATAGTGCTCAGATAATATGGGACGACAAATACGTCCTTTCTATCTCTTGAGACATGTACAGATGCATTAGAGACACACCAAAGCGTATACTAACCCTCTTTAAGTGCTGAGACGATGTACGATCATAGCTACGTTTTTTCGATGTATCTAGACTTTCACAGACGCAATAGGGTCACAAGAAAGCGCATATCTAATTTATTTAAGAATATGACGCTGTACGTCAGCAGAAATGTCCTTTCTATCCTCTTAGACGTGCACAGACGCAATAGGGCCACAACGAAGCATGAAACAGCTTTTCTATAGTGCCTTGATGATGTGGGACGACAAATACGTCCTTTCTATCTCCTTGGACGTGCACAGAAGCATTAGAGGCACAAAAAAGAGTATACTCACCTTCTTTAAGCGCGGAGACGCTGTACGACCATAGCTACGTTCTTTCGATCTATCTAGACGTTCTCAGACGCAATAGGGTCACAAGAAAGCGCATAATCAATTTATTTAAGCGTTAAGACGCTGTACGTCAGCAGATACGACCTTTCTATCCTCGAGGACGTGCACTGACGCAATAGGGCCACAACAAAGCCTGAAACCACTTTTCTAAAGTGCTCAGAAAATGTGGGACGACCTATACGTCCTTTCTATCTCTTAAGACATGTACAGATGCATTAGAGACACACCAAGGAGTATACTCACCTTCTTTAAGCGCTGAGACGCTGTACGATCAAAGCTACGTTCTTTTGATCTACCTAGACTTTCACAGAATCAATAGGGTCACAAGAAATCGCATATTCAATTCATTTAAGCGTTAAGACGCTGTACGGCAGCTGATACGTCCTTTCTATCCTCTTGGACGTGCAAAGACGCATTAGGGCCAAAACTCAGCATCAAACCACTTTTCTAAAGTGCTCAGATGATGTGGGACGACAAATACGTCCTTCCTAACTCTTAAGACGAGTAAAGATTCATTAGAGACACAACAAAGAGTATATTCACCTTCTTTAAGCGTGGAGACGCTGAGCGACCATAGCTACGTTCTTTTGATCTATCTAGACGTTCATACACGCAATAGCGACAAAACTAAGCGCATATTCAATTCATTTAAGAGCTAAGACGCTGTACGTCAGCCGATACGTTTTTCTCTCCTCTTAGACGTGCACATATGCAATAGAGCCTCAACGAAGCATGAAACAGCTTTTCTTAAGTGCTCAGATGATGTGGGACGACAAATACGTCCTTTCTATCTCTTTAGATACGTACAGATGCATAAGAGACACACCAAAGCGTATACTCACCCTCTTTAAGCGCTGAGACGCTGTACGACCAAAGCTACGTTCTTTCGATCTACCTCGACTTTCACAGACGCAATAGGGTCGTAAGAAAATGCATATTCTATTCATTTTAGAGCTAAGACGCTGTACGTCAGCATATACGTCCTTTCTATCCTCTTAGACGTGCACAAACGCAATGGGGCCACAACTAAGCATAAAACAGCTTTTACATAGTGCTCAGATAATATGGGACGACAAATACGTCCTTTCTATCTCTTGAGACATGTACAGATGCATTAGAGACACACCAAAGCGTATACTAACCCTCTTTCAGCGCTGAGACGATGTACGATCATAGCTACGTTCTTTCGATCTCTCTAGACGTTCACACACGCAATAGCGTCAAAACTAAGCGCATATCCAATTAATTTGAGCGCCAAGACGCTGTACGTCAGCAGATACGTCCTTTCTATCCTCTTAGACGTGCACAGACGCGATTGGGCCACAACGAAGCATGAAACAGCTTTTCTATAGTGCCTTGATGATGTGAGACGACAAATACGTCCTTCTATCTCTTTAGACGTGCACAGATACATTAGAGACACACCAAAGTGTATACTTACCCTCTTATGGCGCAGAGACGATGTACGGCCATAGCTACGTTCTTTCGATCTATCTAGACTTTCACACACGCAATAGGGTCACAAGAAAGCGCATATTCAATTCATTTAAGCGCTTAGACGCTGTACGTCAGCAGATACGTGCTTTCTATCCTCTTAGACGTGCACAGACGCAATAGGGCCACAACGAAGCAGGAAACAGCTTTTATAAAGAGCCCAGAGGATGTGGGACGACATATACGTCCTTTCTATCTCTTAAGACATGTACAGATGCATTAGAGACATACCAAAGAGTATACTCACCCTCTTTAAGCGCTGAGACGATGTACGACCATAGCTACGTTCTTTCGATCTATCTAGACGTTCACAGACGCAATAGGGTCACAAGAAAGCGCATATTGAACTCATTTAAGCGATTAGATACTGTACGTCAGCAGATACGTCCTTTTTATCCTCTTAGACGTGCACAGACGCAATAAGGCCAAGACGAAGCATGAAACCACTTTTCTAAAGTGCCCAAATGATGTGGGACGATTCTACCTCTTTAGACGTGCACAGATGCATTAGAGACACACCAAAGTGTATACTTTCCGTCTTTAAGCGCTGAGACAATGTACGACTATGGCTTCGTTCTTTCGATATATCTAGACGTTCACACACGCAATAGCGTCAAAACTAAGCGCATATTCAATTAATTTAAGCGCTAAGACGCTGTACGTCAGCAGATACGTCCTTTCTATCCTCTTAGACGTGCACAGACGCATTAGGGCCACAACGAAGCATGAAACAGCTTTTCTAAATTGCCTTGATGATGTAGGACGACAAATACGTCCTTTCTATCTCCTTGGACGTGCACAGATGCATTTGAGGCACAAAAAAGAGTATATTCACCTTCTTCAAGCGCGGAGACGCTGTACGACCATAGCTACGTTCTTTCGATCTATCTAGACGTTCACAGACGCAATAGGGCCACAACAAAGCCTGAAACCACTTTTCTAAAGTGCTCAGATAATGTGGGACGACTGATACGTCCTTTCTATCTCTTAAGACATGTACAGATGCATTAGAGACACACCAAGGAGTATACTCACCTTCAAAGCTACGTTCTTTTGATCTACCTAGACTTTCACAGAATCAATAGGGTCACAAGAAAGCGCATATTCAATTCATTTTAGCGTTAAGACGCTGTACGGCAGCTGATACGTCCTTTCTATCCTCTTAGACGTGCAAAGACGCAATAGGGCCACAACTCAGCATCAAATTACTTTTCTAAAGTGCTCAGATGATGTGGGACGACAAATACGTCCTTCCTAACTTTTAAGACGAGTAAAGATTCATTAGAGACACAACAAAGAGTATATACTTCTTCTTTAAGCGTCGAGACGCCGTACGACCATAGCTACGTTCTTTTGATCCATCTAGACGTTCATACACGCAATAGCGACAAAACTAAGCGCATATTCAATTCATTTAAGAGCTAAGACGCTGTACGTCAGCCGATACGTTTTTTCTCTCCTCTTAGACGTGCACATATGCAATAGGGTCTTAACGAAGCATGAAACAGCCTTTCTTAAGTGCTCAGATGATGTGGGACGACAAATACGTCCTTTCTATCTCTTTAGATACGTACAGATGCATTAGAGACACACCAAAGCGTATACTCACCCTCTTTAAGCGCTGAGACGCTGAACGACCAAAGCTACGTTCTTTCGATCTACCTAGATTTTCACAGAATCAGTAGGGTCATAAGAAAGCGCATATTCACTTCATTAAGGCGCTAAAACGCTGTACGTCAGCAGATACGTCCTTTCTATCCTCTTAGACGTGCAAAGACGCAATAGGGCCACAACTCAGCATTGAACCACTTTTCTAAAGTGCTCAGATAATGTGGGACGACCGACACGTCCTTTCTATCTGTTAACACATGTACAGATGCATTCGAGACACACCAAGGAGTATACTCACCTTCTTTGAGCGCTGAGACGATGTACGACCATAGCTACGTTCTTTCGATCTACCTAGACTTTATCAGAATCATTAGGGTCACAAGAAATCGCATATTCAATTCATTTAAGCGTTAAGACGCTGTACATCAGCAGCTACGTTCTTTCTATCCTCTTAGACGTGCAAAGACGCAATAGGGCCACAACTCAGCATCAAACCACTTTTCTCAAGTGCTCAGATAATGTGGGACGATCGATACGTCCTTTCTATCTCTTAAAACATGTACAGATGCATTAGAGACACACCAAAGAGTATACTCCCCTTCTTTAAGCGCTGAAACGCTGGACGACCAAAGCTACGTTCTTTCGATCTACCTTGACTTTCACAGACGCAATAGGGTCACAAGAAAGCGCATATTCAAATTATTTAAGCGTTAAGACGCTGAACGTCAGCAGATACGTCCTTTCTATCCGCTTAGACGTGCAAAGACTCAATAGGGCCACAACTCAGCATCAAACCACTTTTCTAAAGTGCTCAGATGATGTGGGACGACCGATACGTCCTTTCCATCTCTAAAGACATGTACAGATGCATTAGAGACACACCTAAGTGTATACTTACCCTCTTCAAGTGCTGAGACGATGTACGACCATAGCTACGTTCTTTCGATCTATCTAGACTTTAACAGACGCAAATAAATAGGGTCACATGCGTTAAGACGCTGTACGTCAGCAGATACGTCCTTTCTATCCTCTTAGACGTGCACAGACGCAATGGGGCCACAACAAAGCATGAAACCACTTTTCTAAAGTGCTCAGATGATGTGGAACGACCGATACATCCTTTCTATCTCTTTAGACATGTACAGATGCATTAGAGACACACCTAAGTGTATACTTACCCTCTTCGAGTGCTGAGACGATGTACGACCATAGCTACGATCTTTCGATCTATCTAGACTTTCACAGACGCAATAGGGTCACAAGAAAGCGAATATTCAATTCATTTAAGCGTTAAGACGCTGTACGTCAGCAGATACGTTCTTCATATCCTCTTAGACGTGCACAGACGCAATAGGGCCACAACAAAGCATGAAACCACTTTTCTAAAGTGCTCAGATAATGTGGGACGACCGATACGTCCTTCCCATCTCTTAAGACATGTACAGATGCATTAGAGACACACCAAGGAGTATACTCACCTTCTTAAAACGCTGAGACGCTGTACGACCAAAGCTACGTTCTTTCGATCTACATAGACTTTCACAGAATCAATAGGGTCACAAGTAGGCGCATATTCAATTCATTTAAGCATTAAGACGCTGTACGTCAGCAGATACGTCCTTTCTATCCTCTTAGACGTGCAAAGACGCAATAGGGCCACAACTCAGCATCAAACTACTTTTTTAGAGTGCTCAATTGATGTGTGACGACCGATACGTCCTTTCTATCTCTTAAGACATGTACAGATGCATTAGCGACACACCGAAGTGTATACTTACCCTCTTCAAGTCCTGAGACGATGTACGACCATAGCTACGATCTTTCGATCTATCTAGACTTTCACAGACGCAATAGGGTCACAAGAAAGCGAATATTCAATTCATTTAAGCGTTAAGACGCTGTACGTCAGCAGATACGTTCTTTCTATCTTCGTAGACGTGCAAAGACGCAATAGGGTCACAACTCAGCATCAAACCACTTTTCTAAAGTGCTCAGATAATGTGGGACGACCGATACCTCCTTTTTATCTGTTAAGACATGTACAGATGCATTAGAGACACACCAAAGTGTATACTTACCCTCTTCAAGTCCTGAGACGATGTACGACCATAGCTACGATCTTTCGATCTATCTAGACTTTTACAGACGCAATAGGGTCACAAGAAAGCGAATATTCACTTCATTTAAGCGTTAAGACGCTGTACGTCAGCAGATACGTTCTTTCTATCCTCTTAGACGTGCAAAGACGCAATAGGGTCACAACTCAGCATCAAACCACTTTTCTAAAGTGCTCAGATAATGTGGGACGACCGATACCTCCTTTTTATCTGTTAAGACATGTACAGATGCATTAGAGACACACCAAAGTGTATACTTACCCTCTTCAATTGCTGAGACGATGTACGACCATAGCTACGATCTTTCGATCTATCTAGACTTTCACAGATTCAATAGGGTCACAAGAAAGCGCAAATTCAATTCACTTAAGCGTTGATACGCTGTACGTCAGCAGATACGTCCTTTCTATCCTCTTAGACGTGCAAAGACGCAATAGGGCCACAACTCAGCATCAAACCACTTTTCTAAAGTGCTCAGATAATGTGGGACGACCGATACCTCCTTTCCATCTCTAAAGACATGTACAGATGCATTAGAGACACACCTAAGTGTATACTTACCCTCTTCAAGTGCTGAGACGATGTACGACCATAGCTACGTTCTTTCGATCCATCTAGACTTTAACAGACGCAAATAAATAGGGTCACATGAAAGTGCATATTCAATTCATTTAAACGTTAAGACACTGTACGTCAGCAGATACGTCCTTTCTATCCTCTTAGACGTGCACAGACGCAATAGGGCCACAACAAAGCATGAAGCCACTTTTCTAAAGTGCTCAGATGATGTGGGACGACCGATACATCCTTTCTATCTCTTTAGACATGTACAGATGCATTAGAGACACACCTAAGTGTATACTTACCCTCTTTAAGTGCTGAGACGATGTACGATCATAGCTACGTTTTTTCGATGTATCTAGACTTTCACAGACGCAATAGGGTCACAAGAAAGCGAATATTCAATTCATTTAAGCGTTAAGACGCTGTACGTCAGCAGATACGTTCTTTATATCCTCTTAGACGTGCACAGACGCAATAGGGCCACAACAAAGCATGAAACCACTTTTCTAAAGTGCTCAGATAATGTGGGACGACCGATACGTCCTTCCTATCTCTTAAGACATGTACAGATGCATTAGAGACACACCAAGGAGTATACTCACCTTCTTAAAGCGCTGAGACGCTGTACGACCAAAGCTACGTTCTTTCGATCTACATAGACTTTCACAGAATCAATAGGGTCACAAGAAAGCGCATATTCAATTCATTTAAGCATTAAGACGCTGTACGTCAGCAGATACGTCCTTTCTATCCTCTTAGACGTGCAAAGACGCAATAGGGCCACAACTCAGCATCAAACTACTTTTTTAGAGTGCTCAATTGATGTGTGACGACCGATACGTCCTTTCTATCTCTTAAGACATGTACAGATGCATTAGCGACACACCAAAGTGTATACTTACCCTCTTCAAGTCCTGAGACGATGTACGACCATAGCTACGATCTTTCGATCTATCTAGACTTTCACAGACGCAATAGGGTCACAAGAAAGCGAATATTCAATTCATTTAAGCGTTAAGACGCTGTACGTCAGCAGATACGTCCTTTCTATCTTCTTAGACGTGCAAAGACGCAATAGGGTCACAACTCAGCATCAAACCACTTTTCTAAAGTGCTCAGATAATGTGGGACGACCGATACCTCCTTTTTATCTGTTAAGACATGTACAGATGCATTAGAGACACACCAAAGTGTATACTTACCCTCTTCAATTGCTGAGACGATGTACGACCATAGCTACGATCTTTCGATCTATCTAGACTTTCACAGATTCAATAGGGTCACAAGAAAGCGCAAATTCAATTCACTTAAGCGTTGATACGCTGTACGTCAGCAGATACGTCCTTTCTATCCTCTTAGACGTGCAAAGACGCAATAGGGTCACAACTCAGCATCAAACCACTTTTCTAAAGTGCTCAGATAATGTGGGACGACCGATACCTCCTTTTTATCTGTTAAGACATGTACAGATGCATTAGAGACACACCAAAGTGTATACTTACCTCTTCAATTGCTGAGACGATGTACGACCATAGCTACGACCTTTCGATCTATCTAGACTTTCACAGACGCAATAGGTATCAAGAAAGCGCAAATTCAATTCACTTAAGCGTTGATACGGTACGTCAGCGGATACGTCCTTTCTATCCTCTTAGACGCAATATGGCCACAACTCAGCATCAAACCACTTTTCTAAAGTGCTCAGATAATGTGGGACGACCGATACGTCCTTCCTATCTCTTAAGACATGTACAGATGCATTAGAGACACACCAAGGAGTATACTCACCTTCTTTTAGCGCTGAGACGCTGTACGACCAAAGCTACGTTCTTTTGATCTACCTAGACTTTCACAGAATCAATAGGGTCACAAGAAAGCGCATATTCAATGCATTTAAGCGTTAAGACGCTGCACGTCAGCAGATACGTCCTTTCTATCCTCTTAGACGTGCAAAGACGCAATAGGGCCACAACTCAGCATCAAGCAGCTTTTCTAAAGTGCTCAATTGATGTGTGACGACCGATACGTCCTTTCTGTCTCTTAAGACATGTACAGATGCATTAGCGACACACCAAAGTGTATACTTACCCTCTTCAAGTGCTGAGACGATGTACGATCATAGCTACGATCTTTCGATCAATCTAGACTTTCACAGACGCAATAGGGTCACAAGAAAGCGAATATTCAATTCATTTAAGCGTTAAGACGCTGTACGTCAGCAGATACGTTCTTTATATCCTCTTAGACGTGCACAGACGCAATAGGGCCACAACAAAGCATGAAACCACTTTTCTAAAGTGCTCAGATAATGTGGGACGACCGATACGTCTTTCCTATCTCTTAAGACATGTACAGATGCATTAGAGACACACCAAGGAGTATACTCACCTTCTTAAAGCGCTGAGACGCTGTACGACCAAAGCTACGTTCTTTCGATCTACATAGACTTTCATAGAATCAATAGGGTCACAATAAAGCGCATATTAAATTCATTTAAGCATTAAGACGCTGTACGTCAGCAGATACGTCCTTTCTATCCTCTTAGACGTGTAAAGACGCAATAGGGCCACAACTCAGCATCAAACTACTTTTTAAGTGCTCAATTGATGTGTGACGACCGATACGTCCTTTCTATCTCTTAAGACATGTACAGATGCATTAGCGACACACCAAAGTGTATACTTACCCTCTTCAAGTCCTGAGACGATGTACGACATAGCTACGATCTTTCGATCTATCTAGACTTTCAAAGACGCAATAGGGTCACAAGAAAGCGAATATTCAATTCATTTAAGCGTTAAGACGCTGTACGTCAGCAGATACGTCTTTCTATCCTCTTAACGTGCAAAGACGCAATAGGGTCACAACTCAGCATCAAACCACTTTTCTAAAGTGCTCAGATAATGTGGGACGACCGATACCTCCTTTTATCTGTTAAGACATGTACAATGCATTAGAGACACACCAAAGTGTGTACTTACCCTCTTCAATTGCTGAGACGATGTACGACCATAGCTACGATCTTTCGATCTATCTAGACTTTCACAGATTCAATAGGGTCACAAGAAAGCGCAAATTCAATTCATTAAGCGTTGATACGCTGTACGTCAGCAGATACGTCCTTTCTATCCTCTTAGACGTGCAAAGACGCAATAGGGCCACAACTCAGCATCAAACCACTTTTCTAAAGTGCTCAGATAATGTGGGACGACTGATACGTCCTTTCTATCTGTTAAGACATGTACAGATGCATTAGAGACACACCAAGGAGTATACTCACCTTCTTTAAGCGCTGAGACGCTGTACGACCAAAGCTACGTTCTTTTGATCTACCTAGACTTTCACAGAATCAATAGGGTCACAAGAAAGCGCATATTCAATTCATTTAAGCGTTAAGACGCTGTACGTCAGCAGATACGTCCTTTCTATCCTCTTAGACGTGCAAAGACGCAATAGGGTCACAACTCAGCATCAAACCACTTTTCTAAAGTGCTCAGATAATGTGGGACGACCGATACCTCCTTTTATCTGTTAAGACATGTACAGATGCATTAGAGACACACCTAAGTGTATACTTACCCTCTTCAATTGCTGAGACGATGTACGACCATAGCTACGATCTTTCGATCTATCTAGACTTTCACAGACGCAATAGGTATCAAGAAAGCGCAAATTCAATTCACTTAAGCGTTGATACGCTGTACGTCAGCAGATACGTCCTTTCTATCCTCTTAGACGTGCAAAGACGCAATAGGGCCACAACTCAGCATCAAACCACTTTTCTAAAGTGCTCAGATAATGTGGGACGACCGATACGTCCTTCCTATCTCTTAAGGCATGTACAGATGCATTAGAGACACACCAAGGAGTATACTCACCTTCTTTTAGCGCTGAGACGCTGTACGACCAAAGCTACGTTCTTTTGATCTACCTAGACTTTCACAGAATCAATAGGGTCACAAGAAAGCGCATATTCAATGCATTTAAGCGTTAAGACGCTGCACGTCAGCAGATACGTCCTTTCTATCCTCTTAGACGTGCAAAGACGCAATAGGGCCACAACTCAGCATCAAGCACTTTTCTAAAGTGCTCAATTGATGTGTGACGACCGATACGTCCTTTCTGTCTCTTAAGACATGTACAGATGCATTAGCGACACACCAAAGTGTATACTTACCCTCTTCAAGTGCTGAGACGATGTACGACCATAGCTACGATCTTTCGATCAATCTAGACTTTCACAGACGCAATAGGTCACAAGAAAGCGAATATTCAATTCATTTAAGCGTTAAGACGCTGTACGTCAGCAGATACGTTCTTTATATCCTCTTAGACGTGCACAGACGCAATAGGGCCACAACAGAGCATGAAACCACTTTTCTAAAGTGCTCAGATAATGTGGGACGACCGATACGTCTTTCCTATCTCTTAAGACATGTACAGATGCATTAGAGACACACCAAGGAGTATACTCACCTTCTTAAAGCGCTGAGACGCTGTACGACCAAAGCTACGTTCTTTCGATCTACATAGACTTTCATAGAATCAATAGGGTCACAATAAAGCGCATATTAAATTCATTTAAGCATTAAGACGCTGTACGTCAGCAGATACGTCCTTTCTATCCTCTTAGACGTGTAAAGACGCAATAGGGCCACAACTCAGCATCAAACTACTTTTTTAGAGTGCTCAATTGATGTGTGACGACCGATACGTCCTTTCTATCTCTTAAGACATGTACAGATGCATTAGCGACACACCAAAGTGTATACTTACCCTCTTCAAGTCCTGAGACGATGTACGAACATAGCTACGATCTTTCGATCTATCTAGACTTTCAAAGACGCAATAGGGTCACAAGAAAGCGAATATTCAATTCATTTAAGCGTTAAGACGCTGTACGTCAGCAGATACGTTCTTTCTATCCTCTTAAACGTGCAAAGACGCAATAGGGTCACAACTCAGCATCAAACCACTTTTCTAAAGTGCTCAGATAATGTGGGACGACCGATACCTCCTTTTTATCTGTTAAGACATGTACAAATGCATTAGAGACACACCAAAGTGTGTACTTACCCTCTTCAATTGCTGAGACGATGTACGACCATAGCTACGATCTTTCGATCTATCTAGACTTTCACAGATTCAATAGGGTCACAAGAAAGCGCAAATTCAATTCACTTAAGCGTTGATACGCTGTACGTCAGCAGATACGTCCTTTCTATCCTCTTAGACGTGCAAAGACGCAATAGGGCCACAACTCAGCATCAAACCACTTTTCTAAAGTGCTCAGATAATGTGGGACGACTGATACGTCCTTTCTATCTGTTAAGACATGTACAGATGCATTAGAGACACACCAAGGAGTATACTCACCTTCTTTAAGCGCTGAGACGCTGTACGACCAAAGCTACGTTCTTTTGATCTACCTAGACTTTCACAGAATCAATAGGGTCACAAGAAAGCGCATATTCAATTCATTTAAGCGTTAAGACGCTGTACGTCAGCAGATACGTCCTTTCTATCCTCTTAGACGTGCAAAGACGCAATAGGGTCACAACTCAGCATCAAACCACTTTTCTAAAGTGCTCAGATAATGTGGGACGACCGATACCTCCTTTTTATCTGTTAAGACATGTACAGATGCATTAGAGACACACCTAAGTGTATACTTACCCTCTTCAATTGCTGAGACGATGTACGACCATAGCTACGATCTTTCGATCTATCTAGACTTTCACAGACGCAATAGGTATCAAGAAAGCGCAAATTCAATTCACTTAAGCGTTGATACGCTGTACGTCAGCAGATACGTCCTTTCTATCCTCTTAGACGTGCAAAGACGCAATAGGGCCACAACTCAGCATCAAACCACTTTTCTAAAGTGCTCAGATAATGTGGGACGACCGATACGTCCTTCCTATCTCTTAAGGCATGTACAGATGCATTAGAGACACACCAAGGTGTATACTCACCTTCTTTTAGCGCTGAGACGCTGTACGACCAAAGCTACGTTCTTTTGATCTACCTAGACTTTCACAGAATCAATAGGGTCACAAGAAAGCGCATATTCAATTCATTTAAGCGTTAAGACGCTGTACGTCAGCAGATACGTCCTTTCTATCCTCTTAGACGTGCAAAGACGCAATAGGGTCACAACTCAGATAATGTGGGACGACCGATACCTCCTTTTTATCTGTTAAGACATGTACAAATGCATTAGAGACACACCAAAGTGTATACTTACCCTCTTCAATTGCTGAGACGATGTACGACCATAGCTACGATCTTTCGATCTATCTAGACTTTCACAGACGCAATAGGTATCAAGAAAGCGCAAATTCAATTCACTTAAGCGTTGATACGCTGTACGTCAGCAGATACGTCCTTTCTATCCTCTTAGACGTGCAAAGACGCAATAGGGCCACAACTCAGCATCAAACCACTTTTCTAAAGTGCTCAGATAATGTGGGACGACCGATACGTCCTTCCTATCTCTTAAGGCATGTACAGATGCATTAGAGACACACCAAGGAGTATACTCACCTTCTTTAGCGCTGAGACGCTGTACGACCAAAGCTACGTTCTTTTGATCTACCTAGACTTTCACAGAATCAATAGGGTCACAAGAAAGCGCATATTAATTCATTTAAGCGTTAAGACGCTGTACGTCAGCAGATACGTCCTTTCTATCCTCTTAGACGTGCAAAGACGCAATAGGGCCACAACTCAGCATCAAACCACTTTTCTAAAGTGCTCAGATGATGTGGGACGACCGATACGTCCTTTCTATCTCTTAAGACATGTACAGATGCATTAGAGACACACCAAGGAGTATACTCACCTTCTTTAAGCGCTGAGACGCTGTACGACCAAAGCTACGTTCTTTTGATCTACCTAGACTTTAACAGAATCAATAGGGTCACAAGAAAGCGAACATTCAATTCATTTAAGCGTTAAGACGCTGTACGTCAGCAGATACGTCCTTTCTATCCTCTTAGACGTGCAAAGACGCAATAGGGTCACAACTCAGCATCAAACCACTTTTCTAAAGTGCTCAGATAATGTGGGACGACCGATACGTCCTTCCTATCTCTTAAGACATGTACAGATGCATTAGAGACACACCAAGGAGTATACTCACCTTCTTAAAGCGCTGAGACGCTGTACGACAAAAGCTACGTTCTTTTGATCTACTTAGACTTTCACAGAATCAATAGGGTCACAAGAAAGCGCATATTCAATGCATTTAAGCGCTAAGACGCTGTACGTCAGCAGATACGTCCTTTCTATCCTCTTAGACGTGCAAAGACGCAATAGGGCCACAACTCAGCATCAAACCACTTTTCTAAAGTGCTCAGATGATGTGGGACGACCGATACATCCTTTCCATCTCTTAAGACATGTACAGATGCATTAAAGACACACCAAAGAGTATACTTACCCTATTCAAGTGCTGAGACGATGTACGACCATAGCTACGGTCTTTCGATCTATCTAGACTTTCACAGACGCAAAAGGGTCACATGAAAGCGCATATTCAATTCATTCAAGCGTTAAGACGCTGTACGTCAGCAGATACGTCCTTTCTATCCTATTAGACGTGCACAGACGCAATAGGGCCACAACTCAGCATCAAACCACTTTTCTAAAGTGCTCAGATAATGTGGGACGACCGATACGTTCTTTTTATCTGTTAAGACATGTACAGATGCATTAGAGACACACCAAGGAGTATACTCACCTTCTTAAGCGCTGAGACGCTGTACGACAAAAGCTACGTTCTTTTGATCTACTTAGACTTTCACAGAATCAATAGGGTCACAAGAAAGCGCATATTCAATGCATTTAAGCGCTAAGACGCTGTACGTCAGCAGATACGTCCTTTCTATCCTCTTAGACGTGCAAAGACGCAATAGGGCCACAACTCAGCATCAAACCACTTTTCTAAAGTGCTCAGATGATGTGGGACGACCGATACATCCTTTCCATCTCTTAAGACATGTACAGATGCATTAAAGACACACCAAAGAGTATACTTACCCTATTCAAGTGCTGAGACGATGTACGACCATAGCTACGGTCTTTCGATCTATCTAGACTTTCACAGACGCAAAAGGGTCACATGAAAGCGCATATTCAATTCATTCAAGCGTTAAGACGCTGTACGTCAGCAGATACGTCCTTTCTATCCTATTAGACGTGCACAGACGCAATAGGGCCACAACTCAGCATCAAACCACTTTTCTAAAGTGCTCAGATAATGTGGGACGACCGATACGTTCTTTTTATCTGTTAAGACATGTACAGATGCATTAGAGACACACCAAGGAGTATACTCACCTTCTTTAAGCGCTGAGACGATGTACGACCAAAGCTACGTTCTTTCGATCTACCTAGACTTTCACACACGCAATAGGGTCACAAGAAAGCGCATATTCAATTCATTTAAGCGTTAAGACGCTGTACGTCAGCAGATACGTCCTTTCTATCCTCTTAGACGTGCACAGACGCAATAGGGCCACAACGAAGCATCAAGCCACTTTTCTAAAGTGCTCAGATGATGTGGGACGACCGATACGTCCCTTTTATCTCTTAAGACAAGTACAGATGCATAAGCGACACACTAAAGTGTCTACTTACCCTCTTCAATTGCTGAGACAATGTACGACCATAGCTACGATCTTTCGATCTATCTAGACTTTCACAGACGCAATAGGATCACAAGAAAGCGCAATTTAATTCATTTAAGCGTTAAGACAATGTACGTCAGCAGATACGTCCTTTCTATCCTCTTAGACGTGCACAGACGCAATAGGGCCACAACTCAGCATCAAACCACTTTTCTAAAGTGCTCAGATAATGTGAAACGACCGATACGTTCTTTTTATCTGTTAAGACATGTACAGACGCATTAGAGACACACCAAAGTGTATACTCACCCTCTTTAAGCGCTGAGACGATGTACGACTATAGCTTTGTTCTTTTGATCTACCTAGACTTTCACAGAATCAATAGGGTCACAAGAAAGCGCATATTCAATTCATTTAAGCGTTGATACGCTGTACGTCAGCAGATACGTCCTTTCTATCCTCTTAGACGTGCAAAGACGCAATAGGGCCACAACTCAGCATCAAACCACTTTTCTAAGTGCTCAGATAATGTGACGACCGATACGTTCTTTTTATCTGTTAAGACATGTACAGATGGATTAGAGACACACCAAGGAGTATACTCACCTTCTTTAAGCTCTGAGACGCTGTACGACCAAAGCTACTTGATCTACCTAGACTTTCACAGAATCAATAGGGTCACAAGAAAGCGCATATTCAATTCATTTAAGCGTTAAGACGCTGTACGTCAGCAGATACGTCCTTTCTATCCTCTTAGACGTGCAAAGACGCAATAGGGCCACAACTCAGCATCAAACCACTTTTCTAAAGTGCTCAGATGATGTGGGACGACCGATACATCCTTTCTATCTCTTTAGACATGTACAGATGCATTGGAGACACACCTAAGTGTATACTTACCCTATTCAAGTGTTGAGACGATGTACGACCATAGCTACGGTCTTTCGATCTATCTAGACTTTCACAGACGCAAAAGGGTCACATGAAAGCGCATATTCAATTCATTTAAGCGTTAAGACGCTGTACGTCAGCAGATACGTCCTTTCTATCCTCTTAGACGTGCACAGACGCAATAGGGCCACAACTCAGCATCAAACCACTTTTCTAAAGTGCTCAGATAATGTGGGACGACCGATACGTTCTTTTTATCTGTTAAGACATGTACAGATGCATTAGAGACACACCAAGGAGTATACTCACCTTCTTTAAGCGCTGAGACGCTGTACGACCAAAGCTACGTTCTTTCGATCTACCTAGACTTTCACAGAATCAATAGGGTCACAAGAAAGCGCATATTCAATTCATTTAAGCGTTGATACGCTGTACGTCAGCAGATACGTCCTTTCTATCCTCTTAGACGTGCAAAGACGCAATAGGGCCACAACTCAGCATCAAACCACTTTTCTAAAGTGCTCAGATAATGTGAAACGACCGATACGTTCTTTTTATCTGTTAAGACATGTACAGATGCATTAGAGACACACCAAGGAGTATACTCACCTTCTTTAAACGCTGAGACGCTGTACGACCAAAGCTTCGTTCTTTTGATCTACCTAGACTTTCACAGAATCAATAGGGTCACAAGAAAGCGCATATTCAATTCATTTAAGCGTTAAGACGCTGTACGTCAGCAGATACGTCCTTTCTATCCTCTTAGACGTGCAAAGACGCAATAGGGCCACAACTCAGCATCAAACCACTTTTCTAAAGTGCTCAGATGATGTGGGACGACCGATACATCCTTTCTATCTCTTTAGACATGTACAGATGCATTGGAGACACACCTAAGTGTATACTTACCCTATTCAAGTGCTGAGACGATGTACGACCATAGCTACGGTCTTTCGATCTATCTAGACTTTCACAGACGCAATAGGGTCACAAGAAAGCGCATATTCAATTCATTTAAGCGTTAAGACGCTGTACGTCAGCAGATACGTCCTTTCTATCCTATTAGACGTGCACAGACGCAATAGGGCCACAACTCAGCATCAAACCACTTTTCTAAAGTGCTCAGATAATGTGGGACGACCGATACGTCTTTTATCTGTTAAGACATGTACAGATGCATTAGAGACACACCAAGGAGTATACTCACCTTCTTAAAGCGCTGAGACGCTGTACGACAAAAGCTACGTTCTTTCGATCTACTAGACTTTCACAGACAATAGGGTCACAAGAAAGCGCATATTCAATTCATTTAAGCGCTTAGACGCTGTACGTCAGCAGATACGTCCTTTCTATCCTCTTAGACGTGCACAGACGCAACAGGGCCACAATTAAGCATCATGCCACTTTTCTAAAGTGCTCAGATATTGTGGGACGACCGATACGTCCTTTCTATCTCTTAAGACATGTACAGATGCATTAGAGACACACCAAGGAGTATACTCACCTTCTTTTAGCGCTGAGACGCTGTACGACCAAAGCTACGTTCTTTTGATCTACTTAGACTTTCACAGAATCAATAGGGTCACAAGAAAGCGCATATTCAATTCATTTAAGCGTTAAGACGCTGTACGTCAGCAGATACGTCCTTTCTATCCTCTTAGACGTGCAAAGACGCAATAGGGCCACAACTCAGCATCAAACCACTTTTCTAAAGTGCTCAGATGATGTGGGACGACCGATACGTCCTTTCTATCTCTTTAGACATGTACAGATGCATTGGAGACACACCTAAGTGTATACTTACCCTATTCAAGTGCTGAGACGATGTACGACCATAGCTACGATATTTCGATCTATCTAGACTTTCACAGACGCAATAGGGTCACATGAAAGCGCATATTCAATTCATTTAAGCGTTAAGACGCTGTACGTCAGCAGATATGTCCTTTCTATTCTCGTGGACGTGCATAGACGCAATAGGGCCACAACTCAGCATCAAACCACTTTTCTAAAGTGCTCAGATGATGTGGGACGACCGCTACGTCCTTTCTATCTCTTTAGACATGTACAGATGCATTAGAGACACACCTAAGTGTATACTTACCCTCTTCGAGTGCTGAGACGATGTACGACCATAGCTACGTTCTTTCGATCTATCTAGACGTTCACACACGCAATAGGGTCACAAGAAAGCGCATATTCAATTCATTTACGCGTGAAGACGCTGTACGTCAGCAGATACGTCCTTTCTATCTTCTTAGACGTGCACAGACGCAGTAGGGCCACAACGAAGCATGAAATAGCTTTTCTAAAGTGCTCAGATGATGTGGGACGACCGATACGTTCTTTTCTATCGCTTTAGACGTTCACAGATGCATTAGAGACACACTAAAGTGTATACTCACCCTCTTTAAGCGCTGAGACGCTGTACGACCATAGCTACGTTCGTTTGATCTATCTAGACGTTCACACACGCAATAGGGTCACAAGAAAGCGCATATTCAATTCATTTACGCGTTAAGACGCTGTACGTCAGCAGATACGTCCTTTCTATCCTCTTAGACGTGCACAGACGCAATGGGCCACAACGAAGCATCAAGCCACTTCTCTAAAGTGTTCAGATGATGTGGGACGACCGATACGTCCTTTCAATCTCTTAAGAAATGTACAGATGCATTAGAGACACAACAAAGCGTATATTCACCTTCTTTAGCGCTGAGATGCTGTACGACCATAGCTACGTTCTTTTGATCTATCTAGACGTTCACACACGCAATAGCGTCAAAATTAAGCGCATATTCAATTCATTTAGGCGTTAAGACAATGTACGTCAGCAGATACGTCCTTTCTATCCTCTTAGACGTGCACAGACGCAATAGGGCCACAACTAAGCATTCAACAGCTTTTCTAAAGTGCTCAGATGATGTGGGACGACAGATACGTCCTTTCTATCTCTTTAGACGTGCACAGATGCATTGAAGACACACCAAAGTGTAAACTCACCCTCTATAAGCGCTGAGACGATGTACGACCAAAGCTACGTTCTTCGATCTATCTAGACGTTCACACACGCAATAGGGTCACAAGAAAGCGCATATTCAATTCATTTAAGCGTTAAGACGCTGTACGTCAGCAGATACGTCCTTTCTATCCTCTTAGACGTGCACAGACGCAATAGGGCCACAACGAAGCATGAAACAGCTTTTCTAAAGTGCTCAGATGATGTGGGACGACCGATACGTCCTTTCTATCTCTTTAGACGTGCACAGATGCATTGAAGACACACCAAAGTGTAAACTCACCCTCTTTAAGCGCTGAGACGATGTACGACCAAAGCTACGTTCTTTCGATCTATCTAGACGTTCACACACGCAATAGGGTCACAAGAAAGCGCATATTCAATTCATTTACGCGTTAAGACGCTGTACGTCAGCAGATACGTCTTTTCTATCC
The DNA here is from genome assembly GCA_001695595.3 of Plasmopara viticola. Classification (NCBI taxonomy): domain Eukaryota; phylum Oomycota; class Peronosporomycetes; order Peronosporales; family Peronosporaceae; genus Plasmopara; species Plasmopara viticola. The sequence continues at coordinate 852,750 of MBPM02000022.1, forward strand.
TCTTAGACGTGCACAGACGCAATGGGCCACAACGAAGCATCAAGCCACTTTTCTAAAGTGCTCAGATGATGTGGGACGACCGATACGTCCTTTCTATCTCTTAAGAAATGTACAGATGCATTAGAGACACAACAAAGCGTATATTCATCTTCTTTAGCGCTGAGACGCTGTACGACCATAGCTACGTTCTTTTGATCTATCTAGACGTTCACACACGCGATAGCGTCAAAATTAAGCGCATATTCAATTCATTTAGGCGTGAAGACGCTGTATGTCAGCAGATACGTCCTTTCTATCCTCTTAGACAATGCGCAGGCGCAATAGGGCCACAACGAAGCAACAAGCAACTTTTCTAAAGTGCTCAGATGATGTGGGACGACAGATACGTCCTTTCTATCTCTTTAGACGTGCACAGATGCATTGAAGACACACCAAAGTGTAAACTCACCCTCTATAAGCGCTGAGACGATGTACGACCAAAGCTACGTTCTTTCGATCTATCTAGACTTTCACAGACGTAATAGTGTCACAAGAAAGCGCATATTCAATTCATTTAGGCGTGAAGACGCTGTATGTCAGCAGATACGTCCTTTCTATCCTCTTAGACGTGCACAGACGCAATAGGGCCACAACGAAGCATGAAATAGCTTTTCTAAAGTGCTCAGATGATGTGGGACGACCGATACGTCCTTTCTATCTCTTAAGACATGTACAGATGCATTAGAGACACAACAAAGAGTATATTCACCTTCTTCAAGTGCTGAGACGCTGTACGACCATAGCTACGTTCTTTTGATCTATCTAGACGTTCACACACGCGATAGCGTCAAAATTAAGCGCATATTCAATTCATTTAAGCGCTAAGACGCTGTACGTCAGCAGATACGTCCTTTCTATCCTCTTAGACGTGCACAGACGCAGTAAGGCCACAACGAAGCATTCAACAGCTTTTCCAAAGTGCTCAGATGATGTGGGACTACAGACACGTCCTTTCTATCTCTTTAGACGTGCACAGACGCATTAGAGACACACTAAAGTGTATACTCACCCTCTTTAAGCGCTGAGACGATGTACGACCAAAGCTACGTTCTTTCGATCTATCTAGACGTTCACACACGCAATAGGGTCACAAGAAAGCGCATATTTAATTCATTTACGCGTTAAGACGCTGTACGTCAGCAGATACGTCTTTTCTATCCTCTTAGACGTGCACAGACGCAATGGGCCACAACGAAGCATCAAGCCACTTCTCTAAAGTGTTCAGATGATGTGGGACGACCGATACGTCCTTTCTATCTCTTAAGAAATGTACAGATGCATTAGAGACACAACAAAGCGTATATTCACCTTCTTTAAGCGCTGAGATGCTGTACGACCATAGCTACGTTCTTTTGATCTATCTAGACGTTCACACACGCGATAGCGTCAAAACTAAGCGCATATTTAATTCATTTAAGCGCTAAGACGCTGTACGTCAGCAGATACGTCCTTTCTATCCTCTTAGACGTGCACAGACGCAATAGGGCCACAACGAATCATAAAACAGCTTTTCTAAAGTGCTCAGATGATGTGGGACGACAGATACGTCCTTTCTATCTCTTTACACGTGCACCGATGCATTAGAGACACAATAAAGTGTATACTTACCCTCTTCAAGCGCTGAGACGCTGTACGACCATAGCTACGTTCTTTTGATCTATCTAGACGTTCACACACGCAATAGCGTCAAAATTTAGGCGTTAAGACGTACGTCAGCAGATACGTCCTTTCTATCCTCTTAGACGTGCATAGACGCAATAGGGCCACAACGAAGCATGAAACAGCTTTTCTAAAGTGCTCAGATGATGTGGGACGACAGATACGTCCTTTCTATCTCTTTAGACGTGCACAGATGCATTGAAGACACACCAAAGCTGCGCTGAGACGATGTACGACCAAAGCTACGTTCTTTCGATCTATCTAGACGTTCACACACGCAATAGGGTCACAAGAAAGCGCATATTCAATTCATTTAAGCGTTAAGACGCTGTACGTCAGCAGATACGTCCTTTCTATCCTCTTAGACGTGCACAGACGCAATAGGGCCACAACGAAGCATGAAATAGCTTTTCTAAAGTGCTCAGATGATGTGGGACGACCGATACGTCCTTTTCTATCCCTTTAGACGTTCACAGATGCATTAGAGACACACCAAAGTGTATACTTACCCTCTTTAAGCACTGAGACGCTGTACGACCATAACTACGTTCTTTCGATCTATCTAGACTTTCACAGACGTAATAGTGTCACAAGAAAGCGCATATTCAATTCATTTAGGCGTGAAGACGCTGTATGTCAGCAGATACGTCCTTTCTATCCTCTTAGACAATGCGCAGGCGCAATAGGGCCACAACGAAGCAACAAGCAACTTTTCTAAAGTGCTCAGATGATGTGGGACGACAGATACGTCCTTTCTATCTCCTTAGACGTGCACAGATGCATTGAAGACACACCAAAGTGTAAACTCACCCTCTATAAGCGCTGAGACGATGTACGACCAAAGCTACGTTCTTTCGATCTATCTAGACTTTCACAGACGTAATAGTGTCACAAGAAAGCGCATTTTTAATTCATTTAGGCGTGAAGACGCTGTATGTCAGCAGATACGTCCTTTCTATCCTCTTAGACGTGCACAGACGCAATAGGGCCACAACTAAGCATCAAGCCACTTTTCTAAAGTGCTCAGATGATGTGGGACGACGATACGTCCTTTCTATCTCTTAAGACATGTACAGATGCATTAGAGACACAACAAAGAGTATATTCACCTTCTTCAAGTGCTGAGACGCTGTACGACCATAGCTACGTTCTTTTGATCTATCTAGACGTTCACACACGCAATAGCGTCAAAATTAAGCGCATATTCAATTCATTTAAGCGCTAAGACGCTGTACGTCAGCAGATACGTCCTTTCTATCCTCTTAGACGTGCACAGACGCAGTAAGGCCACAACGAAGCATGAAACAGCTTTTCTAAAGTGCTCAGATGATGTGGGACGACAGATACGTCCTTTCTATCTCTTTAGACGTGCACAGACGCATTAGAGACACACTAAAGTGTATACTCACCCTCTTCAAGCGCTGAGACGATGTACGACCAAAGCTACGTTCTTTCGATCTATCTAGACGTTCACACACGCAATAGGGTCACAAGAAAGCGCATATTCAATTCATTTAAGCGTTAAGACGCTGTACGTCAGCAGATACGTCCTTTCTATCCTCTTAGACGTGCACAGACGCAATAGGGCCACAACGAAGCATGAAATAGCTTTTCTAAAGTGCTCAGATGATGTGGGACGACCGATACGTCCTTTCTATCTCTTTAGACGTGCACAGATGCATTAGAGACACACCAAAGTGTATATTACCCTATATAAGCGCTGAGACGATGTACGACCAAAGTTACGTTCTTTCGATCTATCTAGACGTTCACACACGCAATAGGGTCACAAGAAAGCGCATATTCAATTCATTTAAGCGTTAAGACGCTGTACGTCAGCAGATACGTCTTTTCTATCCTCTTAGACGTGCACAGACGCAATGGGCCACAACGAAGCATCAAGCCACTTCTCTAAAGTGTTCAGATGATGTGGGACGACCGATACGTCCTTTCTATCTCTTAAGAAATGTACATATGCATTAGAGACACAACAAAGCGTATATTCACCTTCTTTTAGCGCTGAGATGCTGTACGACCATAGCTAATTTGTTTTGATCTATCTAGACGTTCACACACGCAATAGCGTCAAAACTAAGCGCATATTTAATTCATTTAAGCGCTAAGACGCTGTACGTCAGCAGATACGTCAGACGTGCACAGACGCAATAGGGCCACAACTAAGCATTCAACAGCTTTTCTAAAGTGCTCAGATGATGTGGGACGACAGATACGTCCTTTCTATCTCTTTAGACGTGCACAGATGCATTGAAGACACACAAAGTGTAAACTCACCCTCTATAAGCGCTGAGACGATGTACGACCAAAGCTACGTTCTTTCGATCTATCTAGACGTTCACACACGCAATAGGGTCACAAGAAAGCGCATATTCAATTCATTTAAGCGTTAAGACGCTGTACGTCAGCAGATACGTCCTTTCTATCCTCTTAGACGTGCACAGACGCAATAGGGCCACAACGAAGCATGAAACAGCTTTTCTAAAGTGCTCAGATGATGTGGGACGACCGATACGTCCTTTTCTATCCCTTTAGACGTTCACAGATGCATTAGAGACACACAAAGTGTATACTTACCCTCTTTAAGCACTGAGACGCTGTACGACCATAACTACGTTCTTTCGATCTATCTAGACTTTCACAGACGCAATAGGTCACAAGAAAGCGCATATTCAATTCATTTGAAGCGTAAGACGCTGTACGTCAGCAGATACGTCCTTTCTATCTTCTTAGACGTGCACAGACGCAATAGGGCCACAACGAAGCAACAAGCAACTTTTCGAAAGTGCTCAGATGATGTGGGACGACAGATACGTCCTTTCTATCTCTTTAGACGTGCACAGATGCATTGAAGACACACCAAAGTGTAAACTCACCCTCTATAAGCGCTGAGACGATGTACGACCAAAGCTACGTTCTTTCGATCTATCTAGACTTTCACAGACGCAATAGTGTCACAAGAAAGCGCATATTCAATTCATTTAGGCGCTAAGACGCTGTACGTCAGCAGATACGTCCTTTCTATCCTCTTAGACGTGCACAGACGCAATAGGGCCACAACTAAGCATCAAGCCACTTTTCTAAAGTGCTCAGATGATGTGGGACGACCGATACGTCCTTTCTATCTCTTAAGACATGTACAGATGCATTAGAGACACAACAAAGCGTATATTCACCTTCTTTAAGCGCTGAGACGCTGTACGACCATAGCTACGTTCTTTCGATCTATCTAGACGTTCACACACGCAATAGCGTCAAAATTAAGCGCATATTCAATTCATTTAAGCGTTAAGACGCTGTACGTCAGCAGATACGTCCTTTCTATCCTCTTAGACGTGCACAGACGCAATAGGGCCACAACTAAGCATTAAACAGCTTTTCTAAAGTGCTCAGATGATGTGGGACGACAGATACGTCCTTTCTATCTCTTTAGACGTGCACAGATGCATTAGAGACACAATAAAGTGTATACTTACCCTCTTCAAGCGCTGAGACGCTGTACGACCATAGCTACGTTCTTTTGATCTATCTAGACGTTCACACACGCAATAGCGTCAAAATTAAGCGCATATTCAATTCATTTAAGCGTTAAGACGCTGTACGTCAGCAGATACGTCCTTTCTATCCTCTTAGACGTGCACAGACGCAATAGGGCCACAACTAAGCATTCAACAGCTTTTCTAAAGTGCTCAGATGATGTGGGACGACAGATACGTCCTTTCTATCTCTTTAGACGTGCACAGATGCATTAGAGACACACCAAAGTGTAAACTCACCCTCTTTAAGCGCTGAGACGATGTACGACCAAAGCTACGTTCTTTCGATCTATCTAGACGTTCACACACGCAATAGGGTCACAAGAAAGCGCATATTCAATTCATTTAAGCGTTAAGACGCTGTACGTCAGCAGATACGTCCTTTCTATCCTCTTAGACGTGCACAGACGCAATAGGGCCACAACGAAGCACTCAAAGCTTTTCTAAAGTGCTCAGATGATGTGGGACGACCGATACGTCCTTTCTATCTCTTAAGACGTGCACAGATGCATTAGAGACACACCAAAGTGTATACTCACCTTCCTTAAGCGCTGAGACGCTGTACGACCAAGCTACGTTCTTTCGATCTACATAGACTTTCACAGAATCAATAGGGTCACAAGAAAGCGCATATTCAATTCATTTAAGCGTTAAGACGCTGTACGTCAGCAGATACGTCCTCTCTATCCTCTTAGACGTGCACAGAAGCAACAGAGCCACAAGTAAGCATCAAACCACTTTTCTAAAGTGCTCAGATGATGTGGGACGACAAATACGTCCTTTCTATCTCTTGAGACGTGCGCAGATGCATTAGAGACACACCAAAGACTATACTTACCCTCTTTAAGCAAGACACGATGTACGACCTTGGCTACGTTCTTTCGATCTATCTAGACTTTCACAGACGCAATAGGGTCACAAGAAAGCGCATATTCAATTCATTTAAGCGTTAAGACGCTGTACGTCAGCAGATACGTCCTTTCTATCCTCTTAGACGTGCACAGACGCAATAGGGCCACAACGAAGCATGAAACAGCTTTTCTAAAGTGCTCAGATGATGTGGGACGACCGATACGTCCTTTCTATCACTTTAGACGTGCACAGATGCATTAGAGACACACCAAAGTGTATACTTACCCTCTTTAAGCACTGAGACGATGTACGACCATAGCTACGTTCTTTCGATCTATCTAGACTTTCACAGACGCAATAGGGTCACAAGAAAGCGCATATTCAATTCATTTAAGCGTTAAGACGCTGTACGTCAGCAGATACGTCCTTTCTATCCTCTTAGACGTGCACAGACGCAATAGGGCCACAACGAAGCAAACAAGCTTTTCTAAAGTGCTCAGATGATGTGGGACGACAGATACGTCCTTTCTATCTCTTTAGACGTGCACAGATGCATTAGAGACACACCAAAGTGTAAACTCACCTTCCTTAAGCGCTGAGACGCTGTACGACCATAGCTACGTTCTTTCGATCTATCTAGACGTTCACACACGCAATAGGGTCACAAGAAAGCGCATATTCAATTCATTTAAGCGTTAAGACGCTGTACGTCAGCAGATACGTCCTTTCTATCCTCTTAGACGTGCACAGACGCAATAGGGCCACAACTAAGCATCAAACCACTTTTCTAAAGTGCTCAGATGATGTGGGACGACCGATACGTCCTTTCTATCTCTTAAGACATGTACAGATGCATTAGAGACACAACAAAGCGTATATTACCCTTCTTTAAGTGCTGAGACGCTGTACGACCATAGCTACGTTCTTTTGATCTATCTAGACGTTCACACACGCAATAGCGTCAAAGTAAGCGCATATTCAATTTATTTAAGCGTTAAGACGCTGTACGTCAGCAGATACGTCCTTTCTATCCTCTTAGACGTGCACAGACGCAATAGGGCCACAACTAAGCATCAACAGCTTTTCTAAAGTGCTCAGATGATGTGGGACGACAGATACGTCCTTTCTATCTCTTTAGACATGTATAGATGCATTAGAGACACACCAATGAGTATATCCACCCTCTTTAAGCACTGAGACGATGTAAGACCATAGCTACGTTCTTTCGATCTATCTAGACGTTCACAGACGCAATAGGGTCACAAGAAAGCGCATATTCAATTCATTTAAGCGTTAAGACGCTGTACGTCAGCAGATACGTCCTTTCTATCCTCTTAGACGTGCACAGACGCAATAGGGCCACAACTAAGCATCAAGCCACTTTTCTAAAGTGCTCAGATGATGTGGGACGACCGATACGTCCTTTCTATCTCTTAAGACATGTACAGATGATAAGACATTATTTGACTTCTAAGAGCTGAGACGCTGTACGACCATAGCTACGTTCTTTTGATCTATCTAGACGTTCACACACGCAATAGCGTCAAAATTAAGCGCATATTCAATTCATTTAAGCGCTAAGACGCTGTACGTCAGCAGATACGTCTTTTCTATCCTCTTAGACGTGCACAGACGCAATAGGGCCACAACTAAGCATCAAGCCACTTTTCTAAAGTGCTCAGATGATGTGGGACGACGATACGTCCTTTCTATCTCTTAAGACGTGCACAATGCATTAGAGACACAACAAAGCGTATATTACCCTTTAAGCGCTGAGACGCTGTACGACCAAGCTACGTTCTTTCGATCTATCTAGACGTTCACACACGCAATAGGTCACAAAAAGCGCATATTCAATTCATTTAAGCGTTAAGACGCTGTACGTCAGCAGATACGTCCTTTCTATCCTCTTAGACGTGCACAGACGCAATAGGGCCACAACTAAGCATCAAGCCACTTTTCTAAAGTGCTCAGATGATGTGGGACGACCGATACGTCCTTTCTATCTCTTAAGACATGTACAGATGCATTAGAGACACAACAAAGCGTATATTACCCTTCTTTAAGTGCTGAGACGCTGTACGACCATAGCTACGTTCTTTTGATCTATCTAGACGTTCACACACGCGATAGCTTCAAAATTAAGCGCATATTCAATTCATTTAAGCGCTAAGACGCTGTACGTCAGCAGATACGTCTTTCTATCCTTTAGACGTGCACAGACGCAATACGGCCACAACTAAGCATCAAGCACTTTTCTAAAGTGCTCAGATGATGTGGGACGACCGATACGTCCTTTCTATCTCTTAAGACATGTACAGATGCATTAGAGACACAACAAAGAGTATATTCACCTTCTTTAAGTGCTGAGACGCTGTACGACCATAGCTACGTTCTTTTGATCTATCTAGACGTTCACACACGCGATAGCTTCAAAATTAAGCGCATATTTAATTCATTTAAGCGCTAAGACGCTGTACGTCAGCAGATACGTCCTTTTTATCCTCTTAGACGTGCACAGACGCAATAGGGCCACAACGAAGCATGAAACAGCTTTTCTAAAGTGCTCAGATGATGTGGGACGACCGATACGTCCTTTCTATCTCTTAAGACATGTACAGATGCATTAGAGACACAACAAAGAGTATATTCACCTTTTTAAGTGCTGAGACGCTGTACGACCATAGCTACGTTCTTTTGATCTATCTAGACGTTCACAGACGCAATAGGGTCACAAGAAAGCGCATATTCAATTCATTTAAGCGTTAAGACGCTGTACGTCAGCAGATACGTCCTTTCTATCCTCTTAGACGTGCACAGACGCAATAGGGCCACAACTAAGCATTCAACACTTTTCTAAAGTGCTCAGATGATGTGGGACGACCGATACGTCCTTTCTATCTCTTAAGACATGTACAGATGCATTAGAGACACAACAAAGCGTATATTACCCTTCTTTAAGTGCTGAGACGCTGTACGACCATAGCTACGTTCTTTTGATCTATCTAGACGTTCACACACGCAATAGCGTCAAAATTAAGCGCATATTCAATTCATTTAAGCGCTAAGACGCTGTACGTCAGCAGATACGGCTTTTCTATCGTTTTAGACGAGCACAGACGCAATAGGGCCACAACTAAGCATCAAGCCACTTTTCTAAAGTGCTCAGATGATGTGGGACGACCGATACGTCCTTTCTATCTCTTAAGACGTGGACCGATGCATTAGAGACACAATAAAGTGTATACTTACCCTTCTTTAAGCGCTGAGACGCTGTACGACCATAGCTACGTTCTTTTGATCTATCTAGACGTTCACACACGCAATAGCGTAAAAAAAAAGCGCATAATTCATTCAAGCGTTAAGACAATGTACGTCAGCAGATACGTCCTTTCTATCCTCTTAGACGTGCACAGACGCAATAGGGCCACAACTAAGCATCAAGCCACTTTTCTAAAGTGCTCAGATGATGTGGGACGACAGATACGTCCTTTCTATCTCTTTAGACGTGCACAGATGCATTAGAGACACACCAAAGTGTAAACTCACCCTCTTTAAGCGCTGAGACGATGTACGACCATAGCTACGTTCTTTCGATCTATCTAGACGTTCACACACGCAATAGGGTCACAAGAAAGCGCATATTCAATTCATTTAAGCGTTAAGACGCTGTACGTCAGCAGATACGTCCTTTCTATCCTCTTAGACGTGCACAGACGCAATAGGGCCACAACGAAGCATGAAACAGCTTTTCTAAAGTGCTCAATGATGTGGGACGACCGATACGTCCTTTCTATCTCTTAAGACATGTACAGATGCATTAGAGACACAACAAAGAGTATATTCACCTTCTTTAAGTGCTGAGACGCTGTACGACCATAGCTACGTTCTTTTGATCTATCTAGACGTTCACAGACGCAATAGGGTCACAAGAAAGCGCATATTCAATTCATTTAAGCGTTAAGACGCTGTACGTCAGCAGATACGTCCTTTCTATCCTCTTAGACGTGCACAGACGCAATAGGGCCACAACGAAGCATCAAGCCACTTTTCTAAAGTGCTCAATGATGTGGGACGACCGATACGTCCTTTCTATCTCTTAAGACATGTACAGATGCATTAGAGACACAACAAAGCGTATATTACCCTTCTTTAAGTGCTGAGACGCTGTACGACCATAGCTACGTTCTTTTGATCTATCTAGACGTTCACACACGCGATAGCTTCAAAATTAAGCGCATATTCAATTCATTTAAGCGCTAAGACGCTGTACGTCAGCAGATACGTCCTTTCTATCCTCTTAGACGTGCACAGACGCAATAGGGCCACAACTAAGCATTCAACAGCTTTTCTAAAGTGCTCAGATGATGTGGGACGACCGATACGTCCTTTCTATCTCTTAAGACATGTACAGATGCATTAGAGACACACAAAGGTATATTCACCCTCTTAAGCTAAGAGACGAAGTACGACCATAGCTACGTTCTTTCGATCTATCTAGACGTTCACACACGCAATAGGGTCACAAGAAAGCGCATATTCAATTCATTTAAGCGTTAAGACGCTGTACGTCAGCAGATACGTCCTTTCTATCCTCTTAGACGTGCACAGACGCAATAGGGCCACAACTAAGCATCAAGCCACTTTTCTAAAGTGCTCAGATGATGTGGGACGACCGATACGTCCTTTCTATCTCTTAAGACATGTACAGATGCATTAGAGACACAACAAAGAGTATATTCACCTTCTTTAAGTGCTGAGACGCTGTACGACCATAGCTACGTTCTTTTGATCTATCTAGACGTTCACACACGCGATAGCGTCAAATTTAAGCGCATATTCAATTCATTTAAGCGCTAAGACGCTGTACGTCAGCAGATACGTCCTTTATATCCTCTTAGACGTGCACAGACGCAATAGGGCCACAACGAAGCATCAAGCCACTTTTCTAAAGTGCTCAGATGATGTGGGACGACCGATACGTCCTTTCTATCTCTTAAGACATGTACAGATGCATTAGAGACACAACAAAGCGTATATTACCCTTCTTTAAGTGCTGAGACGCTGTACGACCATAGCTACGTTCTTTTGATCTATCTAGACGTTCACACACGCGATAGCTTCAAAATTAAGCGCATATTTAATTCATTTAAGCGCTAAGACGCTGTACGTCAGCAGATACGGCTTTTCTATCGTTTTAGACGAGCACAGACGCAATAGGGCCACAACTAAGCATCAAGCCACTTTTCTAAAGTGCTCAGATGATGTGGGACGACCGATACGTCCTTTCTATCTCTTAAGACATGTACAGATGCATTAGAGACACAACAAAGCGTATATTACCCTTCTTTAAGCGCTGAGACGCTGTACGACCATAGCTACGTTCTTTTGATCTATCTAGACGTTCACACACGCAATAGGGTCAAAATTAAGCGCATATTCAATTCATTTAAGCGCTAAGACGCTGTACGTCAGCAGATACGTCCTTTCTATCCTCTTAGACGTGCACAGACGCAATAGGGCCACAACGAAGCATGAAACAGCTTTTCTAAAGTGCTCAGATGATGTGGGACGACCGATACGTCCTTTCTATCTCTTAAGACATGTACAGATGCATTAGAGACACAACAAAGCGTATATTACCCTTCTTTAAGTGCTGAGACGCTGTACGACCATAGCTACGTTCTTTTGATCTATCTAGACGTTCACACACGCGATAGCGTCAAAATTAAGCGCATATTCAATTCATTTAAGCGCTAAGACGCTGTACGTCAGCAGATACGTCCTTTCTATCCTCTTAGACGTGCACAGACGCAATAGGGCCACAACTAAGCATCAAGCCACTTTTCTAAAGTGCTCAGATGATGTGGGACGACCGATACGTCCTTTCTGTCTCTAAAGACATGTACAGATGCATTAGAGACACCACAAAGCGTATATTACCCTTCTTTAAGTGTGAGACGCTGTACGACCATAGCTACGTTCTTTTGATCCATCTAGACGTTCACACACGCGATAGCGTCAAAATCAAGCGCATATTCAATTCATTTAAGCGCTAAGACGCTGTACGTCAGCAGATACGTCCTTTCTATCCTCTTAGACGTGCACAGACGCAATAGGGCCACAACTAAGCATCAAGCCACTTTTCTAAAGTGCTCAGATGATGTGGGACGACCGATACGTCCTTTCTATCTCTTAAGACATGTACAGATGCATTAGAGACACAACAAAGCGTATATTACCCTTCTTTAAGTGCTGAGACGCTGTACGACCATAGCTACGTTCTTTTGATCTATCTAGACGTTCACACACGCAATAGCGTCAAAATTAAGCGCATATTCAATTCATTTAAGCGCTAAGACGCTGTACGTCAGCAGATACGTCCTTTCTATCCTCTTAGACGTGCACAGACGCAATAGGGCCACAACGAAGCATGAAACAGCTTTTCTAAAGTGCTCAGATGATGTGGGACGACCGATACGTCCTTTCTATCTCTTAAGACATGTACAGATGCATTAGAGACACAATAAAGTGTATACATACCCGTATACTTACCCTCTTCAAGCGCTGAGACGCTGTACGACCATAGCTACGTTCTTTTGATCTATCTAGACGTTCACACACGCATAGCGTCAAAATTAAGCGCATATTCAATTCATTTAAGCGCTAAGACGCTGTACGTCAGCAGATACGTCCTTTCTATCCTCTTAGACGTGCACAGACGCAATAGGGCCACAACGAAGCATCAAACAGCTTTTCTAAAGTGCTCAGATGATGTGGGACGACCGATACGTCCTTTCTATCTCTTAAGACATGTACAGGTGCATTAGAGACACAACAAAGTGTATATTACCCTTCTTTAAGCGCTGAGACGCTGTACGACCATAGCTACGTTCTTTTGATCTATCTAGACGTTCACACACGCGATAGCGTCAAAATTAAGCGCATATTCAATTCATTTAAGCGCTAAGACGCTGTACGTCAGCAGATACGTCTTTTCTATCCTCTTAGACGTGCACAGACGCAATAGGGCCACAACTAAGCATCAAGCCACTTTTCTAAAGTGCTCAGATGATGTGGGACGACCGATACGTCCTTTCTATCTCTTAAGACATGTACAGATGCATTAGAGACACAACAAAGTATATTACCTTCTTTAAGTGCTGAGACGCTGTACGACCATAGCTACGTTCTTTTGATCTATCTAGACGTTCACACACGCGATAGCTTCAAAATTAAGCGCATATTCAATTCATTTAAGCGCTAAGACGCTGTACGTCAGCAGATACGTCCTTTCTATCCTCTTAGACGTGCACAGACGCAATAGGGCCACAACGAAGCATGAAACAGCTTTTCTAAAGTGCTCAATGATGTGGGACGACCGATACGTCCTTTCTATCTCTTAAGACATGTACAGATGCATTAGAGACACAACAAAGCGTATATTCACCTTCTTTAAGCGCTGAGACGCTGTACGACCATAGCTACGTTCTTTTGATCTATCTAGACGTTCACACACGCAATAGCGTCAAAATTAAGCGCATATTCAATTCATTTAAGCGTTAAGACGCTGTACGTCAGCAGATACGTCCTTTTTTTCTCTAAGACGTGCACAGACGCAAAAGGGCCACAACTAAGCATCAAGCCACTTTTCTAAAGTGCTCAGATGATGTGGGACGACCGATACGTCCTTTCTATCTCTTAAGACATGTACAGATGCATTAGAGACACAACAAAGTATATTACCTTCTTTAAGCTGAGACGCTGTACGACCATAGCTACGTTCTTTTGATCTATCTAGACGTTCACACACGCGATAGCGTCAAAATTAAGCGCATATTCAATTCATTTAAGCGCTAAGACGCTGTACGTCAGCAGATACGTCCTTTCTATCCTCTTAGACGTGCACAGACGCAATAGGGCCACAACTAAGCATCAAGCACTTTTCTAAAGTGCTCAGATGATGTGGGACGACCGATACGTCCTTTCTATCTCTTAAGACATGTACAGATGCATTAGAGACACAACAAAGAGTATATTCACCTTCTTTAAGTGCTGAGACGCTGTACGACCATAGCTACGTTCTTTTGATCTATCTAGACGTTCACACACGCATAGCTCAAAATTAAGCGCATATTCAATTCATTTAAGCGCTAAGACGCTGTACGTCAGCAGATACGTCCTTTCTATCCTCTTAGACGTGCACAGACGCAATAGGGCCACAACTAAGCATCAAGCCACTTTTCTAAAGTGCTCAGATGATGTGGGACGACCGATACGTCCTTTCTATCTCTTAAGACATGTACAGATGCATTAGAGACACAACAAAGCGTATATTACCCTTCTTTAAGCGCTGAGACGCTGTACGACCATAGCTACGTTCTTTTGATCTATCTAGACGTTCACACACGCGATAGCGTCAAAATTAAGCGCATATTCAATTCATTTAAGCGCTAAGACGCTGTACGTCAGCAGATACGTCCTTTCTATCCTCTTAGACGTGCACAGACGCAATAGGGCCACAACTAAGCATGAAACAGCTTTTCTAAAGTGCTCAGATGATGTGGGACGACCGATACGTCCTTTCTATCTCTTAAGACATGTACAGGTGCATTAGAGACACAACAAAGTGTATACTCACCCTCTTTAAGCGCTGAGACGCTGTACGACCATAGCTACGTTCTTTTGATCTATCTAGACGTTCACACACGCGATAGCGTCAAAATTAAGCGCATATTTAATTCATTTAAGCTTAAGACGCTGTACGTCAGCAGATACGTCCTTTCTATCCTCTTAGACGTGCACAGACGCAGTAGGGCCACAACGAAGCATGAAACAGCTTTTCTAAAGTGCTCAGATGATGTGGGACGACCGATACGTCCTTTCTATCTCTTAAGACATGTACAGATGCATTAGAGACACAACAAAGAGTATATTCACCTTCTTTAAGTGCTGAGACGCTGTACGACCATAGCTACGTTCTTTTGATCTATCTAGACGTTCACACACGCAATAGCTTCAAAATTAAGCGCATATTCAATTCATTTAAGCGCTAAGACGCTGTACGTCAGCAGATACGTCCTTTCTATCCTCTTAGACGTGCACAGACGCAATAGGGCCACAACGAAGCATTCAACAGCTTTTCTAAAGTGCTCAGATGATGTGGGACGACCGATACGTCCTTTCTATCTCTTAGACATGTACAGATGCATTAGAGACACAACAAAGTATATTACCCTTCTTTAAGCGCTGAGACGCTGTACGACCATAGCTACGTTCTTTTGATCTATCTAGACGTTCACACACGCAATAGCGTCAAAATTAAGCGCATATTCAATTCATTTAAGCGCTAAGACGCTGTACGTCAGCAGATACGTCCTTTCTATCCTCTTAGACGTGCACAGACGCAATAGGGCCACAACGAAGCATGAAACAGCTTTTCTAAAGTGCTCAGATGATGTGGGACGACCGATACGTCCTTTCTATCTCTTAAGACATGTACAGATGCATTAGAGACACAACAAAGAGTATATTCACCTTCTTTAAGTGCTGAGACGCTGTACGACCATAGCTACGTTCTTTTGATCTATCTAGACGTTCACACACGCGATAGCTCAAATAAGCGCATATTCAATTCATTTAAGCGTTAAGACGCTGTACGTCAGCAGATACGTCCTTTCTTTCCTCGTGGACGTGCGTGGACGTGCACAGACGCAATAGGGCCACAACTAAGCATGAAACAGCTTTTCTAAAGTGCTCAGATGATGTGGGACGACCGATACGTCCTTTCTATCTCTTAAGACATGTACAGATGCATTAGAGACACAACAAAGAGTATATTCACCTTCTTTAAGTGCTGAGACGCTGTACGACCATAGCTACGTTCTTTTGATCTATCTAGACGTTCACACACGCGATAGCTCAAAATTAAGCGCATATTCAATTCATTTAAGCGCTAAGACGCTGTACGTCAGCAGATACGTCCTTTCTATCCTCTTAGACGTGCACAGACGCAATAGGGCCACAACGAAGCATGAAACAGCTTTTCTAAAGTGCTCAGATGATGTGGGACGACCGATACGTCCTTTCTATCTCTTAAGACATGTACAGATGCATTAGAGACACAACAAAGAGTATATTCACCTTCTTTAAGTGCTGAGACGCTGTACGACCATAGCTACGTTCTTTTGATCTATCTAGACGTTCACACACGCGATAGCTTCAAAATTAAGCGCATATTCAATTCATTTAAGCGCTAAGACGCTGTACGTCAGCAGATACGTCTTTCTATCCTCTTAGACGTGCACAGACGCAATAGGGCCACAACTAAGCATCAAGCCACTTTCTAAAGTGCTCAGATGATGTGGGACGACCGATACGTCCTTTCTATCTCTTAAGACATGTACAGATGCATTAGAGACACAACAAAGCGTATATTACCCTTCTTTAAGCGCTGAGACGCTGTACGACCATAGCTACGTTCTTTTGATCTATCTAGACGTTCACACACGCATAGCGTCAAAAAAGCGCATATTCAATTCATTTAAGCGCTAAGACGCTGTACGTCAGCAGATACGTCCTTTCTATCCTCTTAGACGTGCACAGACGCAATAGGGCCACAACGAAGCATGAAACAGCTTTTCTAAAGTGCTCAGATGATGTGGGACGACCGATACGTCCTTTCTATCTCTTAAGACATGTACAGATGCATTAGAGACACAACAAAGAGTATATTCACCTTCTTTAAGTGCTGAGACGCTGTACGACCATAGCTACGTTCTTTTTATCTATCTAGACGTTCAAACACGCGATAGCGTCAAAATTAAGCGCATATTCAATTCATTTAAGCGCTAAGACGCTGTACGTCAGCAGATACGTCCTTTCTATCCTCTTAGACGTGCACAGACGCAATAGGGCCACAACGAAGCATGAAACAGCTTTTCTAAAGTGCTCAGATGATGTGGGACGACCGATACGTCCTTTCTATCTCTTAAGACATGTACAGATGCATTAGAGACACAACAAAGCGTATATTACCTTCTTTAAGCTGAGACGCTGTACGACCATAGCTACGTTCTTTTGATCTATCTAGACGTTCACACACGCGATAGCTTCAAAATTAAGCGCATATTCAATTCATTTAAGCGCTAAGACGCTGTACGTCAGCAGATACGTCCTTTCTATCCTCTAAGACGTGCACAGACGCAATAGGGCCACAACTAAGCATTCAACAGCTTTTCTAAAGTGCTCAGATGATGTGGGACGACCGATACGTCCTTTCTATCTCTTAAGACATGTACAGATGCATTAGAGACACAACAAAGAGTATATTCACCTTCTTTAAGTGCTGAGACGCTGTACGACCATAGCTACGTTCTTTTGATCTATCTAGACGTTCACACACGCATAGGTCAAAAAAGCGCATATTCAATTCATTTAAGCGCTAAGACACTGTACGTCAGCAGATACGTCTTTTCTATCCTCTTAGACGTGCACAGACGCAATAGGGCCACAACTAAGAACAAGCCACTTTTCTAAATTGCTCAGATGATGTGGGACGACCGATACGTCCTTTCTATCTCTTAAGACATGTACAGATGCATTAGAGACACAACAAAGAGTATATTCACCTTCTTTAAGTGCTGAGACGCTGTACGACCATAGCTACGTTCTTTTGATCTATCTAGACGTTCACACACGCGATAGCTTCAAAATTAAGCGCATATTCAATTCATTTAAGCGCTAAGACGCTGTACGTCAGCAGATACGTCTTTCTATCCTCTTAGACGTGCACAGACGCAATAGGGCCACAACTAAGCATCAAGCCACTTTCTAAAGTGCTCAGATGATGTGGGACGACCGATACGTCCTTTCTATCTCTTAAGACATGTACAGATGCATTAGAGACACAACAAAGAGTATATTCACCTTCTTTAAGTGCTGAGACGCTGTACGACCATAGCTACGTTCTTTTGATCTATCTAGACGTTCACACACGCATAGCTCAAAATTAAGCGCATATTCAATTCATTTAAGCGTTAAGACGCTGTACGTCAGCAGATACGTCCTTTCTATCCTCTTAGACGTGCACAGACGCAATAGGGCCACAACTAAGCATCAAGCCACTTTTCTAAAGTGCTCAGATGATGTGGGACGACCGATACGTCCTTTCTATCTCTTAAGACATGTACAGATGCATTAGAGACACAACAAAGCTATATTACCCTTCTTTAAGTGCTGAGACGCTGTACGACCATAGCTACGTTCTTTTGATCTATCTAGACGTTCACACACGCGATAGCGTCAAAATTAAGCGCATATTCAATTCATTTAAGCGCTAAGACGCTGTACGTCAGCAGATACGTCCTTTCTATCCTCTTAGACGTGCACAGACGCAATAGGGCCACAACTAAGCATCAAGCCACTTTTCTAAAGTGCTCAGATGATGTGGGACGACCGATACGTCCTTTCTATCTCTTAAGACATGTACAGATGCATTAGAGACACAACAAAGCGTATATTACCTTTTTTAAAAGCTGAGACGCTGTACGACCATAGCTACGTTCTTTTGCTCTATCTAGACGTTCACACACGCGATAGCTCAAAATTAAGCGCATATTCAATTCATTTAAGCGCTAAGACGCTGTACGTCAGCAGATACGTCTTTTCTATCCTCTTAGACGTGCACAGACGCAATAGGGCCACAACTAAGCATCAAGCCACTTTTCTAAAGTGCTCAGATGATGTGGGACGACCGATACGTCCTTTCTATCTCTTAAGACATGTACAGATGCATTAGAGACACAACAAAGCGTATATTACCCTTCTTTAAGTGCTGAGACGCTGTACGACCATAGCTACGTTCTTTTGATCTATCTAGACGTTCACACACGCAATAGGTCAAAAAAGCGCATATTCAATTCATTTAAGCGCTAAGACGCTGTACGTCAGCAGATACGTCCTTTCTATCCTCTTAGACGTGCACAGACGCAATAGGGCCACAACTAAGCATCAAGCCACTTTCTAAAGTGCTCAGATGATGTGGGACGACCGATACGTCCTTTCTATCTCTTTAGACGTGCACAGATGCATTGAAGACACAACAAAGCGTATATTCACCTTCTTTAAGTGCTGAGACGCTGTACGACCATAGCTACGTTCTTTTGATCTATCTAGACGTTCACACACGCGATAGCGTCAAAATTAAGCGCATATTCAATTCATTTAAGCGCTAAGACGCTGTACGTCAGCAGATACGTCCTTTCTATCCTCTTAGACGTGCACAGACGCAATAGGGCCACAACTAAGCATCAAGCACTTTTCTAAAGTGCTCAGATGATGTGGGACGACCGATACGTCCTTTCTATCTCTTAAGACATGTACAGATGCATTAGAGACACAACAAAGCGTATATTACCCTTCTTTAAGTGCTGAGACGCTGTACGACCATAGCTACGTTCTTTTGATCTATCTAGACGTTCACACACGCGATAGCTTCAAAATTAAGCGCATATTCAATTCATTTAAGCGCTAAGACGCTGTACGTCAGCAGATACGTCCTTTCTATCCTCTTAGACGTGCACAGACGCAATAGGGCCACAACTAAGCATCAAGCCACTTTTCTAAAGTGCTCAGATGATGTGGGACGACCGATACGTCCTTTCTATCTCTTAAGACATGTACAGATGCATTAGAGACACAACAAAGCGTATATTACCCTATATAAGCGCTGAGACGATGTACGACCAAAGTTACGTTCTTTCGATCTATCTGGACGTTCACACACGCGATAGCGTTTGAGGCGCTATTCAATTCATTTAAGCGCTAAGACGCTGTACGTCAGCAGATACGTCCTTTCTATCCTCTTAGACGTGCACAGACGCAATAGGGCCACAACTAAGCATCAAGCCACTTTTCTAAAGTGCTCAGATGATGTGGGACGACCGATACGTCCTTTCTATCTCTTAAGACATGTACAGATGCATTAGAGACACAACAAAGCGTATATTACCTTCTTTAAAAGCTGAGACGCTGTACGACCATAGCTACGTTCTTTTGATCTATCTAGACGTTCACACACGCGATAGCGTCAAAATTAAGCGCATATTCAATTCATTTAAGCGCTAAGACGCTGTACGTCAGCAGATACGTCTTTTCTATCCTCTTAGACGTGCACAGACGCAATAGGGCCACAACTAAGCATCAAGCCACTTTTCTAAAGTGCTCAATGATGTGGGACGACCGATACGTCCTTTCTATCTCTTAAGACATGTACAGATGCATTAGAGACACAACAAAGAGTATATTCACCTTCTTTAAGTGCTGAGACGCTGTACGACCATAGCTACGTTCTTTTGATCTATCTAGACGTTCACACACGCGATAGCTTCAAAATTAAGCGCATATTCAATTCATTTAAGCGCTAAGACGCTGTACGTCAGCAGATACGTCCTTTCTATCCTCTTAGACGTGCACAGACGCAATAGGGCCACAACGAAGCATGAAACAGCTTTTCTAAAGTGCTCAGATGATGTGGGACGACAGATACGTCCTTTCTATCTCTTTACATGTACAGATGCATTAGAGACACAACAAAGCGTATTTACCCTTCTTTAAAAGCTGAGACGCTGTACGACCATAGCTACGTTCTTTTGATCTATCTAGACGTTCACACACGCGATAGCGTCAAAATTAAGCGCATATTCAATTCATTTAAGCGCTAAGACGCTGTACGTCAGCAGATACGTCCTTTCTATCCTCTTAGACGTGCACAGACGCAATAGGGCCACAACGAAGCATGAAACAGCTTTTCTAAAGTGCTCAGATGATGTGGGACGACCGATACGTCCTTTCTATCTCTTAAGACATGTACAGATGCATTAGAGACACAACAAAGAGTATATTCACCTTCTTTAAGTGCTGAGACGCTGTACGACCATAGCTACGTTCTTTTGATCTATCTAGACGTTCACACACGCGATAGCTTCAAAATTAAGCGCATATTTAATTCATTTAAGCGCTAAGACGCTGTACGTCAGCAGATACGTCCTTTCTATCCTCTTAGACGTGCACAGACGCAATAGGGCCACAACTAAGCATCAAGCCACTTTTCTAAAGTGCTCAGATGATGTGGGACGACCGATACGTCCTTTCTATCTCTTAAGACATGTACAGATGCATTAGAGACACAACAAAGTGTATATTACCCTTCTTTAAGCGCTGAGACGCTGTACGACCATAGCTACGTTCTTTTGATCTATCTAGACGTTCACACACGCAATAGGGTCAAAATTAAGCGCATATTCAATTCATTTAAGCGTTAAGACGCTGTACGTCAGCAGATACGTCCTTTCTATCCTCTTAGACGTGCACAGACGCAATAGGGCCACAACGAAGCATGAAACAGCTTTTCTAAAGTGCTCAGATGATGTGGGACGACCGATACGTCCTTTCTATCTCTTAAGACATGTACAGATCCATTAGAGACACAACAAAGAGTATACTTACCTTCTTCAAGCGCTAAGACGCTGTACGACCATAGCTACGTTCGTTTGATCTATCTCGACGTTCACACACGCGATAGCGCCAAAATTAAGCGCATATTCAATTCATTTAAGCGCTAAGACGCTGTACGTCAGCAGATACGTCCTTTCTATCCTCTTAGACGTGCACAGACGCAATAGGGCCACAACGAAGCATCAACACTTTTCTAAAGTGCTCAGATGATGTGGGACGACCGATACGTCCTTTCTATCTCTTAAGACATGTACAGATGCATTAGAGACACAACAAAGTATATACCCTTCTTTAAGCGCTGAGACGCTGTACGACCATAGCTACGTTCTTTTGATCTATCTAGACGTTCACACACGCGATAGCTCAAAATTAAGCGCATATTCAATTCATTTAAGCGCTAAGACGCTGTACGTCAGCAGATACGTCCTTTCTATCCTCTTAGACGTGCACAGACGCAATAGGGCCACAACGAAGCATGAAACAGCTTTTCTAAAGTGCTCAGATGATGTGGGACGACCGATACGTCCTTTCTATCTCTTAAGACATGTACAGGTGCATTAGAGACACAATAAAGTGTATATTTACCCTCTTCAAGCGCTGAGACGCTGTACGACCATAGCTACGTTCTTTTGATCTATCTAGACGTTCACACACGCGATAGCTCAAAATTAAGCGCATATTCAATTCGCTAAGACGCTGTACGTCAGCAGATACGTCCTTTCTATCCTCTTAGACGTGCACAGACGCAATAGGGCCACAACGAAGCATGAAACAGCTTTTCTAAAGTGCTCAGATGATGTGGGACGACCGATACGTCCTTTCTATCTCTTAAGACATGTACAGATGCATTAGAGACACAACAAAGAGTATATTCACCTTCTTTAAGCGCTGAGACGCTGTACGACCATAGCTACGTTCTTTCGATCTATCTAGACGTTCACACACGCATAGCTTCAAAATTAAGCGCATATTCAATTCATTTAAGCGCTAAGACGCTGTACGTCAGCAGATACGTCCTTTCTATCCTCTTAGACGTGCACAGACGCAATAGGGCCACAACGAAGCATGAAACAGCTTTTCTAAAGTGCTCAGATGATGTGGGACGACCGATACGTCCTTTCTATCTCTTAAGACATGTACAGATGCATTAGAGACACAACAAAGGTATATTCACCTTCTTTAAGCGCTGAGACGCTGTACGACCATAGCTACGTTCTTTTGATCTATCTAGACGTTCACACACGCGATAGCTCAAAATTAAGCGCATATTCAATTCATTTAAGCGCTAAGACGCTGTACGTCAGCAGATACGTCCTTTCTATCCTCTTAGACGTGCACAGACGCAATAGGGCCACAACTAAGCATCAAACAGCTTTTCTAAAGTGCTCAGATGATGTGGGACGACCGATACGTCCTTTCTATCTCTTAAGACATGTACAGATGCATTAGAGACACAACAAAGGTATATTACCTTCTTTAAGCGCTGAGACGCTGTACGACCATAGCTACGTTCTTTTGATCTATCTAGACGTTCACACACGCATAGCTCAAAATTAAGCGCATATTCAATTCATTTAAGCGCTAAGACGCTGTACGTCAGCAGATACGTCCTTTCTATCCTCTTAGACGTGCACAGACGCAATAGGGCCACAACTAAGCATCAAACAGCTTTTCTAAAGTGCTCAGATGATGTGGGACGACCGATACGTCCTTTCTATCTCTTAAGACATGTACAGATGCATTAGAGACACAACAAAGAGTATATTCACCTTCTTTAAGTGCTGAGACGCTGTACGACCATAGCTACGTTCTTTTGATCTATCTAGACGTTCACACACGCGATAGCTTCAAAATTAAGCGCATATTCAATTCATTTAAGCGCTAAGACGCTGTACGTCAGCAGATACGTCCTTTCTATCCTCTTAGACGTGCACAGACGCAATAGGGCCACAACGAAGCATGAAACAGCTTTTCTAAAGTGCTCAGATGATGTGGGACGACCGATACGTCCTTTCTATCTCTTAAGACATGTACAGATGCATTAGAGACACAACAAAGGTATATTACCTTCTTTAAGTGCTGAGACGCTGTACGACCATAGCTACGTTCTTTTGATCTATCTAGACGTTCACACACGCGATAGCTCAAAATTAAGCGCATATTCAATTCATTTAAGCGCTAAGACGCTGTACGTCAGCAGATACGTCCTTTCTATCCTCTTAGACGTGCACAGACGCAATAGGGCCACAACGAAGCATGAAACAGCTTTTCTAAAGTGCTCAGATGATGTGGGACGACCGATACGTCCTTTCTATCTCTTAAGACATGTACAGATGCATTAGAGACACAACAAAGAGTATATTCACCTTCTTTAAGTGCTGAGACGCTGTACGACCATAGCTACGTTCTTTTGATCTATCTAGACGTTCACACACGCGATAGCTCAAAATTAAGCGCATATTCAATTCATTTAAGCGCTAAGACGCTGAACGTCAGCAGATGCGTCTTTTCTATCCTCTAAGACGTGCACAGACGCAATAGGGCCACAACTAAGCATCAAGCACTTTTCTAA
This sequence comes from Plasmopara viticola, assembly GCA_001695595.3. Lineage (NCBI taxonomy): Eukaryota > Oomycota > Peronosporomycetes > Peronosporales > Peronosporaceae > Plasmopara > Plasmopara viticola. Next base: position 876,939 of record MBPM02000022.1, read on the forward strand.
AATGCTCAGATGATGTGGGACGACCGATACGTCCTTTCTATCTCTTAAGACATGTACAGATGCATTAGAGACACAACAAAGGTATATTACCTTCTTTAAGCGCTGAGACGCTTTACGACCATAGCTACGTTCTTTTGATCTATCTAGACGTTCACACACGCGATAGCTTCAAAACTAAGCGCATATTTAATTCATTTAAGCGCTAAGACGCTGTACGTCAGCAGATACGTCCTTTCTATCCTCTTAGACGTGCACAGACGCAATAGGGCCACAACTAAGCATGAAACAGCTTTTCTAAAGTGCTCAGATGATGTGGGACGACCGATACGTCCTTTCTATCTCTTAAGACATGTACAGATGCATTAGAGACACAACAAAGAGTATATTCACCTTCTTTAAGTGCTGAGACGCTGTACGACCATAGCTACGTTCTTTTGATCTATCTAGACGTTCACACACGCAATAGTGTCAAAAAAAAGCGCATATCTAATTCATTTAAGCGCTAAGACTCTGTACGTCAGCAGATACGTCTTTTCTATCCTTTTCGACGTGCACAGACGCAATAGGGCCACAACGAAGCATGAACAGCTTTACTAAAGTGCTCAATGATGTGGGACGACCGATACGTCCTTTCTATCTCTTAAGACATGTACAGATGCATTAGAGACACAACAAAGAGTATATTCACCTTCTTTAAGTGCTGAGACGCTGTACGACCATAGCTACGTTCTTTTGATCTATCTAGACGTTCACACACGCGATAGCTTCAAAATTAAGCGCATATTCAATTCATTTAAGCGCTAAGACGCTGTACGTCAGCAGATACGTCCTTTCTATCCTCTTAGACGTGCACAGACGCAATAGGGCCACAACGAAGCATGAAACAGCTTTTCTAAAGTGCTCAATGATGTGGGACGACCGATACGTCCTTTCTATCTCTTAAGACATGTACAGATGCATTAGAGACACAACAAAGAGTATATTCACCTTCTTTAAGTGCTGAGACGCTGTACGACCATAGCTACGTTCTTTTGATCTATCTAGACGTTCACACACGCGATAGCTCAAAATTAAGCGCATATTCAATTCATTTAAGCGCTAAGACGCTGTACGTCAGCAGATACGTCCTTTCTATCCTCTTAGACGTGCACAGACGCAATAGGGCCACAACGAAGCATGAAACAGCTTTTCTAAAGTGCTCAGATGATGTGGGACGACCGATACGTCCTTTCTATCTCTTAAGACATGTACAGATGCATTAGAGACACAACAAAGCGTATATTACCCTTCTTTAAGTGCTGAGACGCTGTACGACCATAGCTACGTTCTTTTGATCTATCTAGACGTTCACACACGCGATAGCTCAAAATTAAGCGCATATTCAATTCATTTAAGCGCTAAGACGCTGTACGTCAGCAGATACGTCTTTTCTATCCTCTTAGACGTGCACAGACGCAATAGGGCCACAACTAAGCATCAAGCCACTTTTCTAAAGTGCTCAGATGATGTGGGACGACCGATACGTCCTTTCTATCTCTTAAGACATGTACAGATGCATTAGAGACACAACAAAGAGTATATTCACCTTCTTTAAGCGCTGAGACGCTGTACGACCATAGCTACGTTCTTTTGATCTATCTAGACGTTCACACACGCATAGGTCAAAAAAGCGCATATTCAATTCATTTAAGCGCTAAGACGCTGTACGTCAGCAGATACGTCCTTTATCCTCTTAGACGTGCACAGACGCAATAGGGCCACAACTAAGCATGAAACAGCTTTTCTAAAGTGCTCAGATGATGTGGGACGACCGATACGTCCTTTCTATCTCTTAAGACATGTACAGATGCATTAGAGACACAACAAAGGTATATTCACCTTCTTTAAGTGCTGAGACGCTGTACGACCATAGCTACGTTCTTTTGATCTATCTAGACGTTCACACACGCGATAGCTCAAAATTAAGCGCATATTCAATTCATTTAAGCGCTAAGACGCTGTACGTCAGCAGATACGTCCTTTCTATCCTCTTAGACGTGCACAGACGCAATAGGGCCACAACGAAGCATGAAACAGCTTTTCTAAAGTGCTCAGATGATGTGGGACGACCGATACGTCCTTTCTATCTCTTAAGACATGTACAGATGCATTAGAGACACAACAAAGCGTATATTACCCTTCTTTAAGTGCTGAGACGCTGTACGACCATAGCTACGTTCTTTTGATCTATCTAGACGTTCACACACGCAATAGCTCAAAAAAGCGCATATTCAATTCATTTAAGCGCTAAGACGCTGTACGTCAGCAGATACGTCCTTTCTATCCTCTTAGACGTGCACAGACGCAATAGGGCCACAACTAAGCATGAAACAGCTTTTCTAAAGTGCTCAGATGATGTGGGACGACCGATACGTCCTTTCTATCTCTTAAGACATGTACAGATGCATTAGAGACACAACAAAGCGTATATTACCTTCTTTAAGTGCTGAGACGCTGTACGACCATAGCTACGTTCTTTTGATCTATCTAGACGTTCACACACGCAATAGCGTCAAAAAAGCGCATATTCAATTCATTTAAGCGCTAAGACGCTGTACGTCAGCAGATACGTCCTTGTATCCTCTAAGACGTGCACAGACGCAATAGGGCCACAACTAAGCATCAAGCACTTTTCTAAAGTGCTCAGATGATGTGGGACGACCGATACGTCCTTTCTATCTCTTAAGACATGTACAGATGCATTAGAGACACAACAAAGAGTATATTCACCTTCTTTAAGTGCTGAGACGCTGTACGACCATAGCTACGTTCTTTTGATCTATCTAGACGTTCACACACGCGATAGCTCAAAATTAAGCGCATATTCAATTCATTTAAGCGCTAAGACGCTGTACGTCAGCAGATACGTCCTTTCTATCCTCTTAGACGTGCACAGACGCAATAGGGCCACAACTAAGCATCAAGCCACTTTTCTAAAGTGCTCAGATGATGTGGGACGACCGATACGTCCTTTCTATCTCTTAAGACATGTACAGATGCATTAGAGACACAACAAAGAGTATATTCACCTTCTTTAAGTGCTGAGACGCTGTACGACCATAGCTACGTTCTTTTGATCTATCTAGACGTTCACACACGCAATAGCTCAAAAAAGCGCATATTCAATTCATTTAAGCGCTAAGACGCTGTACGTCAGCAGATACGTCCTTTCTATCCTCTTAGACGTGCACAGACGCAATAGGGCCACAACTAAGCATCAAGCCACTTTTCTAAAGTGCTCAGATGATGTGGGACGACCGATACGTCCTTTCTATCTCTTAAGACATGTACAGATGCATTAGAGACACAACAAAGCGTATATTACCTTCTTTAAGTGCTGAGACGCTGTACGACCATAGCTACGTTCTTTTGATCTATCTAGACGTTCACACACGCGATAGCTTCAAAATTAAGCGCATATTCAATTCATTTAAGCGCTAAGACGCTGTACGTCAGCAGATACGTCCTTTCTATCCTCTTAGACGTGCACAGACGCAATAGGGCCACAACTAAGCATCAAGCCACTTTTCTAAAGTGCTCAGATGATGTGGGACGACCGATACGTCCTTTCTATCTCTTAAGACATGTACAGATGCATTAGAGACACAACAAAGCGTATATTACCTTCTTTAAGTGCTGAGACGCTGTACGACCATAGCTACGTTCTTTTGATCTATCTAGACGTTCACACACGCGATAGCTTCAAAATTAAGCGCATATTCAATTCATTTAAGCGCTAAGACGCTGTACGTCAGCAGATACGTCCTTTCTATCCTCTTAGACGTGCACAGACGCAATAGGGGCACAACTAAGCATGAAAAACCTTTTTAAAGTGCTCAGATGATGTGGGACGACCGATACGTCCTTTCTATCTCTTAAGACATGTACAGATGCATTAGAGACACAACAAAGCGTATATTACCCTTCTTTAAGTGCTGAGACGCTGTACGACCATAGCTACGTTCTTTTGATCTATCTAGACGTTCACACACGCAATAGGTCAAAAAAGCGCATATTCAATTCATTTAAGCGCTAAGACGCTGTACGTCAGCAGATACGTCCTTTCTATCCTCTTAGACGTGCACAGACGCAATAGGGCCACAACTAAGCATCAAGCCACTTTCTAAAGTGCTCAGATGATGTGGGACGACCGATACGTCCTTTCTATCTCTTAAGACATGTACAGATGCATTAGAGACACAACAAAGCGTATATTACCTTCTTTAAGTGCTGAGACGCTGTACGACCATAGCTACGTTCTTTTGATCTATCTAGACGTTCACACACGCGATAGCTCAAAATTAAGCGCATATTCAATTCATTTAAGCGCTAAGACGCTGTACGTCAGCAGATACGTCCTTTCTATCCTCTTAGACGTGCACAGACGCAATAGGGCCACAACTAAGCATCAAGCCACTTTTCTAAAGTGCTCAGATGATGTGGGACGACCGATACGTCCTTTCTATCTCTTAAGACATGTACAGATGCATTAGAGACACAACAAAGCGTATATTACCCTTCTTTAAGTGCTGAGACGCTGTACGACCATAGCTACGTTCTTTTGATCTATCTAGACGTTCACACACGCGATAGCTCAAAATTAAGCGCATATTCAATTCATTTAAGCGCTAAGACGCTGTACGTCAGCAGATACGTCCTTTCTATCCTCTTAGACGTGCACAGACGCAATAGGGCCACAACTAAGCATCAACTTTTCGAAAGTGCTCAGATGATGTGGGACGACCGATACGTCCTTTCTATCTCTTAAGACATGTACAGATGCATTAGAGACACAACAAAGCGTATATTACCCTTTAAGCGCTGAGACGCTGTACGACCATAGCTACGTTCTTTTGATCTATCTAGACGTTCACACACGCAATAGCTCAAAAAAGCGCATATTCAATTCATTTAAGCGCTAAGACGCTGTACGTCAGCAGATACGTCCTTTCTATCCTCTTAGACGTGCACAGACGCAATAGGGCCACAACTAAGCATCAACAGCTTTTCTAAAGTGCTCAGATGATGTGGGACGACCGATACGTCCTTTCTATCTCTTAAGACATGTACAGATGCATTAGAGACACAACAAAGCGTATATTACCCTTCTTTAAGTGCTGAGACGCTGTACGACCATAGCTACGTTCTTTTGATCTATCTAGACGTTCACACACGCGATAGCGTCAAAATTAAGCGCATATTCAATTCATTTAAGCGCTAAGACGCTGTACGTCAGCAGATACGTCCTTTCTATCCTCTTAGACGTGCACAGACGCAATAGGGCCACAACGAAGCATGAAACAGCTTTTCTAAAGTGCTCAATGATGTGGGACGACCGATACGTCCTTTCTATCTCTTAAGACATGTACAGATGCATTAGAGACACAACAAAGAGTATATTCACCTTCTTTAAGTGCTGAGACGCTGTACGACCATAGCTACGTTCTTTTGATCTATCTAGACGTTCACACACGCGATAGCTCAAAATTAAGCGCATATTCAATTCATTTAAGCGCTAAGACGCTGTACGTCAGCAGATACGTCCTTTCTATCCTCTTAGACGTGCACAGACGCAATAGGGCCACAACGAAGCATGAAACAGCTTTTCTAAAGTGCTCAGATGATGTGGGACGACCGATACGTCCTTTCTATCTCTTAAGACATGTACAGATGCATTAGAGACACAACAAAGCGTATATTACCTTTTTTAAGCGCTAAGACGCTGTACGACCATAGCTACGTTCTTTTGATCTATCTAGACGTTCACACACGCGATAGCGTCAAAATTAAGCGCATATTCAATTCATTTAAGCGCTAAGACGCTGTACGTCAGCAGATACGTCCTTTCTATCCTCTTAAACGTGCACAGACGCAATAGGGGCACAACTAAGCATGAAAAACCTTTTTAAAGTGCTCAGATGATGTGGGACGACCGATACGTCCTTTCTATCTCTTAAGACATGTACAGATCCATTAGAGACACAACAAAGCGTATATTCACCTTCTTTAAGTGCTGAGACGCTGTACGACCATAGCTACGTTCTTTTGATCTATCTAGACGTTCACACACGCGATAGCTCAAAATTAAGCGCATATTCAATTCATTTAAGCGCTAAGACGCTGTACGTCAGCAGATACGTCCTTTCTATCCTCTTAGACGTGCACAGACGCAATAGGGCCACAACTAAGCATCAAGCCACTTTTCTAAAGTGCTCAGATGATGTGGGACGACCGATACGTCCTTTCTATCTCTTAAGACATGTACAGATGCATTAGAGACACAACAAAGAGTATATTCACCTTCTTTAAGCGCTGAGACGCTGTACGACCATAGCTACGTTCTTTTGATCTATCTAGACGTTCACACACGCGATAGCTCAAAATTAAGCGCATATTCAATTCATTTAAGCGCTAAGACGCTGTACGTCAGCAGATACGTCCTTTCTATCCTCTTAGACGTGCACAGACGCAATAGGGCCACAACTAAGCATGAAAGCTTTTCTAAAGTGCTCAGATGATGTGGGACGACCGATACGTCCTTTCTATCTCTTAAGACATGTACAGATGCATTAGAGACACAACAAAGAGTATATTCACCTTCTTTAAGTGCTGAGACGCTGTACGACCATAGCTACGTTCTTTTGATCTATCTAGACGTTCACACACGCGATAGCTCAAAATTAAGCGCATATTCAATTCATTTAAGCGCTAAGACGCTGTACGTCAGCAGATACGTCCTTTCTATCCTCTTAGACGTGCACAGACGCAATAGGGCCACAACTAAGCATGAAACAGCTTTTCTAAAGTGCTCAATGATGTGGGACGACCGATACGTCCTTTCTATCTCTTAAGACATGTACAGATGCATTAGAGACACAACAAATATATTACCCTTTAAGCGCTGAGACGCTGTACGACCATAGCTACGTTCTTTTGATCTATCTAGACGTTCACACACGCGATAGCTCAAAATTAAGCGCATATTCAATTCATTTAAGCGCTAAGACGCTGTACGTCAGCAGATACGTCCTTTCTATCCTCTTAGACGTGCACAGACGCAATAGGGCCACAACTAAGCATGAAACAGCTTTTCTAAAGTGCTCAATGATGTGGGACGACCGATACGTCCTTTCTATCTCTTAAGACATGTACAGATGCATTAGAGACACAACAAAGCGTATATTCACCTTCTTTAAGTGCTGAGACGCTGTACGACCATAGCTACGTTCTTTTGATCTATCTAGACGTTCACACACGCAATAGCGTCAAAATTAAGCGCATATTCAATTCATTTAAGCGCTAAGACGCTGTACGTCAGCAGATACGTCCTTTCTATCCTCTTAGACGTGCACAGACGCAATAGGGCCACAACGAAGCATGAAACAGCTTTTCTAAAGTGCTCAATGATGTGGGACGACCGATACGTCCTTTCTATCTCTTAAGACATGTACAGATGCATTAGAGACACAACAAAGAGTATATTCACCTTCTTTAAGTGCTGAGACGCTGTACGACCATAGCTACGTTCTTTTGATCTATCTAGACGTTCACACACGCGATAGCTTCAAAATTAAGCGCATATTCAATTCATTTAAGCGCTAAGACGCTGTACGTCAGCAGATACGTCCTTTCTATCCTCTTAGACGTGCACAGACGCAATAGGGCCACAACGAAGCATGAAACAGCTTTTCTAAAGTGCTCAGATGATGTGGGACGACCGATACGTCCTTTCTATCTCTTAAGACATGTACAGATGCATTAGAGACACAACAAAGCGTATATTCACCTTCTTTAAGCGCTGAGACGCTGTACGACCATAGCTACGTTCTTTTGATCTATCTAGACGTTCACACACGCGATAGCTCAAAATTAAGCGCATATTCAATTCATTTAAGCGCTAAGACGCTGTACGTCAGCAGATACGTCCTTTCTATCCTCTTAGACGTGCAAAGACGCAATAGGGCCACAACTCAGCATCAAGCAGCTTTTCTAAAGTGCTCAGATGATGTGGGACGACCGATACATCCTTTCTATCTCTTTAGACATGTACAGATGCATTAGAGACACAACAAAGCGTATATTACCTTCTTTAAGCTGAGACGCTGTACGACCATAGCTACGTTCTTTTGATCTATCTAGACGTTCACACACGCGATAGCTCAAAATTAAGCGCATATTCAATTCATTTAAGCGCTAAGACGCTGTACGTCAGCAGATACGTCCTTTCTATCCTCTTAGACGTGCACAGACGCAATAGGGCCACAACTAAGCATCAAGCCACTTTTCTAAAGTGCTCAGATGATGTGGGACGACCGATACGTCCTTTCTATCTCTTAAGACATGTACAGATGCATTAGAGACACAACAAAGAGTATATTCACCTTCTTTAAGTGCTGAGACGCTGTACGACCATAGCTACGTTCTTTTGATCTATCTAGACGTTCACACACGCGATAGCTCAAAATTAAGCGCATATTCAATTCATTTAAGCGCTAAGACGCTGTACGTCAGCAGATACGTCCTTTCTATCCTCTTAGACGTGCACAGACGCAATAGGGCCACAACTAAGCATCAAACAGCTTTTCTAAAGTGCTCAGATGATGTGGGACGACCGATACGTCCTTTCTATCTCTTAAGACATGTACAGATGCATTAGAGACACAACAAAGTGTATATTACCCTTCTTTAAGTGCTGAGACGCTGTACGACCATAGCTACGTTCTTTTGATCTATCTAGACGTTCACACACGCGATAGCTCAAAATTAAGCGCATATTCAATTCATTTAAGCGCTAAGACGCTGTACGTCAGCAGATACGTCCTTTCTATCCTCTTAGACGTGCACAGACGCAATAGGGCCACAACTAAGCATGAAACAGCTTTTCTAAAGTGCTCAGATGATGTGGGACGACCGATACGTCCTTTCTATCTCTTAAGACATGTACAAATGCATTAGAGACACAACAAAGATATTTCCCTTCTTTAAGTGCTGAGACGCTGTACGACCATAGCTTCGTTCTTTTGATCTATCTAGACGTTCACACACGCGATAGCTTCAAAATTAAGCGCATATTCAATTCATTTAAGCGCTAAGACGCTGTACGTCAGCAGATACGTCCTTTCTATCCTCTTAGACGTGCACAGACGCAATAGGGCCACAACTAAGCATCAAGCCACTTTTCTAAAGTGCTCAGATGATGTGGGACGACCGATACGTCCTTTCTATCTCTTAAGACATGTACAGATGCATTAGAGACACAACAAAGCGTATATTACCCTTCTTTAAGTGCTGAGACGCTGTACGACCATAGCTACGTTCTTTTGATCTATCTAGACGTTCACACACGCGATAGCTTCAAAATTAAGCGCATATTTAATTCATTTAAGCGCTAAGACGCTGTACGTCAGCAGATACGTCCTTTCTATCCTCTTAGACGTGCACAGACGCAATAGGGCCACAACTAAGCATCAAGCCACTTTCTAAAGTGCTCAGATGATGTGGGACGACCGATACGTCCTTTCTATCTCTTAAGACATGTACAGATGCATTAGAGACACAACAAAGCGTATATTACCCTTCTTTAAGTGCTGAGACGCTGTACGACCATAGCTACGTTCTTTTGATCTATCTAGACGTTCACACACGCGATAGCTCAAAATTAAGCGCATATTCAATTCATTTAAGCGCTAAGACGCTGTACGTCAGCAGATACGTCCTTTCTATCCTCTTAGACGTGCACAGACGCAATAGGGCCACAACGAAGCATCAAACAGCTTTTCTAAAGTGCTCAGATGATGTGGGACGACCGATACGTCCTTTCTATCTCTTAAGACATGTACAGATGCATTAGAGACACAACAAAGCGTATATTACCTTTTTTAAAAGCTGAGACGCTGTACGACCATAGCTACGTTCTTTTGATCTATCTAGACGTTCACACACGCGATAGCGTCAAAACTAAGCGCATATTCAATTCATTTAAGCGCTAAGACGCTGTACGTCAGCAGATACGTCCTTTCTATCCTCTTAGACGTGCACAGACGCAATAGGGCCACAACGAAGCATGAAACAGCTTTTCTAAAGTGCTCAGATGATGTGGGACGACCGATACGTCCTTTCTATCTCTTAAGACATGTACAGATGCATTAGAGACACAACAAAGAGTATATTCACCTTCTTTAAGTGCTGAGACGCTGTACGACCATAGCTACGTTCTTTTGATCTATCTAGACGTTCACACACGCGATAGCTTCAAAATTAAGCGCATATTCAATTCATTTAAGCGCTAAGACGCTGTACGTCAGCAGATACGTCCTTTCTATCCTCTTAGACGAGCACAGACGCAATAGGGCCACAACTAAGCATCAAGCCACTTTTCTAAAGTGCTCAGATGATGTGGGACGACCGATACGTCCTTTCTATCTCTTAAGACATGTACAGATGCATTAGAGACACAACAAAGCGTATATTACCCTTCTTTAAGTGCTGAGACGCTGTACGACCATAGCTACGTTCTTTTGATCTATCTAGACGTTCACACACGCGATAGCTTCAAAATTAAGCGCATATTCAATTCATTTAAGCGCTAAGACGCTGTACGTCAGCAGATACGTCCTTTCTATCCTCTTAGACGTGCACAGACGCAATAGGGCCACAACTAAGCATCAAGCACTTTTCTAAAGTGCTCAGATGATGTGGGACGACCGATACGTCCTTTCTATCTCTTAAGACATGTACAGATGCATTAGAGACACAACAAAGCGTATATTACCCTTCTTTAAGTGCTGAGACGCTGTACGACCATAGCTACGTTCTTTTGATCTATCTAGACGTTCACACACGCAATAGCGTCAAAACTAAGCGCATATTCAATTCATTTAAGCGCTAAGACGCTGTACGTCAGCAGATACGTCCTTTCTATCCTCTTAGACGTGCACAGACGCAATAGGGCCACAACTAAGCATGAAACAGCTTTTCTAAAGTGCTCAGATGATGTGGGACGACCGATACGTCCTTTCTATCTCTTAAGACATGTACAGATGCATTAGAGACACAACAAAGTGTATATTACCCTTCTTTAAGCGCTGAGACGCTGTACAACCATAGCTACGTTCTTTTGATCTATCTAGACGTTCACACACGCGATAGCTCAAAATTAAGCGCATATTCAATTCATTTAAGCGCTAAGACGCTGTACGTCAGCAGATACGTCCTTTCTATCCTCTTAGACGTGCACAGACGCAATAGGGCCACAACGAAGCATGAAACTTTTCTAAAGTGCTCAGATGATGTGGGACGACCGATACGTCCTTTCTATCTCTTAAGACATGTACAGATGCATTAGAGACACAACAAAGCGTATATTACCCTTCTTTAAGCGCTGAGACGCTGTACGACCATAGCTACGTTCTTTTGATCTATCTAGACGTTCACACACGCGATAGCTCAAAATTAAGCGCATATTCAATTCATTTAAGCGCTAAGACGCTGTACGTCAGCAGATACGTCCTTTCTATCCTCTTAGACGTGCACAGACGCAATAGGGCCACAACTAAGCATCAAGCCACTTTTCTAAAGTGCTCAGATGATGTGGGACGACCGATACGTCCTTTCTATCTCTTAAGACATGTACAGATGCATTAGAGACACAACAAAGAGTATATTACCTTCTTTAAGTGCTGAGACGCTGTACGACCATAGCTACGTTCTTTTGATCTATCTAGACGTTCACACACGCAATAGCGTCAAAATTAAGCGCATATTCAATTCATTTAAGCGCTAAGACGCTGTACGTCAGCAGATACGTCCTTTCTATCCTCTTAGACGTGCACAGACGCAATAGGGCCACAACTAAGCATCAAGCCACTTTTCTAAAGTGCTCAGATGATGTGGGACGACCGATACGTCCTTTCTATCTCTTAAGACATGTACAGATGCATTAGAGACACAACAAAGCGTATATTACCCTTCTTTAAGCGCTGAGACGCTGTACGACCATAGCTACGTTCTTTTGATCTATCTAGACGTTCACACACGCATAGCTTCAAAATTAAGCGCATATTCAATTCATTTAAGCGCTAAGACGCTGTACGTCAGCAGATACGTCCTTTCTATCCTCTTAGACGTGCACAGACGCAATAGGGCCACAACTAAGCATCAAGCACTTTTCTAAAGTGCTCAGATGATGTGGGACGACCGATACGTCCTTTCTATCTCTTAAGACATGTACAGATGCATTAGAGACACAACAAAGCGTATATTACCCTTCTTTAAGCGCTGAGACGCTGTACGACCATAGCTACGTTCTTTTGATCTATCTAGACGTTCACACACGCAATAGCGTCAAAATTAAGCGCATATTCAATTCATTTAAGCGCTAAGACGCTGTACGTCAGCAGATACGTCCTTTCTATCCTCTTAGACGTGCACAGACGCAATAGGGCCACAACTAAGCATGAAACAGCTTTTCTAAAGTGCTCAGATGATGTGGGACGACCGATACGTCCTTTCTATCTCTTAAGACATGTACAGATGCATTAGAGACACAACAAAGAGTATATTCACCTTCTTTAAGTGCTGAGACGCTGTACGACCATAGCTACGTTCTTTTGATCTATCTAGACGTTCACACACGCGATAGCTTCAAAATTAAGCGCATATTCAATTCATTTAAGCGCTAAGACGCTGTACGTCAGCAGATACGTCTTTCTATCCTCTTAGACGTGCACAGACGCAATAGGGCCACAACTAAGCATCAAGCCACTTTTCTAAAGTGCTCAGATGATGTGGGACGACCGATACGTCCTTTCTATCTCTTAAGACATGTACAGATGCATTAGAGACACAACAAAGCGTATATTACCCTTCTTTAAGCGCTGAGACGCTGTACGACCATAGCTACGTTCTTTTGATCTATCTAGACGTTCACACACGCATAGCGTCAAAATTAAGCGCATATTCAATTCATTTAAGCGCTAAGACGCTGTACGTCAGCAGATACGTCCTTTCTATCCTCTTAGACGTGCACAGACGCAATAGGGCCACAACTAAGCATGAAACAGCTTTTCTAAAGTGCTCAGATGATGTGGGACGACCGATACGTCCTTTCTATCTCTTAAGACATGTACAGATGCATTAGAGACACAACAAAGAGTATATTACCTTCTTTAAGTGCTGAGACGCTGTACGACCATAGCTACGTTCTTTTGATCTATCTAGACGTTCACACACGCGATAGCTCAAAATTAAGCGCATATTCAATTCATTTAAGCGCTAAGACGCTGTACGTCAGCAGATACGTCCTTTCTATCCTCTTAGACGTGCACAGACGCAATAGGGCCACAACTAAGCATCAAGCACTTTTCTAAAGTGCTCAGATGATGTGGGACGACCGATACGTCCTTTCTATCTCTTAAGACATGTACAGATGCATTAGAGACACAACAAAGAGTATATTCACCTTCTTTAAGTGCTGAGACGCTGTACGACCATAGCTACGTTCTTTTGATCTATCTAGACGTTCACACACGCGATAGCTTCAAAATTAAGCGCATATTCAATTCATTTAAGCGCTAAGACGCTGTACGTCAGCAGATACGTCCTTTCTATCCTCTTAGACGTGCACAGACGCAATAGGGCCACAACTAAGCATTCAACAGCTTTTCTAAAGTGCTCAGATGATGTGGGACGACAGATACGTCCTTTCTATCTCTGAAGACATGTACAGATGCATTAGAGACACAACAAAGTATATACTCACCCTCTTTAAGCGCTGAGACGCTGTACGACCATAGCTACGTTCTTTTGATCTATCTAGACGTTCACACACGCGATAGCTTCAAAATTAAGCGCATATTCAATTCATTTAAGCGCTAAGACGCTGTACGTCAGCAGATACGTCCTTTCTATCCTCTTAGACGTGCACAGACGCAATAGGGCCACAACGAAGCATGAAACAGCTTTTCTAAAGTGCTCAGATGATGTGGGACGACCGATACGTCCTTTCTATCTCTTAAGACATGTACAGATGCATTAGAGACACAACAAAGAGTATATTCACCTTCTTTAAGTGCTGAGACGCTGTACGACCATAGCTACGTTCTTTTGATCTATCTAGACGTTCACACACGCGATAGCTCAAAATTAAGCGCATATTCAATTCATTTAAGCGCTAAGACGCTGTACGTCAGCAGATACGTCCTTTCTATCCTCTTAGACGTGCACAGACGCAATAGGGCCACAACTAAGCATCAAGCCACTTTTCTAAAGTGCTCAGATGATGTGGGACGACCGATACGTCCTTTCTATCTCTTAAGACATGTACAGATGCATTAGAGACACAACAAAGCGTATATTACCCTTCTTTAAGTGCTGAGACGCTGTACGACCATAGCTACGTTCTTTTGATCTATCTAGACGTTCACACACGCGATAGCTTCAAAATTAAGCGCATATTCAATTCATTTAAGCGCTAAGACGCTGTACGTCAGCAGATACGTCCTTTCTATCCTCTTAGACGTGCACAGACGCAATAGGGCCACAACTAAGCATCAAGCCACTTTTCTAAAGTGCTCAGATGATGTGGGACGACCGATACGTCCTTTCTATCTCTTAAGACATGTACAGATGCATTAGAGACACAACAAAGCGTATATTACCTTCTTTAAGTGCTGAGACGCTGTACGACCATAGCTACGTTCTTTTGATCTATCTAGACGTTCACACACGCAATAGCTCAAAAAAGCGCATATTCAATTCATTTAAGCGCTAAGACGCTGTACGTCAGCAGATACGTCCTTTATATCCTCTTAGACGTGCACAGACGCAATAGGGCCACAACTAAGCATGAAACAGCTTTTCTAAAGTGCTCAGATGATGTGGGACGACCGATACGTCCTTTCTATCACTTTAGACGTGCACAGATGCAATAGAGACACACCAAAGTGTAAACTCACCCTATATAAGTGCTGAGACGCTGTACGACCATAGCTACGTTCTTTTGATCTATCTAGACGTTCACACACGCATAGCTCAAAATTAAGCGCATATTCAATTCATTTAAGCGCTAAGACGCTGTACGTCAGCAGATACGTCCTTTCTATCCTCTTAGACGTGCACAGACGCAATAGGGCCACAACTAAGCATCAAGCCACTTTTCTAAAGTGCTCAGATGATGTGGGACGACCGATACGTCCTTTCTATCTCTTAAGACATGTACAGATGCATTAGAGACACAACAAAGGTATATTCACCTTCTTTAAGTGCTGAGACGCTGTACGACCATAGCTACGTTCTTTTGATCTATCTAGACGTTCACACACGCAATAGCGTCAAAATTAAGCGCATATTCAATTCATTTAAGCGCTAAGACGCTGTACGTCAGCAGATACGTCCTTTCTATCCTCTTAGACGTGCACAGACGCAATAGGGCCACAACTAAGCATCAAGCCACTTTTCTAAAGTGCTCAGATGATGTGGGACGACCGATACGTCCTTTCTATCTCTTAAGACATGTACAGATGCATTAGAGACACAACAAAGCGTATATTACCCTTCTTTAAGCGCTGAGACGCTGTACGACCATAGCTACGTTCTTTTGATCTATCTAGACGTTCACACACGCAATAGCGTCAAAATTAAGCGCATATTCAATTCATTTAAGCGCTAAGACGCTGTACGTCAGCAGATACGTCCTTTCTATCCTCTTAGACGTGCACAGACGCAATAGGGCCACAACTAAGCATCAAGCCACTTTTCTAAAGTGCTCAGATGATGTGGGACGACCGATACGTCCTTTCTATCTCTTAAGACATGTACAGATGCATTAGAGACACAACAAAGCGTATATTACCCTTCTTTAAGCGCTGAGACGCTGTACGACCATAGCTACGTTCTTTTGATCTATCTAGACGTTCACACACGCAATAGCGTCAAAATTAAGCGCATATTCAATTCATTTAAGCGCTAAGACGCTGTACGTCAGCAGATACGTCCTTTCTATCCTCTTAGACGTGCACAGACGCAATAGGGCCACAACGAAGCATGAAACAGCTTTTCTAAAGTGCTCAGATGATGTGGGACGACCGATACGTCCTTTCTATCTCTTAAGACATGTACAGATGCATTAGAGACACAACAAAGAGTATATTCACCTTCTTTAAGTGCTGAGACGCTGTACGACCATAGCTACGTTCTTTTGATCTATCTAGACGTTCACACACGCGATAGCTCAAAATTAAGCGCATATTCAATTCATTTAAGCGCTAAGACGCTGTACGTCAGCAGATACGTCTTTTCTATCCTCTTAAACGTGCACAGACGCAATAGGGGCACAACTAAGCATGAAAAACCTTTTTAAAGTGCTCAGATGATGTGGGACGACCGATACGTCCTTTCTATCTCTTAAGACATGTACAGATGCATTAGAGACACAACAAAGCGTATATTACCCTTCTTTAAGCGCTGAGACGCTGTACGACCATAGCTACGTTCTTTTGATCTATCTAGACGTTCACACACGCAATAGCGTCAAAATTAAGCGCATATTCAATTCATTTAAGCGCTAAGACGCTGTACGTCAGCAGATACGTCTTTCTACCCTCTTAGACGTGCACAGACGCAATAGGGCCACAACGAAGCATGAAACAGCTTTTCTAAAGTGCTCAATGATGTGGGACGACCGATACGTCCTTTCTATCTCTTAAGACATGTACAGATGCATTAGAGACACAACAAAGAGTATATTCACCTTCTTTAAGTGCTGAGACGCTGTACGACCATAGCTACGTTCTTTTGATCTATCTAGACGTTCACACACGCGATAGCTTCAAAATTAAGCGCATATTCAATTCATTTAAGCGCTAAGACGCTGTACGTCAGCAGATACGTCCTTTCTATCCTCTTAGACGTGCACAGACGCAATAGGGCCACAACTAAGCATCAAGCCACTTTTCTAAAGTGCTCAGATGATGTGGGACGACCGATACGTCCTTTCTATCTCTTAAGACATGTACAGATGCATTAGAGACACAACAAAGCGTATATTACCCTTCTTTAAGCGCTGAGACGCTGTACGACCATAGCTACGTTCTTTTGATCTATCTAGACGTTCACACACGCAATAGCGTCAAAATTAAGCGCATATTCAATTCATTTAAGCGCTAAGACGCTGTACGTCAGCAGATACGTCTTTTCTATCCTCTTAGACGTGCACAGACGCAATAGGGCCACAACGAAGCATGAAACAGCTTTTCTAAAGTGCTCAGATGATGTGGGACGACCGATACGTCCTTTCTATCTCTTAAGACATGTACAGATGCATTAGAGACACAACAAAGAGTATATTCACCTTCTTTAAGTGCTGAGACGCTGTACGACCATAGCTACGTTCTTTTGATCTATCTAGACGTTCACACACGCAATAGCTCAAAATTAAGCGCATATTCAATTCATTTAAGCGCTAAGACGCTGTACGTCAGCAGATACGTCCTTTCTATCCTCTTAGACGTGCACAGACGCAATAGGGCCACAACGAAGCATGAAACAGCTTTTCTAAAGTGCTCAATGATGTGGGACGACCGATACGTCCTTTCTATCTCTTAAGACATGTACAGATGCATTAGAGACACAACAAAGCGTATATTACCCTTCTTTAAGCGCTGAGACGCTGTACGACCATAGCTACGTTCTTTTGATCTATCTAGACGTTCACACACGCAATAGCGTCAAAATTAAGCGCATATTCAATTCATTTAAGCGCTAAGACGCTGTACGTCAGCAGATACGTCCTTTCTATCCTCTTAGACGTGCACAGACGCAATAGGGCCACAACGAAGCATGAAACAGCTTTTCTAAAGTGCTCAATGATGTGGGACGACCGATACGTCCTTTCTATCTCTTAAGACATGTACAGATGCATTAGAGACACAACAAAGAGTATATTCACCTTCTTTAAGTGCTGAGACGCTGTACGACCATAGCTACGTTCTTTTGATCTATCTAGACGTCCACAGACGCAATAGGGTCAAAGTTAAGCGCATATTCAATTCATTTAAGCGTTAAGACGCTGTACGTCAGCAGATACGTCCTTTCTATCCTCTTAGACGTGCACAGACGCAATAGGGCCACAACGAAGCATGAAACAGCTTTTCTAAAGTGCTCAGATGATGTGGGACGACCGATACGTCCTTTCTATCTCTTAAGACATGTACAGATGCATTAGAGACACAACAAAGAGTATATTCACCTTCTTTAAGTGCTGAGACGCTGTACGACCATAGCTACGTTCTTTTGATCTATCTAGACGTTCACACACGCAATAGCTTCAAAATTAAGCGCATATTCAATTCATTTAAGCGCTAAGACGCTGTACGTCAGCAGATACGTCCTTTCTATCCTCTTAGACGTGCACAGACGCAATAGGGCCACAACGAAGCATGAAACAGCTTTTCTAAAGTGCTCAATGATGTGGGACGACCGATACGTCCTTTCTATCTCTTAAGACATGTACAGATGCATTAGAGACACAAAAGAGTATATTCACCTTCTTTAAGTGCTGAGACGCTGTACGACCATAGCTACGTTCTTTTGATCTATCTAGACGTTCACACACGCGATAGCCTCAAAATTAAGCGCATATTCAATTCATTTAAGCGCTAAGACGCTGTACGTCAGCAGATACGTCCTTTCTATCCTCTTAGACGTGCACAGACGCAATAGGGCCACAACTAAGCATCAAGCCACTTTTCTAAAGTGCTCAGATGATGTGGGACGACCGATACGTCCTTTCTATCTCTTAAGACATGTACAGATGCATTAGAGACACAACAAAGCGTATATTCACCTTCTTTAAGTGCTGAGACGCTGTACGACCATAGCTACGTTCTTTTGATCTATCTAGACGTTCACACACGCAATAGCGTCAAAATTAAGCGCATATTCAATTCATTTAAGCGCTAAGACGCTGTACGTCAGCAGATACGTCCTTTCTATCCTCTTAGACGTGCACAGACGCAATAGGGCCACAACGAAGCATGAAACAGCTTTTCTAAAGTGCTCAATGATGTGGGACGACCGATACGTCCTTTCTATCTCTTAAGACATGTACAGATGCATTAGAGACACAACAAAGCGTATATTACCCTTCTTTAAGCGCTGAGACGCTGTACGACCATAGCTACGTTCTTTTGATCTATCTAGACGTTCACACACGCAATAGGGTCACAAGAAAGCGCATATTCAATTCATTTAAGCGCTAAGACGCTGTACGTCAGCAGATACGTCCTTTCTATCCTCTTAGACGTGCACAGACGCAATAGGGCCACAACGAAGCATGAAACAGCTTTTCTAAAGTGCTCAGATGATGTGGGACGACCGATACGTCCTTTCTATCTCTTAAGACATGTACAGATCCATTAGAGACACAACAAAGAGTATATCACCCTATATAAGTGCTGAGACGATGTACGACCAAAGTTACGTTCTTTCGATCTATCTAGACGTCCACACACGCAAAAGGGTAACAAGAAAGCGCATATTCAATTCATTTAAGCGCTAAGACGCTGTACGTCAGCAGATACGTCCTTTCTATGCTCTTAGACGTGCACAGACGCAATAGGGCCACAACGAAGCATCAAGCCACTTTTCTAAAGTGCTCAGATGATGTGGGACGACATACGTCCTTTCTATCTCTTAAGACGTGCACAGATGCATTAGAGACCACACAAAGTGTATACTCACCCTCTTTAAGCGCTGAGACGCTGTACGACCATAGCTACGTTCTTTTGATCTATCTAGACGTTCACACACGCAATAGCGTCAAAATTAAGCGCATATTCAATTCATTTAAGCGCTAAGACGCTGTACGTCAGCAGATACGTCCTTTCTATCCTCTTAGACGTGCACAGACGCAATAGGGCCACAACTAAGCATCAAACCACTTTTCTAAAGTGCTCAGATGATGTGGGACGACCGATACGTCCTTTCTATCTCTTTAGACATGTACAGATGCATTAGAGACACAACAAAGAGTATATTCACCTTCTTTAAGTGCTGAGACGCTGTACGACCATAGCTACGTTCTTTTGATCTATCTAGACGTTCACACACGCGATAGCTTCAAAATTAAGCGCATATTCAATTCATTTAAGCGCTAAGACGCTGTACGTCAGCAGATACGTCCTTTCTATCCTCTTAGACGTGCACAGACGCAATAGGGCCACAACTAAGCATGAAACAGCTTTTCTAAAGTGCTCAGATGATGTGGGACGACAAATACGTCCTTTCTATCTCTTAAGACATGTATAGATGCATTAAAGACACACCAAAGTGGAACCTCACCCTATATAAGCGTCGAGACGATGTACGACCAAAGCTACGTTTTTTCGATCTATCTAGACGTTCACACACGCAATAGGGTCAAAACTACGCTCATCTTCAATTCATTTAAGCGTTAAGACGCTGTACGTCAGCAGATACGTCCTTTCTATCCTCTTAGACGTGCACAGACGCAATAGGGCCACAACTAAGCATCAAGCCACTTTTCTAAAGTGCTCAGATGATGTGGGACGACCGATACGTCCTTTCTATCTCTTAAGACATGTACAGATGCATTAGAGACACAACAAAGCTATATTACCCTTCTTTAAGTGCTGAGACGCTGTACGACCATAGCTACGTTCGTTTGATTTATCTAGACGTTCACACACGCGATAGCGTCAAAACTAAGCGCATATTCAGTTCATTTAAGCGCTAAGACGCTGTACGTCAGCAGATACGTCTCTTCTATCCTCTTAGACGTGCACAGACGCAATAGGGCCACAACTAAGCATTCAACAGCTTTTCTAAAGTGCTCAGATGATGTGGGACGACAGATACGTCCTTTCTATCTCTTAAGACATGTACAGATGCATTAGAGACACAACAAAGAGTATACTCACCTTCTTTAAGCGCTGAGACGATGTACGACCATAGCTACGTTCTTTTGATCTATCTAGACGTTCACACACGCAATAGCGTCAAAACTAAGCGCATATTCAATTCATTTAAGCGCTAAGACGCTGTACGTCAGCAGATACGTCCTTTCTATCCTCTTAGACGTGCACAGACGCAATAGGGCCACAACGAAGCATGAAACAGCTTTTCTAAAGTGCTCAGATGATGTGGGACAACAGATACGTCCTTTCTATGTCTTTTTACGTGCCTAGATGCATGAAAGACACACTAAAGTGTAAACTCACCCTCTTTAAGCGCTGAGACGATGTACGACCAAAGCTACGTTCTTTCGATCTATCTAGACGTTCACACACGCAATAGGGTCACAAGAAAGCGCATATTCAATTCATTTAAGCGCTAAGACGCTGTACGTCAGCAGATACGTCCTTTCTATCCTCTTAGACGTGCACAGACGCAATAGGGCCACAACAAAGCATGATACCTTTTTTCTAAAGTGCTCAATGATGTGGGACGACCGATACGTCCTTTCTATCTCTTAAGACATGTACAGATGCATTAGAGACACAACAAAGAGTATATTAACCTTCTTTAAGTGCTGAGACGCTGTACGACCATAGCTTCGTTCTTTTGATCTATCTAGACGTTCACACACGCAATAGTGTCAAAATTAAGCGCATATTCAATTCATTTAAGCGCTAAGACGCTGTACGTCAGCAGATACGTCTTTTCTATCCTCTTAGACGTGCACAGACGCAATAGGGCCACAACGAAGCATGAAACAGCTTTTCTAAAGTGCTCAGATGATGTGGGACGACAGATACGTCCTTTCTATCTCTTTAGACGTGCACAGACGCATTAGAGACACACCAAAGTGTATACTCACCTTCTTTAAGCGCTGAGACGCTGTACGACCATAGCTTCGTTCTTTTGATCTATATAGACGTTCACACACGCAATAGTGTCAAAAAAAAGCGCATATCTAATTCATTTAAGCGCTAAGACGCTGTACGTCAGCAGATACGTCTTTTCTATCCTCTTAGACGTGCACAGACGCAATAGGGCCACAACGAAGCATGAAACAGCTTTTCTAAAGTGCTCAGATGATGTGGGACGACCGATACGTCCTTTCTATCTCTTTAGACATGTACAGATGCATTAAAGACACACCAAAGTGTAAACTCACCCTCTTTAAGCGCTGAGACGCTGTACGACCATAGCTACGTTCTTTTGATCTATCTAGACGTTCACACACGCAATAGCGTCAAAACTAAGCGCATATTCAATTCATTTAAGCGCTAAGACGCTGTACGTCAGCAGATACGTCCTTTCTATCCTCTTAGACGTGCACAGACGCAATAGGGCCACAACTAAGCATCAAGCCACTTTTCTAAAGTGCTCAGATGATGTGGGACGACAAATACGTCCTTTCTATCTCTTTAGACGTGCACAGATGCATTAGAGACACACCAAAGAGTATACTCACCCTCTTTAAGCGCTGAGACGCTGTACGACCATAGCTACGTTCTTTCGATCTATCTAGACGTTCACACACGCAATAGGTCAAAAAAGCGCATATTCAATTCATTAAAGCGCTAAGACGCTGTACGTCAGCAGATACGTCCTTTCTATCCTCTTAGACGTGCACAGACACATTAGGGCCACAACAAAGCATGATACCTTTTCTAAAGTGCTCAATGATGTGGG
This sequence comes from Plasmopara viticola, assembly GCA_001695595.3. Classification (NCBI taxonomy): domain Eukaryota; phylum Oomycota; class Peronosporomycetes; order Peronosporales; family Peronosporaceae; genus Plasmopara; species Plasmopara viticola. The sequence goes on from MBPM02000022.1 coordinate 899,634, forward strand.
ACGACCGATACGTCCTTTCTATAGATGCATTAGAAACACAACAAAGAGTATATTTACCTTCTTTGAGTGCTGAGACGATGTACGACCATAGCTACGTTCTTTTGATCTATCTAGACGTTCACACACGCAATAGCGTCAAAATTAAGCGCATATTCAATTCATTTAAGCGCTAAGACGCTGTACGTCAGCAGATACGTCTTTTCTATCCTCTTAGACGTGCACAGACGCAATAGGGCCACAACGAAGCATGAAACAGCTTTTCTAAAGTGCTCAGATGATGTGGGACGACAGATACGTCCTTTCTATCTCTTTAGACGTGCACCGATGCATTAGAGACACAATAAAGTGTAAACTTACCCTCTTCAAGCGCTGAGACGCTGTACGACCATAGCTACGTTCTTTTGATCTATCTAGACGTTCACACACGCAATAGGGTCAAAACTAAGCGCATATTCAATTCATTTAAGCGCTAAGACGCTGTACGTCAGCAGATACGTCCTTTCTATCCTCTTAGACGTGCACAGACGCAATAGGGCCACAACTAAGCATCAAGCCACTTTTCTAAAGTGCTCAGATGATGTGGGACGACAGATACGTCCTTTCTATCTCTTTAGACGTGCACAGATGCATTGAAGACACAACAAAGCGTATATTACCCTATATAAGCGCTGAGACGATGTACGACCAAAGTTACGTTCTTTCGATCTATCTAGACGTTCACACACGCAATAAAGCCACAAGAAAGCGCATATTCAATTCATTAAAGCGCTAAGACGCTGTACGTCAGCAGATACGTCCTTTCTATCCTCTTAGACGTGCACAGACGCAATAGGGCCACAACAAAGCATGATACCTTTTTTCTAAAGTGCTCAATGATGTGGGACGACTGATACGTCCTTTCTATCTCTTTAGACGTTCACCGATGCATTAGAGACAGAATAAAGTGTATACTCACCCTCTTTTAGCGCTAAGACGATGTACGACCATAGCTACGTTTTTTCGATCTATCTAGACGTTCACACACGCAATAGGGTCACAAGAAAGCGCAATTCAATTCATTTAAGCGCTAAGACGCTGTACGTCAGCAGATACGTCCTTTCTATCCTCTAAGACGTGCACAGACGCAATAGGGCCACAACGAAGCATGAAACAGCTTTTCTAAAGTGCTCAGATGATGTGGGACGACAGATTCGCCCTTTCTATCTCTTTAGACGTGCACCGATGCATTAGAGACACAATAAAGTGTATACATACCCTCTTTAAGTGCTGAGACGATGTACGACCATAGCTACGTTCTTTCGATCAATCTAGACTTTCACACACGCAATAGCGTCAAAATTAAGCGCATATTCAATTCATTTAAGCGCTAAGACGCTGTACGTCAGCAGATACGTCCTTTCTATCCTCTTAGACGTGCACAGACGCAATAGGGCCACAACTAAGCATCAAGCCACTTTTCTAAAGTGCTCAGATGATGTGGGACGACAAATACGTCCTTTCTTTCTCTTTAGACGTGCACGGATTCATTAGAGACACACCAAAGAGTATACTCATCCTCTTTAAGCGCTGAGACGATGTACGACCAAAGCTACGTTCTTTCGATCTATCTAGACGTTCACACACGCAATAAGGTCACAAGAAAGCGCATATTCAATTCATTAAAGCGCTAAGACGCTGTACGTCAGCAAATACGTCCTTTTTATCCTCTTAGACGTGCACAGACACATTAGGGCCACAACAAAGCATGATACCTTTTTTCTAAAGTGCTCAATGATGTGGGACGACCGATACGTCCTTTCTATAGATGCATTAGAAACACAACAAGGAGTATATTTACCTTCTTTGAGTGCTGAGACGCTGTACGACCATAGCTTCGTTCTTTTGATCTATCTAGACGTTCACAAACGCAATAGCGTCAAAATTAAGCGCATATTCAATTCATTTAAGCGCTAAGACGTTGTACGTCAGCAGATACGTCTTTTCTATCCTCTAAGACGTGCACAGACGCAGTAGGGCCACAACGAAGCATGAAACAGCTTTTCTAAAGTGCTCAGATGATGTGGGACGACAGATACGTCCTTTCTATCTCTTTGGACGTGCACAGACGGATGAGAGAAACACGAAAGTGTATACTCACCCTCATTAAGCGCTGAGACGATGTACGACCATAGCTACGTTTTTTCGATCTATCTAGACGTTCACACACGCGATAGCGTCAAAACTAAGCGCATATTCAATTCATTTAAGCGCTAAGACGCTGTACGTCAGCAGATACGTCTTTTTTATCCTCTTAGACGTCCACGGACGCAAAAGGGCCATAACGAAGCATGAAACAGCTTTTCTAAAGTGCTCAGATGATGTGGGACGACAGATACGCCCTTTCTATCTCTTTAGACGTGCACCGATGCATTAGAGACACAATAAAGTGTATACTTACCCTCTTTAAGCGCTGAGACGCTGTACGACCATAGCTACGTTCTTTCGATCTATCTAGACGTTCATACACGCAATAGCGTCAAAATTAAGCGCATATTCAATTCATTTAAGCGTTAAGACGCTGTACGTCAGCAGATACGTCCTTTATATCCTCTTAGACGTGCACAAACGCAATAGGGCCACAACTAAGCATCGAGCCACTTTTCTAAAGTGCTCAGATGATGTGGGACGACAAATACGTCCTTTCTTTCTCTTTAGACGTACACAGATTAATTAGAGACACACCAAAGAGTATACTCACCCTCTTAAAGCGCTGAGACGATGTACGACCATAGCTACGTTTTTTCGATCTATCTAGACGTTCACACACGCAATAGGATCACAAGAAAGCGCAATTCAATTCATTTAAGCGCTAAGACGCTGTACGTCAGCAGATACGTCCTTTCTATCCTCTTAGACGTGCACAGATGTAATAGGGCCACAAATAAGCATGAAACAGCTTTTCGAAAGTGCCCAGATGATGTGGGACGACAGATACGTCCTTTCTATTTCTTTAGACATGCACACACGCAATACGGCCAGAACTAAGTGTCTAGCCACTATTCTAAAGTGATCAGATGATGTGGGACGACCGATACATCCTTTCCATCTCTTTAGACATGTACAGATGCATTAGAGACACAACAAAGAGTATATTTACCTTCTTTAAGCGCTGAAACGCTGTACGACCATAGCTAAGTTTTTTCTATCTATCTAGACGTTCACACACGCAATAGGGTCACAAGAAAGCGCATATTCAATTCATTTAAGCGGTAAGACGCTGTACGTCAGCAGATACGTTCTTTATATCCTCTTAGACGTGCACAAACGCAATAGGGCCACAACGAAGCATCAAGCCACTTTTCTATAGTGCTCAGATGATGTGGGACGACCGATACGTCCTTTCTATCTCTTTAGACGTGCACCGATGCATTAGAGACACACCAAAGTGTATACTTACCCTCTTCAAGCGCTGAGACGCTGTACGACCATAGCTACGATCTTTTGACCTATCTAGACGTTCACACACGCAATAGTGTCAAAATTAAGTGTATATTCAATTTATTTAAGCGTTAAGACGCTGTACGTCAGCATATACGTCCTTTCTATCTTCTTAGACGTGCACAGACGCAATGGGGCCACAATCAAGCATCAAGCCACATTTCTAAAGTGCTCAGATGATGTGGGACGACCGATACGTCCTTTCTATCTCTTTAGACATGTACAGATGCATTAGAGACACAACAAAGAGTATACTCACCCTCTTTAAGCGCTGAGACGATGTACGACCATAGCTACGTTTTTTCGATCTATCTAGACGTTCACACACGCAATAGGATCACAAGAAAGCGCAATTCAATTCATTTAAGCGCTAAGACGCTGTACGTCAGCAGATACGTCCTTTCCATCCTCTAAGATGTGCACAGACGCAATAGGGCCACAACGAAGCATGAAACAGCTTTTCTAAAGTGCTCAGATGACGTGGGACGACAGATAGACACAATAAAGTGTATACTCACCCTCTTTAAGCGCTGAGACGATGTACGACCATAGCTTCGTTTTTTCGATCTATCTAGACGTTCACACACGCAATAGGATCACAAGAAAGCGCAATTCAATTCATTTAAGCGCTAAGACGCTGTACGTCAGCAGATACGTCCATTCTATCCTCTAAGATGTGCACAGACGCAATAGGGCCACAACGAAGCATGAAACAGCTTTTCTAAAGTGCTCAGATGATGTGGGACGACAGATACGCCCTTTCTATCTCTTTAGAAGTGCACCGATGCATTAGAGACACAATAAGGTGTATACCTACCCTCTTTAAGCGCTGAGACGATGTACGACCATAGCTACGTTCTTTCGATCAATCTATGCTTTCACACACGCAATAGCGTCAAAACTAAGCGCATATTGAATTCATTAAAGCGCTAAGACGCTGTACGCCAGCAGATACGTCCTTTCTTTCTCTTTAGACATGTACAGATGCAGTAGAGACACAACAAAGCATATATTCACCTTCTTTAAGTGCTGAGACGCTGTACGACCATAGCTACGTTCGTTGATCTATCTGGACGTTCACACACGCAATAGCGTTTGAACTAAGCGCATATGCAATTCTTTTAAGCGCTAAGACGCTGTACGTCAGCAGAAACGTCCTTTCTATCCTCTTAGACGTGCACAGACGCAATCGGGACACAACGAAGCATGAAACCACTTTTCTAAAGTGCTCAGATGGTGTGGGAGGACCGATACGTCCTTTCTATCTCTTAAGACATGTACAGATGCATTAAAGACACACCACAGTGTAAACGCACCCTCTTTAAGTGCTGAGACGCTGTACGACCATAGCTACGTTCTGTCAATCTATCTAGACGTTCACACACGCAATAGCGTTAAAACTAAGCGCATATTCAATTCATTTAAGCGCTAAGACGCTGTACGTCAGCAGATACGTCTTTTCTATCCTCTAATAAGCTGTACGTCAGCATATACGTCCTTTCTATCCTCTTAGACGTGCACAGACGCAATAGGGCCACAACCAAGCATTAAACAGCTTTTCTAAAGTGCTCAGATGATGTGGGACGATACTTTCTTTCTATCTCTTTAGACGTGTACAGATGCATTAGAGACACACCAAAGTGTATACTCACCCTCTTCAAGCGCTAGGACGATGTACAACCATAGCTTCGTTCTTACGATCTATTTAGACGTTCACACACGCAATAGTGTCAAAACTAAGCGCATATTCAATTCATTTAAGCGCTAAGACACTGTTCGTCAGCAGATACGTCCTTTCTATCCTCTTATACGTGCACAGACGCAATAGGGCCACAACTAAGCATCAAGCCACTTTTCTAAAGTGCTCAGGTGATGTGGAACGACCGATACATCCTTTCCATCTCTTTAGACATGTACAAATGCATTAGAGACACACCAAAGAGTATATTCACCTTCTTTAAGCGCTGAGACGCTGTACGACCATAGCTACGTTCTTTTGATCTATCTAGACGTTCACAGACGCAATAGCGTCAAAATTAAGCGCATATTCAATTCATTAAAGCGCTAAGACGCTCTACGTCAGCATATACGTCCTTTCTATTCTCTAAGACGTGCACAGACGCAATAGGGCCACAACGAAGCATGAAACAGCTTTTCGAAAGTGCCCAGAGGATGTGGGACGACAGACACGTCCTTTCTATTTCTTTAGACATGCACACACGCAATACGGCCACAACTATGCGTCTAGCCACTTTTCTAAAGTGATCAGATGATGTGGGGCGACCGATACATCCTTTTCATCTCTTTAGACATGTACAGATGCATTAGAGACACAACAAAGAGTATATTTACCTTCTTTAAGCGCTGAAACGCTGTACGACCATAGCTAATTTTTTTCGATCTATCTAGACGTTCACACACGCAATAGGGTCACAAGAAAGCGCATATTCAATTCATTTAAGCGGTAAGACGCTGTACGTCAGCAGATACGTTCTTTATATCCTCTTAGACGTGCACAAACGCAATAGGGCCACAACGAAGCATCAAGCCACTTTTCTATAGTGCTCAGATGATGTGGGACGACCGATACGTCCTTTCAATTTCTTTAGACGTGCACCGATGCATTAGAAACACACCAAAGTGTATACTTACCCTCTTCAAGCGCTGAGACGATGTACGACCATAGCTACGTTTTTTCGATCTATCTAGACGTTCACACACGCAATAGGGTCACAAGAAAGCGCATATTCAATTCATTTAAGCGGTAAGACGCTGTACGTCAGCAGATACGTTCTTTATATCCTCTTAGACGTGCACAAACGCAATAGGGCCACAACGAAGCATCAAGCCACTTTTCTATAGTGCTCAGATGAGGTGGGACGACCTATACGTTCTTTATATCTCTTTAGACGTGCACCGATGCATTAGAGACACACCAAAGTGTATACTTACCCTCTTCAAGCGCTGAGACGCTGTACGACCATAGCTACGATTATTTGACCTATCTAGACGTTCACACACGCAATAGCGTCAAAATTAAGTGCATATTCAATTCATTTAAGCGCTAAGACGCTGTTCGTCAGCATATACGTCCTTTCTATCTTCTTAGACGTGCACAGACGCAAAAGGGCCACAATCAAGCATCAAGCCACATTTCTAAAGTGCTCAGATGATGTGGGACGACCGATACATCCTTTCTATCTCTTTAGACATGTACAGATGCATTAGAGACACAACAAAGAGTATACTCACCCTCTTTAAGCGCTGAGACGATGTACGACCATAGCTACGTTTTTTCGATCTATCTAGACGTTCACACACGCAATAGGATCACAAGAAAGCGCAATTCAATTCATTTAAGCGCTAAGACGCTGTACGTCAGCAGATACGTCCTTTCTATCCTCTAAGACGTGCACAGACGCAATAGGGCCACAACGAAGCATTCAACAGCTTTTCTAAAGTGCTCAGATGATGTGGGACGACAGATACGCCCTTTCTATCTCTTTAGACGTGCACCGAAGCAATAGAGACACAATAAAGTGTATACTTACCCTCTTTAAGCGCTGAGACGATGTACGACCATAGCTACGTTCTTTCGATCAATCTAGACTTTCAAACACGGAATAGCGTCAAAACTAAGCGCATATTGAATTCATTTAAGCGCTAAGACGCTGTACGCCAGCAGATACGTCCTTTCTTTCTCTTAAGACATGTACAGATGCAGTAGAGACACAACAAAGCATATATTCACCTTCTTTAAGTGCTGAGACGCTGTACGACCATAGCTACGTTCGTTTGATCTATCTGGACGTTCACACACGCAATAGATTTTGAACTAAGCGCATATTCAATTCTTTTAAGCGCTAAGACGCTGTACGTCAGCCAAAACGTCCTTTCTATCTCTTAGACGTGCACAGACGCAATCGGGACACAACGAAGCATGAAACCACTTTTCTAAAGTGCTCAGATGGTGTGGGACGACCGATACGTCCTTTCTATCTGTTAAGACATGTACAGGTGCATTAGAGACACAACAAAGCGTATATTACCCTTCTTAAAGCGCTGAGACACTGTACGACCATAGCTACGTTCTTTTGATCTATCTAGACGTTCAAACACGCAATAGCGTCAAAATTAAGCGCATATTCAATTCATTTAAGCGCTTAGACGCTGTACGTCAGCAGATACGTCCTTTCTATCCTCTTAGACGTGCACAGACGCAATATGGCCACAACGAAGCATGAAACAGCTTTTCTAAAGTGCTCAGATGATGTGGAACGACAGATACGTCCTTTCTTTCTCTTTAGACGTGCACAGATGCATTAGAGACACACCAAAGAGTATACTCACCCTCTTTAAGCGCTGAGACAATGTACGACGATAGCTACGTTCTTTTGGTCTATCTAGACGTTCACAAACGCAATAGGGTCAAACGTAAGTGCATATTCAATTCATTTAAGCGTTAAGACGCTGTACGTAAGCAGATACGTCCTTTCTATTCTCTTAGACGTGCACAGATGCAATAGGGCCACAACGAAGAATGAAACCGCTTTTCTAAAGTGCCCAGATGATGTGGGACGACAAATACGTCCTTTCTATCTCTTTAGACGTGCACAGACGCATTAGAGACACACCAAAGTGTATACTTACCCTTTTTAGCGCTGAGACGATGTACGACCATAGCTACGTTCTTTCGATCTATCTAGACTTTCACACACGCAATAGCGTCAAAACTAAGCGCATATTGAATTCATTTAAGCGCCAAGACGCTGTACGTCAGCAGAAACGTCTTTTCTATTTAGACATGCACAGACGCAATATGGCCACAACGAAGCATGAAACAGCTTTTTTAAAGTGCTCAGATGATGTGGGACGACAGATACGCCCTTTCTATCTCTTTAGACGTGCACAGATGCATTAGAGACACACCAAAGTGTATACTTACCCTCTTTAAGCGCTGAGACGCTGTACGACCATAGCTACGTCCTTTTGATGTAAGTAGACGTTCACACACGCAATAGCGTCACAAGAAAGCGCAATATCAATTCATTTGAGCGCTAAGACGCTGTACGTCAGCAGATACGTCCTTTCATTTCTCTTAGATGTGCACAGACGCAATCGGGACACAACGAAGCATGAAACCCATTTTCTTAAGTGCTTAGATGATGTGGGACGAACGATACATCCTTTCTATCTCTTAAGACATGTACAGATGCATTAGAGACACAACAAAGAGTATAGTTACCTTCTTTAAGCGCTGAGACGCTGTACAACCATAGCTAAGTTTTTCGATCTATCTAGACGTTCACACACGCAATAGGGTCACAAAAAAGCGCAAATTCAATTCATTTAAGCGTTGAGACGCTATACGTCAGCAGATACGTCCTTTCTACCCTCTTAGACGTGCACAGACGCAATAGGGCCACAACGAAGCATCAAGCCACTTTTGTAAAGTGCTCAGATGGTGTGGGACGACCGATACGTCCTTTCTATCTCTTTAGACGTGCACAGATGCATTAGAGACACACCAAAGTGTATACTTACCCTCTTTAAGCGCTGAGACGCTGTACGACCATAGCTACGTCCTTTTGATGTAAGTAGACGTTCACACACGCAATAGCGTCACAAGGAAGCGCAATATCAATACATTTGAGCGCTAAGACGCTGTACGTCAGCAGATACGTCCTTTCTATCCTCTTAGACGTGCACAGACGCAATAGGGCCACAACTAAGCATTCAACAGCTTTTCTAAAACTTCAGATGATGTGGGACGAAAGATACGTCCTTTCTATCCTCTAAGACGTGCACAGATGCATTAAAGACACACCAAAGTGTAAACTCACCCTCTGTAAGCGCTAAGACGATGCACGACCAAAGCTACGTTCTTTCGATCTATCAAGACGTTCACACACGCAATAGCGTCTAAACTAAGCGCATATTCAATTCATTTAAGCGCTAAGACGCTGTACGTCAGCAGATACGTCCTTTCTATCCTCTTAGACGTGCACAGACGCAATAGGGCCACAACGAAGCATCAAGTCAGTTTTTTAAAGTGCTCAGATGATGTGGGAAGACCGATACGTCCTTTCTATCTCTCAAGACATGTACAGATGCATTAGAGACACACCAAAGTGTATACTTACCTTCTTTAAGCGCTGAGACGATGTACGACCATAGCTACGTTCTTTCGATCTATCTAGACGTTCACACACGCAATACCGTCAAAACTAAGCGCATATTTAATTCATTTAAGCGCTAAGACGCTCTACGTCAGCAGATACGTCCTTTCTATCCTCTTAGACGTGCACAGACGCAATATGGCCACAACGAAGCATGAAATAGGTTCTTTTAAAGTGCTCAGATGATGTGGGACGACAGATACGTCCTTTCTTTCTCTTTAGACGTGCACAGATGCATTAGAGACACACCAAAGCGTATACTCACCCTCTTTAAGCGCTTAGACAATGTACGACTATAGCTACGTTCTTTTGGTCTATCTAGACGTTCACAGACGCAATAGGGTCAAAATTAAGCGCATATTCAATTCATTTAAGCGTTAAGACGCTGTACGTCAGCAGATACGTCCTTTATATCCTCTTAGACAAGCACAGACGCAATAGGGCCACAACAAAGCATTCAACAGCTTTTCTAAAGTGCTCAGATGATGTGGGACGACGGATACGTCCTTTCTATCACTTTAGACGTGCCCAGATGCATTAGAAACACAAAAGTGTATACTCACCCTCTTTAAGCACTGAGACGATGTACGACCATAGCCACGTTCTTTCGATCTTTTTAGACTTTCACAGACGCAATAGGGTCACAAGAAAGCGCATATTCAATTCATTTAAGCGCTAAGACGCTGTACGTCAGCAGATACGTCCTTTCTATCCTCTTAGACGTGCACAGACGCAATAGGGCCACAACGAAGCATAAAACAGCTTTTGTTTAGTGCTCAGATGGTGTGGGACGACCGATACGTCCTTTCTATCTCTTGAGACGTGCACAGATGCATTAGAGACACACCAAAGAGTATACTCACCCTCTTTAAGCGCTAAGACGCTGTACAACCATAGGTACGTCCTTTCAATCCTATTAGATGTGCACAGACCATATAGGGCCACAACTAAGCATTAAATAGCTTATCTAAAATGCTCAGATGATGTGGGACGACCGATACGTCCTTTCTATCTCTCAGACATGTCAGATGCATTAGAGACACACCAAAGTGTATACTTACCTTCTTTAAGCGCTGAGACGATGTACGACCATAGCTACGTTCTTTCGATCTATCTAGACGTTCACACACGCAATACCGTCAAAACTAAGCGCATATTTAATTCATTTAAGCGCTAAGACGCTGTACGTCAGCAGATACGTCCTTTCTATCCTCTTAGACGTGCACAGACGCAATATGGCCACAACGAAGCATGAAACAGGTTCTTTTAAAGTGCTCAGATGATGTGGGACGACAGATACGTTTCTTCTTTCTCTTTAGACGTGCACAGATGCATTAGAGACACAACAAAGAGTATATTCACCTTCTTTAAGCGCGGAGACATTGTACGACCATAGCTACGTTCTTTCGATCTATCCAGACGTTCACACACGCAATAGCGTCAAAATTAAGCGCATATTTAATTCATTTAAGCGCTAAGACGCTGTACGTCAGCAGATACGTCCTTTCTATCCTCTTAGACGTGCACAGAAGCAATAGAGCCACAACGAAGCATGAAACTGCTTTTAAAAGTGCCCAGATGATGACCCTTTTTAAGCGCTGAGACGATGTACGACCATAGCTACGTTCTTTCGATCTATCGAGACTTTCACAGACACATTAGCGTCAAAACTAAGCGCATATTCAATTCATTTAAGAGCTAAGACGCTGTACGTCAGCAGATACGTCCTTTCTATCCTCTTAGACGTGCACAGACGCAATAGGGCCACAACGAAGCATGAAACATCTTTTCTAAAGTGCCTTGATGTTGTGGGACAACAAATACGTTCCGTCTATCACTTTAGACGTGCACAGATGCATTAGAGACACACCAAAGTGTATACTTACCCTCTTTAAGCGCTAAGACGCTGTACGACCATAGCTACGTTCTTTCGATCTATCTAGACGTTCGCACACGCAATAGCGTCAAAACTAAGCGCATATTTAATTACTTTAGGCGCTAAGACGCTGTACGTCAGCAGATACGTCCTTTCTATCCTCTTAGACGTGCACAGACGCAATAGGGCCACAACGAAGCATGAAACAGCTTTTCTAAAGTCCTCAGATATGTGGGACAACAAATACGTCCTTTCTATCTCTCAGACGTGTACAGATGCATTGAAGACACAACAAAGCGTATATTACCCTTCTTTAAGCGCTGAGACGCTGTACGACCATAGCTACGTTCTTTCGATCTATCTAGACGTTCACACACGCAATAGCGTCAAAACTAAGCGCATATTTAATTCATTTAAGCGCTAAGACGCTGTACGTCAGCAGATACGTCCTTTCTATCCTCTTAGACGTGCACAGAAGCAATAAGGCCACAACAAAGCATTCAACAGCTTTTCTAAAGTGCTCAGATGATGTGGGACGACAGATACGTCCTTTCTTTCTCTTTAGACGTGCACAGATGCATTAGAGACACACCAAAGTGTATACTTACCCTTTTTAGCGCTGAGACGCTGTACAACCACAGCTACGTTCTTTCGATCTATTAGACTTTCACAGACGCAATAGCGTCAAAGAAAGCGCATATTCAATTCATTTTAGCGTTAAGACGCTGTACGTCAGCAGATACGTCCTTCCTATCCTCTCAGACGTGCACAGACGCAATAGGGCCACAATTAAGCATCAAACCACTTTTCTATAGTGCTCAGATGGTGTGGGACGACCAATACGTCTTTTCTATCTCTTAAGACATGTACAGATGCATTAGAGACACAACAAGAGTATACCACCTTCTTTAAGCGCGGAGACGCTGTACGACCATAGCTACGTTCTTTCGATCTATCTAGACGTTCACACACGCAATAGCGTCAAAACTAAGCGCATATTCAATTCATTTAAGAGCTAAGACGCTGTACGTCAGCAGATACGTCCTTTCTATCCTCTTAGACGTGCACAGACGCAATAGGGCCACAACGAAGCATGAAACAGCTTTTATAAAGTGCTCAATGATGTGGGACGACAAATACGTCCTTTCTATCTCTCAAGACATGTACAGATGCATTGGAGACACAACAAAGAATATATTCACCTTCTTTAAGCGCTGAGACGCTGTACGACCATAGCTACGTTCTTTCGATCTATCTAGACGTTCACACACGCAAATAGCGTCAAAACTAAGCGCATATTTAAATTCATTTAAGCGCTAAGACGCTGTACGTCAGCAGATACGTCCTTTCTATCCTCTAGATGTGCACAGACGCAATAGGGCCACAACGAAGCATAAAACACTTTTTTAAAGTGCTCAGATGATGTGGGACGACAGATACGTCCTTTCTATCTCTTTAGACGTGCACAGATGCATTAGAGACACACCAAAGTGTATACTCACCCTCTTTAAGCGCTGAGACGCTGTACGACCAAAGCCTTGTTCTTTCGATCTATCTTGACGTTCACACAAGCAATAGCGTCAAAACTAAGCGCATATTCAATTCATTTAAGCGCTAAGACGCTGTACGTCAGCAGATACGTCCTTTCTATCCTCTAAGACGTGCACAGACGCAATAGGGCCACAACGAAGCATGAAACAGCTTTTCTAAAGTGCTGATGTTGTGGGACAACAAATACGTTCCTTCTATCTCTTTAGACGTGCACAGATGCATTAGAGACACACCAAAGTGTATACTTACCCTCTTTAAGCGCTGAGACGATGTACGACCATTGCTACGTTCTTTCGATCTATCTAGACTTTCACACGCAATAGGGTCACAAGAAACCGCATATTCATTCATTTAAGCGTTAAGACGCAGTACGTCAGCAGAACGTCCTTTCTATCCTCTTAGACGTGCACAGACGCAATAGGGCCACAACGAAGCATGAAACAGCTTTTCTAAAGTGCCTTGATGTTGTGGGACAACAAATACGTTCCTTCTATCTCTTTAGACGTGCACAGATGCATTAGAGACACACCAAAGAGTATACTCACCCTTTTTAAGCGCTGAGACGCTGTACGACCATAGCTACGTTCTTTCGATCTATCTAGACGTTCACACACGCAATAGCGTCAAAACTAAGCGCATATCCAATTTATTTAAGCGCTAAGACGCTGTACGTCAGCAGATACGTCTTTTCTATCCTCTTAGACGTGCACAGACGCAATAGGGCCACAACGAAGCATGAAACAGCTTTTCTAAAGTGCTCAGATGATGTGGGACGACAGATACGTCCTTCTATCTCTTTAGACGTGCACAGATGCATTAGAGACACACCAAAGTGTATACTTACCCTTTTAGCGCTGAGACGATGTACGACCATTGCTACGTTCTTTCGATCTATCTAGACTTTCACAGACGCAATAGGGTCACAAGAAAGCGCATATTCAATTCATTTAAGCGTTAAGACGCTGTACGTCAGCAGATACGTCCTTTCTATCCTCTTAGACGTGCACAGACGCAATAGGGCCACAACGAAGCATGAAACAGCTTTTCTAAAGTGCCTTGATGATGTGGGACAACAAATACGTTCCTTCTATCTCTTTAGACGTGCACAGATGCATTAGAGACACACCAAAGAGTATACTCACCCTTTTTAAGCGCTGAGACGCTGTACGACCATAGCTACGTTCTTTCGATCTATCTAGACTTCACACACGCAAAGCGTCAAAACTAAGCGCATATTCAATTCATTTAAGCACTAAGACGCAGTTCGTCAGCAGAACGTCCTTTCTATCCTTTAGACGTGCACAGACGCAATAAGGCCACAACGAAGCATGAAACAGCTTTTTAAAGTGCTCAGATGATGTGGGACTACAAATACGTCCTTTCTATCTCTTTAGACGTGCACAGATGCATTAGAGACACACCAAAGAGTATACTCACCCTTTTTAAGCGCTGAGACGCTGTACGACCAAAGCTACGTTCTTTCGATATATCTAGACTTTCACACACGCAAAAGCGTCAAAACTAAGCGCATATTCAATTCATTTAAGCACTAAGACGCAGTACGTCAGCAGAACGTCCTTTCTATCCTCTTAGACGTGCACAGACGCAATAGGGCCACAACGAAGCATGAAACAGCTTTTCTAAAGTGCCTTGATGTTGTGGGACAACAAATACGTTCCTTCTATTCTTTAGACGTGCACAGATGCATTAGAGACACACCAAAGTGTATACTTACCCTTTTTAGCGCTGAGACGATGTACGACCATTGCTACGTTCTTTCGATCTATCTAGACTTTTACAGACCAATAGCGTCAAAACTAAGCGCATATTCATTCATTTAAGCGTTAAGACGCTGTACGTCAGCAGAACGTCCTTTCTTCCTCTTAGACGTGCACAGACGCAATAGGGCCACAACGAAGCATGAAACAGCTTTTCTAAAGTGCCTTGATGTTGTGGGACAACAAATACGTTCCTTCTATCTCTTTAGACGTGCACAGATGCATTAGAGACACACCAAAGTGTATACTTACCCTTTTTAGCGCTGAGACGATGTACGACCATTGCTACGTTCTTTCGATCTATCTAGACGTTCACACACGCAATAGGGTCACAAGAAACGCATATTCATTCATTTAAGCGTTAAGACGCAGTACGTCAGCAGAAACGTCCTCTCTTTCCTCTTAGACGTGCACAGACGCAACAGGGCCACAACGAAGCATGAAACAGCTTTTCTAAAGTGCCTTGATGTTGTGGGACAACAAATACGTTCCTTCTATCTCTTTAGACGTGCACAGATGCATTAGAGACACACCATGGTGTATACTTACCCTTTTTAGCGCTGAGACGATGTACGACCATTGCTACGTTCTTTCGATCTATCTTGACGTTCACACAAGCAATAGCGTCAAAACTAAGCGCATATTCAATTCATTTAAGCGCTAAGACGCTGTACGTCAGCAGATACGTCCTTTCTATCCTCTCAGGCGTGCACAGACGCAATATGGCCACAACGAAGCATGAAACAGCTTTTTTAAAGTGCTCAGATGATGTGGGACAACAAATACGTCCTTTCTTTCTCTTTAGACGTGCACAGATGCATTAGAGACACACCAAAGAGTATACTCACCCTTTTTAAGCGCTGAGACGCTGTACGACCAAAGCTACGTTCTTTCGATATATCTAGACTTTCAGACACGCAAAAGCGTCAAAACTAAGCGCATATTCAATTCATTTAAGCACTAAGACGCAGTTCGTCAGCAGAAACGTTCTTTCTATCCTCTTAGACGTGCACAGACGCAATAGGGCCACAACGAAGCATGAAACAGCTTTTCTAAAGTGCCTTGATGTTGTGGGACAACAAATACGTCCTTCTATTCTTTAGACGTGCACAGATGCATTAGAGACACACCAAAGTGTATACTTACCCTTTTTAGCGCTGAGACGATGTACGACCATTGCTACGTTCTTTCGATCTAACTAGACTTTTACAGACCCATTAGCGTCAAAACTAAGCGCATATTCATTCATTTAAGCGTTAAGACGCTGTACGTCAGCAGAAACGTCCTCTCTTTCCTCTAGACGTGCACAGACGCAATAGGGCCACAACGAAGCATGAAACAGCTTTTCTAAAGTGCCTTGATGTTGTGGGACAACAAATACGTTCCTTCTATTTCTTTAGACGTGCACAGATGCATTAGAGACACACCAAAGTGTATACTTACCCTTTTTAGCGCTGAGACGATGTACGACCATGCTACGTTCTTTCGATCTAACTAGACTTTTACAGACCATAGCGTCAAAACTAAGCGCATATTCATTCATTTAAGCGTTAAGACGCTGTACGTCAGCAGATACGTCCTTTCTATCATCGTGGACGTGCACAGACGAAATAGGGCCACAACGAAGCATGAAACAGCTTTTCTAAAGTGCTCAGATGTGTGGGACGACCGATACGTCCTTTCTATCTCTTAGACGTGCACAGATGCATTAGAGACACACCAAAGTGTATACTTACCTTCTTTAAGCGCTGAGACGATGTACGACCATAGCTACGTTCTTTCGATCTATCTAGACGTTCACACACGCAATAGCGTCAAAACTAAGCGCATATTCAATTCATTTAAGCGCTAAGACGCTGTACGTCAGCAGATACGTCCTTTCTATCCTCTAGACGTGCACAGACGCAATATGGCCACAACGAAGCATGAAACAGCTTTTCTAAAGTGCTCAGATGATGTGGGACGACAAATACGTCCTTTCTTCTCTTTAGACGTGCACAGATGCATTAGACACACACCAAAGAGTATATTCACCCTTTTTAAGCGCTGAGACGCTGTACGACCAAAGCTACGTTCTTTCGAAACATCTAGACTTTCACACACGCAAAGCGTCAAAACTAAGCGCATATTCAATTCATTTAAGCACTAAGACGCTTCGTCAGCAGAACGTCCTTTCTATCCTCTTAGACGTGCACAGACGCAATAGGGCCACAACGAAGCATGAAACAGCTTTTCTAAAGTGCAGCAGATCTCTTAGACGTGCACAGATGCATTAGAGACTCACCAAAGTATACCCCTCGCTGAGACGATAGACGTACGCACAGACGCAATAGGGCGTCACAACGAAGCATAGACAACAGCTTTTCTAAAGTGCCTTGATGTTGTGGGACAACAAATACGTCCTTCTATCTCTTAGACGTGCACAGATGCATTAGAGACACACCAAAGTGTATACTTACCCTTTTAAGCGCTGAGACGATGTACGACCATAGCTACGTTCTTTCGATCTATCTAGACTTTACAGACCAATAGCGTCAAAACTAAGCGCATATTCAATTCATTTAAGCACTAAGACGCTGTACGTCAGCAGATACGTCCTTTCTATCCTCTTAGACGTGCACAGACGCAATAGGGCCACAACGAAGCATGAAACAGCTTTTCTAAAGTGCCTTGATGTGTGGGACACAAATACGTCCTTTATCTCTTAGACGTGCACAGATGCATTAGAGACACACCAAAGTGTATACTTACCCTTTTAAGCGCTGAGACGATGTACGACCATAGCTACGTTCTTTCGATCTATCTAGACTTCACACACCAATAGCGTCAAAACTAAGCGCATATTCAATTCATTTAAGCGCTTAAGACGCTGTACGTCAGCAGATACGTCCTTTCTATCCTCTTAGACGTGCACAGACGCAATAGGGCCACAACGAAGCATGAAACAGCTTTTTAAAGTGCCAGATGTGTGGGACGACAAATACGTCCTTTCTATCTCTTAGACGTGCACAGATGCATTAGAGACACACCAAAGTGTATACTCACCCTCTTTAAGCGCTGAGACGATGTACGACCATAGCTACGTTCTTTCGATCTATCTAGACGTTCACACACGCAATAGCGTCACAAGAAAGCGCATATTCAATTCATTTAAGCGCTAAGACGCTGTACGTCAGCAGATACGTCCTTTCTATCCTCTTAGACGTGCACAGACGCAATAGGGCCACAACGAAGCATGAAACAGCTTTTCTAAAATTCCAGATGATGTGGGACGACAAATACGTCCTTTCTATCTCTTTAGACGTGCACAGATGCATTAGAGACACACCAAAGTGTATACTTACCCTCTTTAAGCGCTGAGACGATGTACGACCATAGCTACGTTCTTTCGATCTATCTAGACGTTCACACACGCAATAGCGTCAAAAAGCGCATATTCAATTAAGTTAAGCACTCAGACGCTGTACGTCAACCAGATACGTCCTTTCTACCCTATTAGACGTGCACAGACGCAATAGGGCCACAACGAAGCATGAAACAGCTTTTCTAAAGTGCCCAGATGATGTGGGACGACAAATACGTCCTTTCTGTCTCCTTAGACGTGCACAGATGCATTAAAGACACACCAAAGTGTATACTCACCCTCTTTAAGCGCTGAGACGATGTACGACCATAGCTACGTTCTTTCGATCTATCTAGACGTTCACACACGCAATAGCGTCAAAACTAAGCGCATATTCAATTCATTTAAGCGCTAAGACGCTGTACGTCAGCAGATACGTCCTTTCTATCCTCTTAGACGTGCACAGACGCAATAGGGCCACAACGAAGCATGAAACCACTTTTCTAAAGTGCCCAGATGATGGTGGACGACGAATACGTCCCTTCTATCTCTTTATACGTGCACAGATGCGTTAGAGACACACCAAAGTGTATACTTACCCTCTTTAAGCGCTGAGACGATGTACGACCATAGCTACGTTCTTTCGATCTATCTAGACTTTCACACACGCAATAGCGTCAAAACTAAGCGCATATTCAATTCATTTAAGCGCTAAGACGCTGTACGTCAGCAGATACGTCCTTTCTATCCTCTTAGACGTGCACAGACGCAATAGGGCCACAACGAAGCATGAAACAGCTTTTCTAAAGTGCCCAGATGATGTGGGACGACAAATACGTCCTTTCTATCTCCTTAGACGTGCACAGATGCATTAGAGACACACCAAAGTGTATACTTACCCTCTTTAAGCGCTGAGACGATGTACGACCATAGCTACGTTCTTTCGATCTATCTAGACGTTCACACACGCAATAGCGTCAAAACTAAGCGCATATTCAATTCATTTAAGCGCTAAGACGCTGTACGTCAGCAGATACGTCCTTTCTATCCTCTTAGACGTGCACAGACGCAATAGGGCCACAACGAAGCATGAAACAGCTTTTCTAAAGTGCCCAGATGATGTGGGACGACAAATACGTCCTTTCTATCTCTTAGACGTGCACAGATGCATTAGAGACACACCAAAGTGTATACTTACCCTCTTTAAGCGCTGAGACGATGTACGACCATAGCTACGTTCTTTCGATCTATCTAGACGTTCACACACGCAATAGCGTCAAAACTAAGCGCATATTCAATTCATTTAAGCGCTAAGACGCTGTACGTCAGCAGATACGTCCTTTCTATCCTCTTAGACGTGCACAGACGCAATAGGGCCACAACGAAGCATGAAACAGCTTTTCTAAAGTGCCAGATGATGTGGGACGACAAATACGTCCTTTCTATCTCTTAGACGTGCACAGATGCATTAGAGACACACCAAAGTGTATACTTACCCTCTTTAAGCGCTGAGACGATGTACGACCATAGCTACGTTCTTTCGATCTATCTAGACTTTCACACACGCAATAGCGTCAAAAAAGCGCATATTCAATTCATTTAAGCGCTAAGACGCTGTACGTCAGCAGATACGTCCTTTCTATCCTCTTAGACGTGCACAGACGCAATAGGGCCACAACGAAGCATGAAACAGCTTTTTAAAGTGCTCAGATGATGTGGGACGACAAATACGTCCTTTCTATCTCCTTAGCCGTGCACAGATGCATTAAAGACACACCAAAATGTATACTTACCCTCTTTAAGCGCTGAGACGATGTACGACCATAGCTACGTTCTTTCGATCTATCTAGACGTTCACACACGCAATAGCGTCAAAACTAAGCGCATATTCAATTCATTTAAGCGCTAAGACGCTGTACGTCAGCAGATACGTCCTTTCTATCCTCTTAGACGTGCACAGACGCAATAGGGCCACAACGAAGCATGAAACAGCTTTTCTAAAGTGCTAAATGATGTGGGACGACAAATACGTCCTTTCTATCTCTTTAGACGTGCACAGATGCATTAGAGACACACCAAAGTGTATACTTATCGTTTTTAGCGCTGAGACGATGTACGACCATAGCTACGTTCTTTCGATCTATCTAGACGTTCACAGACCCAATAGGGTCACAAGAAAGCGCATATTCAATTCATTTAAGCGCTAAGACGCTGTACGTCAGCAGATACGTCCTTTCTACCCTCTTAGACGTGCACAGACGCAATAGGGCCACAACGAAGCATGAAACAGCTTTTCTAAAGTGCCAGATGATGTGGGACGACAAATACGTCCTTTCTATCTCCTTAGACGTGCACAGATGCATTAGAGACACACCAAAGTGTATACTTACCCTCTTTAAGCGCTGAGACGATGTACGACCATAGCTACGTTCTTTCGATCTATCTAGACGTTCACACACGCAATAGCGTCAAAGAAAGCGCATATCCAATTCATTTAAGCGCTAAGACGCTGTACGTCAGCAGATACGTCCTTTCTATCCTCTTAGACGTGCACAGACGCAATAGGGCCACAACGAAGCATGAAACAGCTTTTCTAAAGTGCCAGATGATGTGGGACGACAAATACGTCCTTTCTATCTCTTAGACGTGCACAGATGCATTAGAGACACACCAAAGTGTATACTACCCTCTTTAAGCGCTGAGACGATGTACGACCATAGCTACGTTCTTTCGATCTATCTAGACTTTCACACACGCAATAGCGTCAAAACTAAGCGCATATTCAATTAATTTAAGCGCTTAGACGCTGTACGTCAGCAGATACGTCCTTTCTACCCTCTTAGACGTGCACAGACGCAATAGGGCCACAACGAAGCATGAAACAGCTTTTCTAAAGTGCCAGATGATGTGGGACGACAAATACGTCCTTTCTATCTTTAGACGTGCACAGATGCATTAGAGACACACCAAAGTGTATACTTACCCTCTTTAAGCGCTGAGACGATGTACGACCATAGCTACGTTCTTTCGATCTATCTAGACTTTCACACACGCAATAGGTCAAAGAAGCGCATATTCAATTCATTTAAGCGCTAAGACGCTGTACGTCAGCAGATACGTCCTTTCTACCCTCTTAGACGTGCACAGACGCAATAGGGCCACAACGAAGCATGAAACAGCTTTTTAAAGTGCCCAGATGATGTGGGACGACAAATACGTCCTTTCTATCTCTTAGACGTGCACAGATGCATTAGAGACACACCAAAGTGTATACTTACCCTCTTTAAGCGCTGAGACGATGTACGACCATAGCTACGTTCTTTCGATCTATCTAGACTTTCACACACGCAATAGGGTCAAAACCAAGCGCATATCCAATTTATTTAATCTCTAAGACGCTGTACGTCAGCAGATACGTCCTTTCTATCCTCTTAGACGTGCACAGACGCAATAGGGCCACAACGAAGCATAAAACAGCTTTTCTAAAGTGCCCAGATGATGTGGGACGACAAATACGTCCTTTCTATCTCCTTAGACGTGCACAGATGCATTAGAGACACACCAAAGTGTATACTTACCCTCTTTAAGCGCTGAGACGATGTACGACCATAGCTTCGTTCTTTCGATCTATCTAGACTTTCACACACGCAATAGGTCAAAAAAGCGCATATTCAATTCATTTAAGCGCTAAGACGCTGTACGTCAGCAGATACGTCCTTTCTATCCTCTTAGACGTGCACAGACGCAATAGGGCCACAACGAAGCATGAAACAGCTTTTATAAAGTGCTCAGATGATGTGGGACGACAAATACGTCCTTTCTATCTCTTAGACGTGCACAGATGCATTAGAGACACACCAAAGTGTATACTACCCTCTTTAAGCGCTGAGACGATGTACGACCATAGCTACGTCTTTCGATCTATCTAGACTTTCACACACGCAATAGGTCAAAAAGCGCATATTCAATTCATTTAAGCGCTAAGACGCTGTACGTCAGCAGATACGTCCTTTCTACCCTCTTAGACGTGCACAGACGCAATAGGGCCACAACGAAGCATGAAACAGCTTTTAAAGTGCCCAGATGATGTGGGACGACAAATACGTCCTTTCTATCTCTTAGACGTGCACAGATGCATTAGAGACACACCAAAGTGTATACTTCACCCTCTTTAAGCGCTGAGACGATGTACGACCATAGCTACGTTCTTTCGATCTATCAAGAGTTTCACACACGCAATAGCGTCAAAGTAAGCGCATATTTAATTTATTAAGGCGTTAAGACGCTGTACGTCAGCAGATACGTCCTTTCTACCCTCTTGGACGTGCACAGACGCAATAGGGCCACAACGAAGCATGAAACAGCTTTTCTAAAATTCCAGATGATGTGGGACGACAAATACGTCCTTTCTATCTCTTAGACGTGCACAGATGCATTAGAGACACACCAAAGTGTATACACCTCTTTAAGCGCTGAGACGATGTACGACCATAGCTACGTTCTTTCGATCTATCTAGACTTCACACACGCAATAGGGTCAAAAAGCGCATATTCAATTCATTTAAGCGCTAAGACGCTGTACGTCAGCAGATACGTCCTTTCTACCCTCTTAGACGTGCACAGACGCAATAGGGCCACAACGAAGCATGAAACAGCTTTTCTAAAGTGCCCAGATGATGTGGGACGACAAATACGTCCTTTCTATCTCCT
The DNA here is from genome assembly GCA_001695595.3 of Plasmopara viticola. Taxonomy (NCBI): domain Eukaryota; phylum Oomycota; class Peronosporomycetes; order Peronosporales; family Peronosporaceae; genus Plasmopara; species Plasmopara viticola. The sequence continues at coordinate 922,548 of MBPM02000022.1, forward strand.
TAGACGTGCACAGATGCATTAGAGACACACCAAAGTGTATACTACCCTCTTTAAGCGCTGAGACGATGTACGACCATAGCTACGTTCTTTCGATCTATCTAGACTTTCACACACGCAATAGGTCACAAAAGCGCATATTCAATTCATTTAAGCGCTAAGACGCTGTACGTCAGCAGATACGTCCTTTCTACCCTCTTAGACGTGCACAGACGCAATAGGGCCACAACGAAGCATCAAACAGCTTATTAAAGTGCTCATATGATGTGGGACGACAAATACGTCCTTTCTATCTCTTAGACGTGCACAGATGCATTAGAGACACACCAAAGTGTATACTACCCTCTTTAAGCGCTGAGACGATGTACGACCATAGCTACGTTCTTTCGATCTATCTAGACTTTCACAGACGCAATAGCGTCACAAAAAGCGCATATTCAATTCATTTAAGCGCTAAGACGCTGTACGTCAGCAGATACGTCTTTTCTACCATCTTAGACGTGCACAGATGCAATAGGGCCACAACGAAGCATGAAACAGCTTTTCTAAAGTGCCAGATGATGTGGACGACAAATACGTCCTTTCTATCTCTTAGACGTGCACAGATGCATTAGAGACACACCAAAGTGTATACTCACCCTCTTTAAGCGCTGAGACGATGTACGACCATAGCTACGTCTTTCGATCTATCTAGACTTTCACACACGCAATAGGGTCAAAAAAGCGCATATTCAATTCATTTAAGCGCTAAGACGCTGTACGTCAGCAGATACGTCCTTTCTACCCTCTTAGACGTGCACAGACGCAATAGGGCCACAACGAAGCATGAAACAGCTTTTATAAAGTGCCCAGATGATGTGGGACGACAAATACGTCCTTTCTATCTCTTAGACGTGCACAGATGCATTAGAGACACACCAAAGTGTATACTTACCCTCTTTAAGCGCTGAGACGATGTACGACCATAGCTACGTTCTTTCGATCTATCTAGACGTTCACACACGCAATAGGTCACAAAAAAGCGCATATTCAATTCATTTAAGCGCTAAGACGCTGTACGTCAGCAGAAACGTCCTTTCTCCCTCTTAGACGTGCACAGACGCGATAGGGCCACAACGAAGCATGAAACAGCTTTTCTAAAGTGCCCAGATGATGTGGGACGACAAATACGTCCTTTCTATCTCTTAGACGTGCACAGATGCATTAGAGACACACCAAAGTGTATACTCACCCTCTTTAAGCGCTGAGACGATGTACGACCATAGCTACGTCTTTCGATCTATCTAGACGTTCACACACGCAATAGCGTCAAAACTAAGCGCATATCCAATTTATTTAAGCGCTCAGACGCTGTACGTCAGCAGATACGTCCTTTCTACCCTCTTAGACGTGCACAGACGCAATAGGGCCACAACGAAGCATGAAACAGCTTTTCTAAAGTGCCTTGATGATGTGGGACGACAACTACGTCCTTTCTATCTCCTTAGACGTGCACAGATGCATTAGAGACACACCAAAGTGTATACTCACCCTCTTTAAGCGCTGAGACGATGTACGACCATAGCTACGTCTTTCGATCTATCTAGACTTTCACACACGCAATAGGTCACAAGAAGCGCATATTCAATTAAGTTAAGCGCTTAGACGCTGTACGTCAACCAGATACGTCCTTTCTACCCTCTTAGACGTGCACAGACGCAATAGGGCCACAACGAAGCATGAAACAGCTTTTCTAAAGTGCTCAGATGATGTGGGACGACAAATACGTCCTTTCTATCTCTTAGACGTGCACAGATGCATTAAAGACACACCAAAGTGTATACTCACCCACTTTAAGCGCTGAGACGATGTACGACCATAGCTACGTTCTTTCGATCTATCTAGACGTTCACACACGCAATAGCGTCAAGAAAGCGCATATTCAATTCATTTAAGCGCTAAGACGCTGTACGTCAGCAGATACGTCCTTTCTACCCTCTTAGACGTGCACAGACGCAATAGGGCCACAACGAAGCATGAAACAGCTTTTCTAAAGTGCTCAGATGATGTGGGACGACAAATACGTCCTTTCTATCTCCTTAGACGTGCACAGATGCATTAGAGACACACCAAAGTGTATACTCACCCTCTTTAAGCGCTGAGACGATGTACGACCATAGCTACGTTCTTTCGATCTATCTAGACGTTCACACACGCAATAGCGTCAAAACTAAGCGCATATCCAATTTATTTAAGCGCTCAGACGCTGTACGTCAGCAGATACGTCTTTTCTATCCTCTTAGACGTGCACAGACGCAATAGGGCCACAACGAAGCATGAAACAGCTTTTCTAAAGTCCCAGATGATGTGGGACGACAAATACGTCCTTTCTATCTCTTAGACGTGCACAGATGCATTAGAGACACACCAAAGTGTATACTCACCCTCTTTAAGCGCTGAGACGATGTACGACCATAGCTACGTCTTTCGATCTATCTAGACTTTCACACACGCAATAGGTCAAAAAAGCGCATATTCAATTCATTTAAGCGCTAAGACGCTGTACGTCAGCAGATACGTCTTTTCTACCTCTTAGACGTGCACAGATGCAATAGGGCCACAACGAAGCATGAAACAGCTTTTCTAAAGTGCCTTGATGATGTGGGACGACAAATACGTCCTTTCTATCTCCTTAGACGTGCACAAATGCATTAAAGACACACCAAAATGTATACTTACCCTCTTTAAGCGCTGAGACGATGTGCGACCATAGCTACGTCTTTCGATCTATCTAGACGTTCACACACGCAATAGGTCAAAGAAGCGCATATTCAATTCATTTAAGCGCTAAGACGCTGTACGTCAGCAGATACGTCCTTTCTACCCTCTTAGACGTGCACAGACGCAATAGGGCCACAACGAAGCATGAAACAGCTTTTAAAGTGCCCAGATGATGTGGGACGACAAATACGTCCTTTCTATCTCTTGAGACGTGCACAGATGCATTAGAGACATACCAAAGAGTATACTCACCCTCTTTAAGCGCTGAGACGATGTACGACCATAGCTACGTTCTTTCGATCTATCTAGACTTTCACACACGCAATAGGTCACAAGAAAGCGCATATTCAATTCATTTAAGCGCTAAGACGCTGTACGTCAGCAGATACGTCCTTTCTACCCTCTTAGACGTGCACAGACGCAATAGGGCCACAACGAAGCATAAAACAGCTTTTATAAAGTGCCCAGATGATGTGGGACGACAAATACGTCCTTTCTATCTCTTAGACGTGCACAGATGCATTAGAGACACACCAAAGTGTATACTCACCCTCTTTAAGCGCTGAGACGATGTACGACCATAGCTACGTCTTTCGATCTATCTAGACTTTCACACACGCAATAGGTCACAAGAAAGCGCATATTCAATTCATTTAAGCGCTAAGACGCTGTACGTCAGCAGATACGTCCTTTCTACCCTCTTAGACGTGCACAGACGCAATAGGGCCACAACGAAGCATAAAACAGCTTTTATAAAGTGCCCAGATGATGTGGGACGACAAATACGTCCTTTCTATCTCTTAGACGTGCACAGATGCATTAGAGACACACCAAAGTGTATACTCACCCTCTTTAAGCGCTGAGACGATGTACGACCATAGCTACGTCCTTTCGATCTATCTAGACTTTCACACACGCAATAGGGTCACAAGCAAGCGCATATTCAATTCATTTGAGCGCTAAGACGCTGTACGTCAGCAGATACGTCCTTTCTACCCTCTTAGACGTGCACAGACGCAATAGGGCCACAACGAAGCATAAAAAGCTTTTATAAAGTGCCCAGATGATGTGGGACGACAAATACGTCCTTTCTATCTCTTAGACGTGCACAGATGCATTGGAGACACACCAAAGTGTATACTTACCCTCTTTAAGCGCTGAGACGATGTACGACCATAGCTACGTCCTTTCGATCTATCTAGACTTTCACACACGCAATAGGGTCACAAGAAAGCGCATATTCAATTCATTTGAGCGCTAAGACGCTGTACGTCAGCAGATACGTCCTTTCTACCCTCTTAGACGTGCACAGACGCAATAGGGCCACAACGAAGCATAAAACAGCTTTTATAAAGTGCCCAGATGATGTGGGACGACAAATACGTCCTTTCTATCTCCTTAGACGTGCACAGATGCATTAGAGACACACCAAAGTGTATACTCACCCTCTTTAAGCGCTGAGACGATGTACGACCATAGCTACGTCCTTTCGATCTATCTAGACTTTCACACACGCAATAGGGTCACAAGCAAGCGCATATTCAATTCATTTGAGCGCTAAGACGCTGTACGTCAGCAGATACGTCCTTTCTACCCTCTTAGACGTGCACAGACGCAATAGGGCCACAACGAAGCATAAACAGCTTTTATAAAGTGCCCAGATGATGTGGGACGACAAATACGTCCTTTCTATCTCTTTAGACGTGCACAGATGCATTAGAGACACACCAAAGTGTATACTCACCCTCTTTAAGCGCTGAGACGATGTACGACCATAGCTACGTCTTTCGATCTATCTAGACTTTCACACACGCAATAGGTCACAAGAAAGCGCATATTCAATTCATTTGAGCGCTAAGACGCTGTACGTCAGCAGATACGTCCTTTCTATCCTCTTAGACGTGCACAGACGCAATAGGGCCACAACGAAGCATGAAACAGCTTTTATAAAGTGCCCAGATGATGTGGGACGACAAATACGTCCTTTCTATCTCTTGAGACGTGCACAGATGCATTAGAGACACACCAAAGAGTATACTCCTTTTCTTTAAGCGCTGAGACGATGTACGACCAAAGCTACGTCCTTTCGATCTATCTAGACTTTCACACACGCAATAGGTCAAAGAAGCGCATATCCAATAAATTTGAGCGCTAAGATGCTGTACGTCAGCAGATACGTCCTTTCTACCCTCTTAGACGTGCACAGACGCAATAGGGCCACAACGAAGCATAAAACAGCTTTTATAAAGTGCCCAGATGATGTGGGACGACAAATACGTCCTTTCTATCTCCTTAGACGTGCACAGATGCATTAGAGACACACCAAAGTGTATACTTACCCTCTTTAAGCGCTGAGACGATGTACGACCATAGCTACGTCTTTCGATCTATCTAGACTTTCACACACGCAATAGGGTCACAAGAAAGCGCATATTCAATTCATTTGAGCGCTAAGACGCTGTACGTCAGCAGATACGTCCTTTCTACCCTCTTAGACGTGCACAGACGCAATAGGGCCACAACGAAGCATATAACAGCTTTTATAAAGTGCCCAGATGATGTGGGACGACAAATACGTCCTTTCTATCTCTTGAGACGTGCACAGATGCATTAGAGACACACCAAAGTGTATACTCCTTTTCTTTAAGCGCTGAGACGATGTACGACCATAGCTACGTCCTTTCGATCTATCTAGACTTTCACACACGCAATAGGGTCACAAGCAAGCGCATATTCAATTCATTTGAGCGCTAAGACGCTGTACGTCAGCAGATACGTCCTTTCTACCCTCTTAGACGTGCACAGACGCAATAGGGCCACAACGAAGCATAAAACAGCTTTTCTAAAGTGCCCAGATGATGCGGGACGACAAATACGTCCTTTCTATCTTTTGAGACGTGCACAGATGCATTAGAGACACACCAAAGTGTATACTCCTTTTATTTAAGCGCTGAGACGATGTACGACCATAGCTACGTCCTTTCGATCTATCTAGCCTTTCACACACGCAATAGGGTCAAACAAGCGCATATTCAATTCATTTGAGCGCTAAGACGCTGTACGTCAGCAGATACGTCCTTTCTACCCTCTTAGACGTGCACAGACGCAATAGGGCCACAACGAAGCAAAACAGCTTTTATAAAGTGCCCAGATGATGTGGGACGACAAATACGTCCTTTCTATCTCCTTAGACGTGCACAGATGCATTAGAGACACACCAAAGTGTATACTCACCCTCTTTAAGCGCTGAGACGATGTACGACCATAGCTACGTCCTTTCGATCTATCTAGACTTTCACACACGCAATAGGGTCACAAGAAAGCGCATATTCAATTCATTTAAGCGCTAAGACGCTGTACGTCAGCAGATACGTCCTTTCTACCCTCTTAGACGTGCACAGACGCAATAGGGCCACAACGAAGCATGAAACAGCTTTTCTAAAGTGCCCAGATGATGTGGGACGACAAATACGTCCTTTCTATCTTTAGACGTGCACAGATGCATTAGAGACACACCAAAGTGTATACTTACCCTCTTTAAGCGCTGAGACGATGTACGACCATAGCTACGTTCTTTCGATCTATCTAGACGTTCACACACGCAATAGCGTCAAAACTAAGCGCATATTCAATTCATTTAAGCGCTAAGACGCTGTACGTCAGCAGATACGTCCTTTCTACCCTCTTAGACGTGCACAGACGCAATAGGGCCACAACGAAGCATAAAACAGCTTTTATAAAGTGCCCAGATGATGTGGGACGACAAATACGTCCTTTCTATCTCCTTAGACGTGCACAGATGCATTAGAGACACACCAAAGTGTATACTTACCCTCTTTAAGTGCTGAGACGATGTACGACCATAGCTACGTTCTTTCGATCTATCTAGACTTTCACACACGCAATAGGGTCACAAGAAAGCGCATATTCAATTCATTTAAGCGCTAAGACGCTGTACGTCAGCAGATACGTCCTTTCTACCCTCTTAGACGTGCACAGACGCAATAGGGCCACAACGAAGCATGAAACAGCTTTTCTAAAGTGCCCAGATGATGTGGGACGACAAATACGTCCTTTCTATCTTTTAGACGTGCACAGATACATTAGAGACACATCAAAGAGCATACTCACCCTCTTTAAGCGCTGAGACGATGTACGACCATAGCTACGTCTTTCGATCTATCTAGACTTTCACACACGCAATAGGTCACAAGAAAGCGCATATTCAATTCATTTAAGCGCTAAGACGCTGTACGTCAGCAGATACGTCCTTTCTATCCTCTTAGACGTGCACAGACGCAATAGGGCCACAACGAAGCATGAAACAGCTTTTCTAAAGTGCTCAGATGATGTGGGACGACAAATACGTCCTTTCAATCTCCTTAGACGTGCACAAATGCATTAAAGACACACCAAAATGTATACTTACCCTCTTTAAGCGCTGAGACGATGTACGACCATAGCTACGTTCTTTCGATCTATCTAGACGTTCACACACGCAATAGCGTCAAAACTAAGCGCATATTCAATTCATTAAGCGCTAAGACGCTGTACGTCAGCAGATACGTCCTTTCTACCCTCTTAGACGTGCACAGACGCAATAGGGCCACAACGAAGCATGAAACAGCTTTTCTAAAGTGCCCAGATGATGTGGGACGACAAATACGTCCTTTCTATCTCTTAGACGTGCACAGATGCATTAGAGACACACCAAAGTGTATACCCCTCTTTAAGCGCTGAGACGATGTACGACCATAGCTACGTCTTTCGATCTATCTAGACTTTCACACACGCAATAGGTCACAAGAAAGCGCATATTCAATTCATTTGAGCGCTAAGACGCTGTACGTCAGCAGATACGTCCTTTCTACCCTCTTAGACGTGCACAGACGCAATAGGGCCACAACGAAGCATAAAACCACTTTTCTAAAGTGCCCAGATGATGTGGGACGACAAATACGTCCTTTCTATCTCCTTAGACGTGCACAGATGCATTAGAGACACACCAAAGTGTATACTCACCCTCTTTAAGCGCTGAGACGATGTACGACCATAGCTACGTCTTTCGATCTATCTAGACGTTCACACACGCAATAGCGTCAAAACGAAGCGCATATTCAATTCATTTAAGCGCTAAGACGCTGTACGTCAGCAGATACGTCCTTTCTACCCTCTTAGACGTGCACAGACGCAATAGGGCCACAACGAAGCATGAAACAGCTTTTATAAAGTGCCCAGATGATGTGGGACGACAAATACGTCCTTTCTATCTCCTTAGACGTGCACAGATGCATTAAAGACACACCAAAGTGTATACTCACCCTCTTTAAGCGCTGAGACGATGTACGACCATAGCTACGTTCTTTCGATCTATCTAGACGTTCACACACGCAATAGCGTCAAACTAAGCGCATATCCAATTTATTTAAGCGCTCAGACGCTGTACGTCAGCAGATACGTCTTTTCTACCCTCTTAGACGTGCACAGATGCAATAGGGCCACAACGAAGCATGAAACAGCTTTTCTAAAGTGCTCAGATGATGTGGGACGACAAATACGTCCTTTCTATCTCCTTAGACGTGCACAGATGCATTAGAGACACACCAAAGTGTATACTCACCCTCTTTAAGCGCTGAGACGATGTACGACCATAGCTACGTTCTTTCGATCTATCTAGACGTTCACACACGCAATAGCGTCAAAACTAAGCGCATATTCAATTTATTTAAGCGCTAAGACGCTGTACGTCAGCAGATACGTCCTTTCTACCCTCTTAGACGTGCACAGACGCAATTGGGCCACAACGAAGCATGAAACAGCTTTTCTTGATGATGTGGGACGACAACTACGTCCTTTCTATCTCCTTAGACGTGCACAGATGCATTAGAGACACACCAAAGTGTATACTTACCCTCTTTAAGCGCTGAGACGATGTACGACCATAGCTACGTTCTTTCGATCTATCTAGACGTTCACACACGCAATAGCGTCAAAACTAAGCGCATATTCAATTCATTTAAGCGCTAAGACGCTGTACGTCAGCAGATACGTCCTTTCTACCCTCTTAGACGTGCACAGACGCAATAGGGCCACAACGAAGCATGAAACAGCTTTTCTAAAGTGCTCAGATGATGTGGGACGACAAATACGTCCTTTCTATCTCCTTAGACGTGCACAGATGCATTAAAGACACACCAAAGTGTATACTCACCCTCTTTAAGCGCTGAGACGATGTACGACCATAGCTACGTTCTTTCGATCTATCTAGACTTTCACAGACGCAATAGGGTCACAAGAAAGCGCATATTCAATTCATTTAAGCGCTAAGACGCTGTACGTCAGCAGATACGTCCTTTCTATCCTCTTAGACGTGCACAGACGCAATAGGGCCACAACGAAGCATGAAACAGCTTTTCTAAAGTGCTCAGATGATGTGGGACGACAAATACGTCCTTTCTATCTCCTTAGACGTGCACAGATGCATTAAAGACACACCAAAATGTATACTTACCCTCTTTAAGCGCTGAGACGATGTGCGACTATAGCTTCGTTCTTTCGATCTATCTAGACGTTCACACACGCAATAGCGTCAAAACTAAGCGCATATCCAATTTATTTAAGCGCTCAGACGCTGTACGTCAGCAGATACGTCTTTTCTACCCTCTTAGACGTGCACAGACGCAATAGGGCCACAACGAAGCATGAAACAGCTTTTCTAAAGTGCCATGATGATGTGGAACGACAAATACGTCCTTTCTATCTCTTTAGACGTGCACAGATGCATTAGAGACACACCAAAGTGTATACTCACCCTCTTTAAGCGCTGAGACGATGTACGACCATAGCTACGTTCTTTCGATCTATCTAGACGTTCACACACGCAATAGCGTCACAAGAAAGCGCATATTCAATTCATTTAAGCGTTAAGACGCTGTACGTCAGCAGATACGTCCTTTCTACCCTCTTAGACGTGCACAGACGCAATAGGGCCACAACGAAGCATGAAACAGCTTTTCTAAAGTGCCCAGATGATGTGGGACGATACGACTATCTCTTAGACGTGCACAGATGCATTAGAGACACACCAAGAGTATACTCACCCTCTTTAAGCGCTGAGACGATGTACGACCATAGCTACGTTCTTTCGATCTATCTAGACGTTCACACACGCAATAGCGTCAAAACTAAGCGCATATTCAATTCATTTAAGCGCTAAGACGCTGTACGTCAGCAGATACGTCCTTTCTATCCTCTTAGACGTGCACAGACGCAATAGGGCCACAACGAATCATAAAACAGCTTTTCTAAAATTCAGATGATGTGGGACGACAAATACGTCCTTTCTATCTCTTAAGACATGCACAGATGCATTAGAGACACACCAAAGTGTATACTCACCCTCTTTAAGCGCTGAGACGATGTACGACCATAGCTACGTTCTTTCGATCTATCTAGACTTTCACACACGCAATAGGGTCACAAGAAAGCGCATATTCAATTCATTTAAGCGCTAAGACGCTGTACGTCAGCAGATACGTCCTTTCTATCCTCTTAGACGTGCACAGACGCAATAGGGCCACAACGAAGCATGAAACAGCTTTTATAAAGTGCCCAGATGATGTGGGACGACAAATACGTCCTTTCTATCTCCTTAGACGTGCACAGATGCATTAGAGACACACCAAAGAGTATACTCCTTTTCTTTAAGCGCTGAGACGATGTACGACCATAGCTACGTTCTTTCGATCTATCTAGACGTTCACACACGCAATAGCGTCAAAACTAAGCGCATATTCAATTCATTTGAGCGCTAAGACGCTGTACGTCAGCAGATACGTCCTTTCTACCCTCTTAGACGTGCACAGACGCAATAGGGCCACAACGAAGCATGAAACAGCTTTTATAAAGTGCCAGATGATGTGGACGACAAATACGTCCTTTCTATCTCTTAGACGTGCACAGATGCATTAGAGACACACCAAAGTGTATACTTACCCTCTTTAAGCGCTGAGACGATGTACGACCATAGCTACGTCCTTTCGATCTATCTAGACTTTCACACACGCAATAGGGTCACAAGAAAGCGCATATTCAATTCATTTGAGCGCTAAGACGCTGTACGTCAGCAGATACGTCCTTTCTACCCTCTTAGACGTGCACAGACGCAATAGGGCCACAACGAAGCATAAAACAGCTTTTATAAAGTGCCCAGATGATGTGGGACGACAAATACGTCCTTTCTATCTCCTTAGACGTGCACAGATGCATTAGAGACACACCAAAGTGTATACTACCCTCTTTTAAGCGCTGAGACGATGTACGACCATAGCTACGTCTTTCGATCTATCTAGACTTTCACACACGCAATAGGTCACAAGAAAGCGCATATTCAATTCATTTGAGCGCTAAGACGCTGTACGTCAGCAGATACGTCCTTTCTACCCTCTTAGACGTGCACAGACGCAATAGGCCACAACGAAGCATAAAACAGCTTTTCTAAAGTGCCCAGATGATGTGGGACGACAAATACGTCCTTTCTATCTCTTAGACGTGCACAGATGCATTAGAGACACAAAGTGTATACTCACCCTCTTTAAGCGCTGAGACGATGTACGACCATAGCTACGTCCTTTCGATCTATCTAGACGTTCACACACGCAATAGCGTCAAAACTAAGCGCATATTCAATTCATTTGAGCGCTAAGACGCTGTACGTCAGCAGATACGTCCTTTCTACCCTCTTAGACGTGCACAGACGCAATAGGGCCACAACGAAGCATAAAACAGCTTTTATAAAGTGCCCAGATGATGTGGGACGACAAATACGTCCTTTCTATCTCTTTAGACGTGCACAGATGCATTAGAGACACACCAAAGTGTATACTACCCTCTTTTAGCGCTAAGACGATGTACGACCATAGCTACGTCCTTTCGATCTATCTAGCCTTTCACACACGCAATAGGGTCACAAGAAAGCGCATATTCAATTCATTTGAGCGCTAAGACGCTGTACGTCAGCAGATACGTCCTTTCTACCCTCTTAGACGTCCACAGACGCAATAGGCCACAACGAAGCATGAAACAGCTTTTCTAAAGTGCCAGATGATGTGGGACGACAAATACGTCCTTTCTATCCTTAGACGTGCACAGATGCATTGAGACACACCAAAGTGTATACTCCTCTTTAAGCGCTGAGACGATGTACGACCATAGCTACGTTCTTTCGATCTATCTAGACGTTCACAGACCCAATAGGGTCACTAGAAAGCGCATATTATAAGCGCAAAGACGCTGTACGTCAGCAGATACGTCCTTTCTACCCTCTTAGACGTGCCCAGACGCAATAGGGCCACAACGAAGCATAAAACAGCTTTTATAAAGTGCCCAGATGATGTGGGACGACAAATACGTCCTTTCTATCTCCTTAGACGTGCACAGATGCATTAGAGACACACCAAAGAGTATACTCACCCTCTTTAAGCGCTGAGACGATGTACGACCATAGCTACGTCCTTTCGATCTATCTAGACGTTCACACACGCAATAGCGTCAAAACTAAGCGCATATTCAATTCATTTGAGCGCTAAGACGCTGTACGTCAGCAGATACGTCCTTTCTACCCTCTTAGACGTGCACAGACGCAATAGGGCCACAACGAAGCATGAAACAGCTTTTCTAAAGTGCTCAGATGATGTGGGACGACAAATACGTCCTTTCTATCTCCTTAGACGTGCACAGATGCATTAAAGACACACCAAAGTGTATACTTACCCTCTTTAAGCGCTGAGACGATGTACGACCATAGCTACGTTCTTTCGATCTATCTAGACGTTCACACACGCAATAGTCGTCAAACTAAGCGCATATTCAATTTATTAAGCGCTAGACGCTGTACGTCAGCAGATACGTCCTTTCTATCCTCTTAGACGTGCACAGACGCAATAGGGCCACAACGAAGCATGAAACAGCTTTTCTAAAGTGCCTTGATGATGTGGGACGACAACTACGTCCTTTCTATCTCCTTAGACGTGCACAGATGCATTAGAGACACACCAAAGTGTATACTTACCCTCTTTAAGCGCTGAGACGATGTACGACCATAGCTACGTTCTTTCGATCTATCTAGACGTTCACACACGCAATAGCGTCAAAACTAAGCGCATATTCAATTAAGTTAAGCGCTTAGACGCTGTACGTCAGCAGATACGTCCTTTCTACCCTCTTAGACGTGCACAGACGCAATAGGGCCACAACGAAGCATGAAACAGCTTTTCTAAAGTGCCTTGATGATGTGGGACGACAAATACGTCCTTTCTATCTCCTTAGACGTGCACAGATGCATTAGAGACACACCAAAGTGTATACTCACCCTCTTTAAGCGCTGAGACGATGTACGACCATAGCTACGTTCTTTCGATCTATCTAGACGTTCACACACGCAATAGCGTCAAACAAGCGCATTATTAAATTTGAGCGCTAAGATGCTGTACGTCAGCAGATACGTCTTTTCTACCCTCTTAGACGTGTTCAGACGCAATAGGGCCACAACGAAGCATAAAACAGCTTTTATAAAGTGCCTTGATGTTGTGGGACGACAAATACGTCCTTTCTATCTCTTGAGACGTGCACAGATGCATTAGAAACATACCAAAGCGTATACTCACCCTCTTTAAGCGCTGAGACGATGTACGACCATAGCTACGTCCTTTCGATCTATCTAGACGTTCACACACGCAATAGGGTCAAAGAAAGCGCATATTCAATTCATTAAGCGCTCAGACGCTGTACGTCAGCAGATACGTCCTTTCTACCCTCTTAGACGTGCACAGACGCAATAGGGCCACAACGAAGCATGAAACAGCTTTTCTAAAGTGCTCAGATGATGTGGGACGACAAATACGTCCTTTCTATCTCTTGAGACGTGCACAGATGCATTGAACACACCAAAGTGTATACTCACCCTCTTTAAGCGCTGAGACGATGTACGACCATAGCTACGTTCTTTCGATCTATCTAGACGTTCACACACGCAATAGGGTCACAAGAAAGCGCATATTCAATTCATTTGAGCGCTAAGACGCTGTACGTCAGCAGATACGTCCTTTCTACCCTCTTAGACGTGCACAGACGCAATAGGGCCACAACGAAGCATGAAACAGCTTTTCTAAAGTGCCTTGATGATGTGGGACGACAAATACGTCCTTTCTATCTCTTGAGACGTGCACAGATGCATTAGAGACACACCAAAGAGTATACTCACCCTTTTAAGCGTTGAGACGATGTACGACCATAGCTACGTCTTTCGATCTATCTAGACTTCACCACACGCAATAGCCACAAGAAAGCGCATATTCAATTCATTGAGCGCTAAGACGCTGTACGACAGCAGATACGTCCTTTCTACCCTCTTAGACGTGCACAGACGCAATAGGGCCACAACGAAGCATAAAACAGCTTTTATAAAGTGCCCAGATGATGTGGGACGACAAATACGTCCTTTCTATCTCCTTAGACGTGCACAGATGCATTAGAGACACACCAAAGTATATACTCACCCTCTTTAAGCGCTGAGACGATGTACGACCATAGCTACGTCTTTCGATCTATCTAGACGTTCACACACGCAATAGCGTCAAAACTAAGCGCATATTCAATTCATTTAAGCGCTTAGACGCTGTACGTCAGCAGATACGTCCTTTCTACCTCTCTTAGACGTGCACAACGCAATAGGGCCACAACGAAGCATGAAACAGCTTTTCAAAGTGCCTCAGATGATGGGACGACAAATATCCTTTCTATCTCTTAGACGTGCACAGATGCATTAAGACACACCAAAGTATACTCACCCTCTTAAGCGCTGAGACGATGTACGACCATAGCTACGTTCTTTCGATCTATCTAGACGTTCACAC